>OZ014485.1:36027343-36566125 GCA_963965965.1 Trididemnum nubilum
GGGGCAGGGGGGACAATGACCCCGGGGCCAGTGGCGGATTTAGGAGGGGGGATGGGGGGGATGCATCCCCCCACCAGCCTAAAAGTAACGATTTCGGCCGAAAAATCAGCCTCAATTTCGAAAAATTAGGGTCCATTTCGGGGCGCATCCCCCCCCACCAGCCTAAACCTAACGATTTCGGCCGAAAAATCACTCTCAATTTCGATGAAGACCTTATTTTTTTTTTGTTTTTGTTTTGGAGACCACCTGATTTTGGGCGGAAAAAACGTTTGAATTTCCGATTTCGGGCAAAAAATCACTCTCAATTTCGGTGAAGACATCCGAATTTTTGAGGTTGTGTTCTTAAAATTTTTATTATCCCCCCCCACCAAAATTTTCTAGATCCGCCACTGCCCGGGGCCCATGAAGGGGCCCATAGGCTTCAGGAAGGCTGTTGGCTTCAGCGGGCCCAGCAGAGGGTCCATGAGATCTAGAGGGGGCCCATCGAAATGACACTGAAAAATCAGCATGTGAAGATCGAAGACCTTTTTTGTTGGAGATCACCTAATTTCGACCGGAAAAACCGTTAGATTTTTGGTGAAGGCCTTTTTTCTTTTTGTTTGGAGATCACATCATTTTTCGGACCAAACTGCAGCATTTTCTCCGTCTATTTTGGATTCCACAAAACCGGAATTCCGTCATATTTGAGCTCGCCGCGGGCCCACTTTTGGTCCCCAGCGCCACTGAACGTAATGCAATAACCAGCGACGTATTTGGCATGAGGCACAGTGCCTGGGCCCCGCGCTCAGACAGTAGAACTTTTTTGGTCTTCACTTATATTTGGCAGAAAGATTTTGCAAAAATCCACTAAGTGCCAGGGGCTCCCACACAATGTACATCCGGTCCGGGAATAACGTGTTTAGTAAGCGTAACCATGTATTTTATCATTTTTCAATAACAATTCACATAGGTGGGCACAAGTCCGTTAATCGTTAATCCGTTAATAACGAAGCTAACTTTTTCATTAACTCGTTAATCCGTTAAAAAGTTTTTTCATGTTAACAGACTAAATTAACTTCCGTTAAGGTTTTTATCGTTAATATCTCGCACCATTCATTTACCGTACCGCTACAAACCAGTTTGCACTGGTAACACTTGTTGCGTATTAGCACAAGTTTTGTGGAAGAAAGCGAAGAAAGGAGCTCCTTTTTGTGGCAAATAATAACCTGCAGCTTCATAGGTCTATTAATTATCGCTGTTCACAATTTCCAAAGATTTTCCTATCGCAGCCTCGTTAGTGCATTTGAACGTATTTTATCTTGAAATTAGATTAGACTGTAAATGTAACTTCCATAACACAAAAAGACCACTACAGCAATAAATATTTCCTTACAATCAGCTCAACAGCGTCAATACGTGTTCTAGAAGCGAGTGAATAAAAAGAAATGTAAATTACACGCAAAATGTTAACGAATTAACGGACTTTATTAACTTCCGTTAATTAAAGCTGAAAATAATGGATTAACGTTAACGGAGGTGTGAAGTTTGTTAACGGACCAGTGGTTAACGAAGCTAACGTTTTGCATTAACTTGCCCATCTATGACGATTCACCTCCACCTCGCCAGTGTTTACGTACAAAATACTTTAAAAAAATAGCTGGGGAAAATGCTCATTAAACAAATTATTGAATTTCAATTGAGGGGGCCTGGGCCCCCTGGCCGTACATGTACTCCTATAACTGGTTAATTTCATGACAAAACAAAAATTTCAAAGGAAAATCTTTTGAGTGAATTATTATTTACTGCTAAAATATTGCAGAAGGTGATGTGCCTAACTTTCCCTACATGGACCAAATCACTTACAATTAAAATTTTACACCATAATGCAAGATTTTAAACGTGTTTTGGACTTTAATTTCAAGTAAAAGAAGGATTGAACAATTAAATTTTTTCGATTGGCTTTCAAATGTTAAAAATTTAGTTTCTTCAAATGGCTCTGAACATGCGCGAAATGTGATCCAATGGGATTAAAATAGCTTTTTTCCCAAAAACTTACAAAAAACGCCCAGCGGTTGGGGGATTTGCCCCAGACGCTCATAGCCACCAGCCAGACCCCCGTTTGTGATACGTTTGAGTACACTAGGTTACTCAACACGTCTCCTAAGCTAGACATTTGCATTTTCTAACCATTAATATTTTCGCCCTCTACCTTCCGACCTAGCGACCAGGGGGCCTCAGGGCCCCTAACCTTGTTAAGTGCTGGTTACCAAAGTTCTGGTTAAGTAACAACAGGCTACGGCTTCAAACCTTCCATTCTACAATAACTTTGCCCCATAAAAACTTCATCTTTTGAAAAATTTTGATGACGACAGTGCAGGTGAGTTTTGGTTTGCCCCCCCCCCCCCCCCCCAATCAAACATCCTGGCTGCGTCTATGGACCTAAACGCGCATATATTTTTTAATGGAGAAGTAAAAACGTCAAAAAAAACGGACAAAAAACGAACCAAAAAGAATGGGCTACTGAATAAATTCACCTTAACGCTAACTTTTTCCTCGAATATTTTTCTCTTCGGTGAACTATATTTCAGGTTTTTCACCGGAACGCTATTCGGGCTTCAAATCTTTTACCGGAACGGCATTCTAGACCGTTCCAACTCACTTCTACCGCTGAGTATAATGCTATTAAAGAAAGAAAAAAAAATATATACAGCACAATTGTATAAGCACACAAGCTTAATATTTCATTGTTTAGTTCAACAAATTTCACATTGAAAAAGTAGCACGCCGGTTGTCCCGAATTTTAAATCGGAATCGTACAGAGAATACGCTCGCACGTGCACGATACGCCAACTGTAGACCGGGCATAACAATAAAAAGCTAAAATGCTTAAAACTAAAAACATTGCTTTACATTGGAGAAACATTTGACTACTGTTTAATACAATATTTGACGGCGTAGCAATCCAACGCTCAAAAAGAATTTCAATCTGACGAATTATTTTGTTAACAAGAAATACACTATAGTACAGCAGCGCAGCGACATTATCAAACGATTAAAGTGATTACAAATGAAGCACAAGAATTGCTGTCCAATTCATCTGACGATATCGGGTGAACTATCAAGTAGCGTGGGTAACAGACTCGGGAAAGGATTTAACCGGTCCACAGCTTTTGCTTGTATGAGACCCGGCTACGCCATGGCCGCGGGCTATACAGAGCGTAAAATCGTGAGTGTAAAAGTGTATCCGTAGTTTAGTTTATCCAACTGGCCACTTGTATACTGCATTGTAAGGCGATCAAGGATGGCAGTACTGTACGGTATGGTTCGTAAGTACGGTACGGTACAGCTTTTTGTAATGGTACGGGTACGGTACGTTGGTGCGCTGTTCGAATTTGCCATCTAAACGTTTTATGTGCAACGTGTGGCCCAGGTCTGGCGCCACGGGGGCATTTCGGGGCCGTGCCACCCTAAATCATTGCTTGTGCCGCCCCCCAAGCGAGAATTGTGCCCCCCAAGCGAGGATTGTGCCCCGAAAAAAAGTAACAGGCCCGGTGCCATTGGAGTGCATTTCAGGGCTTGTGCCCCCCCAAAAAACTGCTTGTGCCACCCAATCGTGAGTGAAATTTTGTTCCAGGACGAAAAAAACGACTGAACGCCAAGACTGAGCCTAAGATTTTGCGCCGAAAACCTTTATTTTGGTCTTCACCCCTGAATTTGTGGTCTAAAAGCGAGATCCGCACCATTAAATCCCGGCGCACCCGCCAGGCCATAAACGTGCCCCCTCCGAGCAAGACTTGTGCCTCGAACGAAGGTAAACGGCCAGAATGAAGACCTTTTTTTTCTTATTTGGTCTTCTTTCCGGAAGATGAGGTAAAATTTATCTGTGCTCCCCCAGATATTTTTCTGCCCCCCCCCCCCCCAGTCACGCCACTCTGACGCCGGGCATGATGCGGCCGTCAATGAAGATTCGTGCGACCGTGTCAGGCGTACCCATAGTCTTCTCAAATAATCATTAAAGCCTCTTCATCTGTCGTTACTACTGTATTATGATGTCACAAGTCACAAGTATGGCCAATTGTGATGTCATTACTATTGCCTATAGATGCTGGGAGCCTAGGATTAAATCGTGGTATGTCATTTTTGAAGAAAAATTTGAACGGAAACAACTGCGACGTTTAAAAATCCGCTGAATACGCAGTGGTTTAAATATCCCCGTCTTTTCGCACATTGCGCCGATTTTCTGTGTTATTGAGGAGAAAAGTACTAATAAATTGCATTGCAATAACCTCTCGTGAATGGCAACGTGTAAACACTGAACAGGTTTCCGATACATTAAAATCAATTTGACCAACTAAACAAATGCAGATATCTTTGCTGTACAAAAATACAAGAAAATAGAAATATCATTGTGGTAGTAGCCTATTTGATTTCTTTGTTTTTAATAAAACTGAATTTTCGCTAGCAAATTGTCATTTTTTTATGACTAAACTTAAAGAATTCTTGAAGCATAAAGAATCACCTCTACATGTTGCATTACTTTTTGTTGTATTAGATTTTGACCGCCTTGAATGAAGTATCGGCATATAAAGCTCAGCAGTTTTTAAGTTCAACATGTCATTAAGTTCAAGTTCCTCTTAAGCCAATGCTTATTAACTTCTAATACGAATCCGATATAAACAGAAAACACGTCAACACACGTCGCATATGTTATTATTGGATCGTTGTTTAACTAGATTGATTGAAGGTACGGTACGCAAAAAAACAAGGTACGGTACTTGGGTACGGTGCGCTTCAAAAATTGAACTGAAGTACAATACGCTGGTACAGTACCAAGGTACGGTACGTTTCAAAAATTGAAGTGAAGTACGGTCACTGGTACCAGTGGTACGGTACGGTTCAAGGTGCGAGTTAAGAAGCACGCAAGTTCTGAACGTACCGAATCGTACTGCCATCCTTGAAGGCGATATGGCGGGAGTACCGATTTTCTTTTTAAAGTATATTGAAAATACGCTTGCATGCTCACAATTTTACGCCCAGTGTAGACCGTGTCTTATTATTGCAAAAAATGAAGCAGCTCATTCTAGCATAGAAAATTGACTTCAAACAAATAGGCCTTTGCGTACCTTAGCAGCCCAATATTAACTGGCTACGTTTAGCGAGCAGCCCATATATACCCGTGGAAAGCTATCAAACTCCCAGTGTTCTAAATCGGTAATCCGCTCTGAAAACGCCCTTTTAACTACTTTTCTGTACGTAGTCCGGTTCATTATTTAAGGTTTGCTTAATCGCTTATGATTTTTGATTTCGTTAGCAAGTATTCAAACTAAACGTGAGAATCTTGTTTCTAATGTTAGCTTTGCTATGTACAATATGATCAATGATTGTTTGCTGAAAAAAACTGAATTATTTTAGTCTTGAATTGATGGCAATCCTTAACGTAGCCAGGGGGGGGAGGGGCAATAGCCCCCCACCACTGGCATGTCGACCAAAATGCAGAATGGGAAAAACACTACGTTTTTAGCACTTTTGAGACTGTTTTATGCACTGGAGTGGACTAAATAGTGATTTAAAACATCTTTTGAAACATATGTTCAGGGGGGAGGCTAATTTGTCAAAAATAAAACTAGCAAATAAATGAAAACTTTGAAAAATGGTCAAAATTAAGCAATCATTTTTGATCGCAAGTGTCAAAATGCTGAACATAGGTGTCATCAACAAATATACTATAAACTAAGAAATAGAGGGTGGGGGGCTATTCAGTATTAGTTAATTACCAATCATTTCTCTCAAATCTCTTTTCATTAGCCCCCCAATTATTTTTCTCTATAAACTGTATACGAAATAGATTACTCTGTGTGAGTTTTATTGAACTATTCGATTTTATAATTTACCAGCATCTAAACTAGAGAACTAACATTTTACCATTAGCCACTTCCCAAATAGCCCATTTATGCCACCAGTTTAATCACGTTTGCACTGCCAATTTTAATGCCACGTTTTGAAAGCATTATTTTTTAATCAAAATAGCCCTAAAATGAAGTTATTTTTGCAAAACAAATGCAAAAATTTTGAGCGCTGCCAGACCCCCGTGCCTCCGGCAGCTGGGGGCTTTGCCCCCAAACCCCCAGTCTCCGGCGGCTGCCGGCTTCGCCCCCAGACCCCCAAAACAGCCCCCCCATTGCGAATTTCTGGCTACGCGTCTGATATGGAGGACTTAGAGTCGGCTCGTTTAGCCACTAAAATAAAAATTCCAGCAAAATGTCATTTTTCTTTTGGTAAATAGTTATGGCTTTCTCGTTTTAACGTCCCAATTCTGAGGCAGGTACTATAAGAGAGAGGAGTATTTTCTTTCAGCGCGTGAAATCTCCATGCTGCAGCCAGTTGCTCCATGGGAATTAAATTATCCTTCTTGTTTTCTTCTTCGATTTTCGTAAGTTCTTCTGGGGCAAATAGTGGTAGTCGGACCAAAGGAATTATGGGGGAAGCCAATTCCTTGACATGTCGTCCGGTAACAGTTGCACTACTACGGCACCACTTTTTGACGGCGTTCAAAACCTCCATTTCGTCTGCATTTAGGGAATCTCCTCGCAAAAAAGTAGCTAATGCTTCCGCTGAGAGTTCGAGAAACCCTTCTGTTCTCATAACGTCTCTGGCATTCTTCATCGAAAAATCAAGAGCTTTTTGCAGCATATCAGGTTGAGCATGGAGTACTGCTGATTGCAACACCTCACAAGCCGTGTCGGTGCTTAATCCATCAAGCAAAAACCGTGCACTTAGCCGACGTAGGCCATCCAAGCCATATTCTATTGATAATGACATCACATCTGCAGCGAGATCGTTGGTTAAAGTGCAGCAATTCGAATACATGTAGTCCAGAGCAGTTAGAAATACTTCAGGGCGAATATTTGGCAAGGCGTAAGGGGAGTCCCGACTTGCAATCGCATGGATAGGTTGTTGTGCGAACATCGAACGAAAAACCTCCGACCTCGCGGCAAGTAAGCACCTGTGTCCATATATAAGTTGTCTTTGTGACCCAACAAGGAAAGTGCAATCGCTGAAATCTTTATGGTTTATACATCGTTTTCTCATTAAACTGTAAAACGCTGTTTGATCGCCACGAACTAGTCGTTCATCCATGATTTCAACAATATTAACCCTACAATAAATTCCTAAATATTACTAAATTTTCTAAACAACAACGTGGTTTGATTTAAAGTTCTTCCGGATAGCCGTGTTAGTCTATAAAATAACTTAAAGAAGATGACAGTGGTGTGCCCACTAACTAATTTTTTTTATTATTTCAGCAAGATTATTTTGTGGGTATGTATGTAACCCACTTCGTCAGGTAGTACCAAAAAGCAGAACATACGATAATGAATTTTTTATTGCAGGAAAAACAGCCGACTGGATAAAATAGCAATTACTCGTACATGCGTACAAAATTCTTGAAGCTACAGTATTTCCTTGCGAGAGGCTGCGAAAGACCAAAAAATTCTATTCAGAAAAGACTGGCAAGCTTGGGCGTCGGCAAAAGTGGGCTGCGGAGGGCCGTGCCCCCCTGGATTTTCACACACGCTCTCTAAAACCTCCTAAATTCAGAAATTCTTCCATTTTTGGTAGTTAAAAACTGGCTCTAGTCTTATTGCTTCCCCCCTGAAAAAATTTCTGCCGACGCCCATGCTGGCAAGGTCGTCGACTCTGCAGCCTCTCATAATTACACTAACACGACAAAATTACACTAACACAACAAAACAATACACATAAATATATGGTTTAATAACAAATTTTTATATGACAATTAGCAATTAGCGTGTATATTATTGAGTTTAAATCATGGCTGCTGATGGCTTAAATTTTACTCGAAACTTGAATAGATGAAACATATTCTTTTAGTGTCAAATAAACATAATAATTTTAAGTTAACCATAAATATCGTAAATGGGGTCACCATTTTTGATGACTCAAGAATTTTGATTATCGATTAAAAAATTAAATCCAACGTAAATCAAGAATAATCCAATTATGAAGTATTGAACAATAAAACGCGGATGACATCACTCATGAATAGGGCAAGTTTTTTCAATAACGCCAATTTTTGGTAGTAAGCTTGAATGACGAGCATTTTTGCTAGAACTCTGGATACAAGGAGTAAATTTCGTGTTTTTATTTGAAAGGTCAATAAAAAGTGAATCTTTTACCGTTAGGTCAATTTTTTTTTATAGGTCAATTTTTTTTATAGGTCAATAAAGTCAATTTTGTATAGTTATCATCATCATCATCATCAGTATTTAAAATTTCCCTTTAGTATTGGTGCAAAAAAGTGACAGTTTAAAAGTTTATTTACATGTTCTTTACTTTTTTTTGCAATGTCAACTACTTGTTACACGGCAGTAGTGCGGATTACCATATCTGTTGCAATCAAAGGATTGTGATGCAATACTAAAATTGGATAATAAAACATGCGAGTATGTTGCAATTGAATAGTTGCTTGTGATTCGTGCGTCTTGTGGCTAGTTTAGCAGGAACAATATTGTTTAAGTTTTTTGCAAAAAATGATAGCAGTGTAGCGCAGACAGGCATGTATGTTGTTAGTTCAGAAACAAAGAGGCATCTGCGTGGTAAGTTTGGACTAATATTTTATTATTTAGTCTGCTATATAGTAAATAAAAATAAAGCATTTAATTATAGCTTATTTAAGCAAGTGCAGTCTGCAAGCTAACTAAGGCTATACATTTGCATAAGGTCTCACTTACTAAAACTTCGAGGGTAATTGTAAATGCTGGGACTGCCAATTTTTGTTAGCTTGGATTTCACAGTGCAAAATGCTGGAGGCACCTTTATTCTCAATCAATGTAGTTTACTTATCAAATGGAACTAAATATACAAAGCATTTTTTAGTCTTTGATTTTTTAGGAAGAGGAAAACAGCTCCTTTTCAGGCAGGGGGGCCGACCTTTGTTGAGCGTTGGGGGGAAAAATTTGCAATTTTGCCACAATTTTGCCTTATTTTCAACATTGGGGGGGATGAACCTCGACCACGATTTTGTTCAGGTGAGAAAATTAAGTGAAGACCAAAAAAAAAAAAATGTTTTCACTCTTCACCTAAAGAGGAACACTTTTTTCCCCAAATTCAGGTGAAGGCCAAAAAAAAGGTCTTCATCAAAAATAAAACACTTTTTTCCCCGAATTCAGTGGACACCTGCGCTCAGATGTACACCATAGTCAAATTATTGGGGGAGGGATGCAGATGTAGACCATACTCAAACTATTGGGGGGATAAATTATTGGAGGATATATCCCCCCCCCCCCCGGGTTTCGGCACCCCTGTTTTCAGGTTTTTGTGCAAATATAGCCAAACAGGCGATAGTTTACTGTGAATTCAACTGTCAAACCGGTGAAGTAACACATTAAAAAAATTTGTGGTGCCGGTACTTCAAGAAGCGCTTGGTAACATGTTAAAGCTGATTTAAAATTGAAACACGTAGAATCGTAGATGCCATTGATGATCGGTGAAACAAACTGTTCCGCAAGTTTTTTATTAAAATTTTTTTACTAGGCATTTCGATTTCAGTTAAAAAGTATTTGAATTTGTCTTTAGATAGTGATTTAGATTCTTAAATAATGCCGAAAGTTAAAACTACCTATGCGTATAAAATTCAATCCAATGTTAAAGAATTCTCTGACAAATTTATGCAAAGTATTAACAATGATTTATATTGCAATTTGTGTAACTGTGCGGTTCCTTGCAACAAACGCTTTCTTGTTGATTCTCATCGAAATACGTCGAAGCCAGGGTGTCGAACCGTTTCAAATAACGGTTCGGGTTCAGGTTTAGCTCCTGCTCAAAATATTTTAGCGGTTCAGGTTTGGTTCGGGTTCACTTGAGCACCATTCTCGAGGTTCAGGTTCGGTTCAGGTTCACTCAAGTAAAATATTACTGGTTCAGGTTCGGTTCGGGTTCATTGACTTAAAATTTAACTGTCATTACTCGTTTCGTCCAGAAAAAAATCAGTTTAGCAAGTTAACATGAATCCAGAAAAAAAAATGGAGAAATTGCTGATCCTGTTGATGATCACCACTGCTCTTATTGTGCGTGTACCAGCGCCAGAGGCATCCGGATATGGAAAAATATATTCTTACTTTTGTTAGGGGTTCAGGTTCGGTTTGGGTTCACTTGAGCACAATTTTGAGGGTTCAGGTTTGGTTCAGGTTCACTGAAGTAAAATTTTGCTGGTTCAGGTTCGGTTCGGGTTCACCAAAATGAAACGGTTCATTCGGGTTTACGGTTCGGGTTCAGGTTCGGTTCGACACCCTGGTCGAAACATCAAAAAGCGTTAGGCAGCAGATCTGAAGATCTTATCTCCCAGACTTCGCAAACGCTTTTAAGGAGCAGTGACACCGATTTTGTTGGAAAGGTAACCAAGGCATTTTTGTCTGCTGATAGTCCTTTGTACAAGCTTAACAAAAACCTCTTTCGCGACATTGGTCGCAAATTGCCATCTGAAACCACTTGTAGCCGAACAGCACCGCAATTAAGCGAAGAAGAATTAAAGCGAATATGAAATGCTGTTCATGACAAACAAATTTTTCTTATTGTTGATGAGAGCACTGTGTCTGGCACGCAATACTTGAATATTCTAGTGGGAAGCTTTGAAACACCACACGTTAGCTACTTGTATGACTGTCAACCTCTAAAATGTGCTCCTAATAGCAACGTCATTGCTAAAGCAGTTGACGATGCTGTTAGAAATCTTGGAATCAACAAAAGATTCGTCTGATGCCGCGAGATATATGATTGCTGCTAGTATAACACTAAAATCTCTCTTCCCAAGCTGTTTTACATGACGAGCGTAGCACATTTATTGTACAATTGTGCTATGAAAATCAAATCTTACTTGGAAGATGTGGATCAGCTAATTGCAAAAATCAAAGCAGTAACAATTAAAAATAAAACCAGACAGGCAAAATTCTCTGCTATTGGTTACCCATCTTAGCCTGTTCCTACAAGATGGGGAAGCTGGTTAAATGCTGCCTTGTATTACGCAAAAAATTTGCCTGAAGTGAAAGCAATTGTGGAAAGTTTTGGTAGGTTCTGGGATTTTGGTAACTCAAGCAAAAGTTAGCTTGCAAAAAAGTGGTTTAGCTGGTCAACTACTTAAAATCAAAGACCAATATAAATGCCAAGTTAAGCTTATAGAAAAGATGGAAAGTGCGAAGTATACCATTAAAGAAGCAGTGCAAGCAATCCAAGAACTTGACTTTGGTAAAGACCAGTACTTAAATTGTAGGGAGGACGGGGGGGGGGGACGCGTCCCCCCATCGAGAGTTAGCGTCCCCCCATCGAGATTTAGCGTCCCCCTATCAAGATTTAGACGTCCACCGATCGAGATTTGAGCGCTGGATGATCAAACGAAAAAAAGCCAGCCAGCACAAGTAAATCCAACAAATTCAGGCCGAATGTAGTCCTAAACTGCGTTTTTTTTTGTTTTTTTTGGTCTTCACCTAATTTCAGGAAAAAAACACTTCAATTTTCGGCGAAGACCTTTTTTTCTTTGTCCTCATTCAATTGCGGGGACGGAATTACATCATCTCCACTGAAGTTTGGTGAAGGCTGCAAAAGCGTCCCTCCCATGCAAAATTTTACAATTTAAGTACTGGTGAAGACACTTGTAACATCAACCAATACATTAAAAAAAGAATGCAAAACAATGACATTTCTGAAATAATAAACATGGAAAGGCAAGATATTTCACCTGCTTCAAAATTCTCAGCCCACATCTGCTTCTGTAGGAAGAAGCTTTTTCATGTTGAAAAAACTGTTGGCCAAGGACAGAAATTTTAAGGCCGAAAATTTGCGACATTACATGATTTTACACTTTAATGGAACCCCCTCTCGCAGGCCGTGCTTGCAGAGTTAACTATGTCCCAAGACTTGACTTGTTTTGCGATAGCAATAGCCTTGTGTAGCAAGTTTCGTTGAGAAATTGTGTGTGTTTTCGTTTGTAAGATATTTGCTTTAATATAAAATCTCAAAAAATATCGTTTATTCAGTCTGAACTTTTTAGGTCAATAAAGTCAATTTTTTTGAATTTTTAGGTCAATTTTTTTTTGTTTTAAGGTCAATAAAAACTTGCCCTACTCATGAATAATCCTAACCTTATAAAAGCTTTAACATTAATCCAAAAATAGCAAATTAACCCCTAATCTTTGCTCGCATATTTTGATTACAGTGATTTCGTAACATTACTGTTTGTAGCCTAACTTGGTCAAATTCATGTATCAACAACTTTGTTAGAGTCTTATTCTTCCTTCGTAAGTTTATCTTAATTCTTCCGTTTTATTGAGCGTTAGTACTGCTAACTCGCATTTAGGTTTCTTATCTATATTTTGCTCGATTCTTATTTCTATTTTGGATACGGAAATGTTCAAAGAGTTCAAATTTTCAATTGAAATCATTTTGTGACTTTCCTGTATGCTTCTTGGCTCAAAATTGCTCTCGATGCAAAGTTTCTCATTTACAAATTCTATGATCTGTCATAATCGAATGGCTTGATTTAATCGAACGAACGCAATTTCGCTTAGACCGGCAAGTTATTTAAATCGCCTACGGTCATAAAAAGTAGACGAGCGTGTTCTGCTATAGTTTTTGCATTCGGAATAGCTGTTTGCTCGATGAATCTCGTTCGTCGAGTAACAAAATAATCTAAAATTAATTAATTGATGTCAATCGTTAGTTAAGCTATTATTGCTTTACACCAGCTTTCACAGTTCACACCTTCAAACAATACCGTACCAGCGCTGTGCTTTATAATAGAATGGGTATCGATTTCATACAACACAATTTCTGAGCTTATCTGTATGAGAATGCAGTTGGTCAACTTTGCCTCTAGTATGAAATTTAACATGTTTCTTTTTTGATCCAACATCGGGAAGTAATTTTTCCATAGTAGTTCCTATCAACACTTCAGCTAACAATCGTAACACATGCAAGCGTTTTATTTTTTGTATCTAAAAAACAAAGAGTACGCTCGTGTAAAACCAAGCGATGGCAAACTTGGCATTTATCGGCAGCCGATTAATACACACTATTATTCTTGTTGTTGGGGGCAAAAACTTTACAATTTAGAAGTTTTTTTTTCTACACTAATGCTGCCTGAATTGCTTATTTTGCCAAAAATATTCAATAACTTTTTTGCCTAAAACGCAAAGTTTTTTTCACCGATGGCAAGGGCTCAATTCCTGCCACACCTCCAGAGTCCAGATTATCAAGTCTGTCACTACGGCGGTCAAATAAACACCTACCCTAACATGGGTGTAGCCAAAATTTTTGATTGGGGGGGACCACAAATCACATACAATGAAGTCATCAAAATTTTTCGAAGTAACAAAATAATCTAAGGTAGATTTTTTATGGGAGATTTTCTATGGGACAAAAATACTGTAAAATGAGAGATCAAAATTTGGGCCTGGGTAGGCGCGCAGCCAGGTTTGTGCTAAGAAGGAGGACTGAAAAGCGTGGTGAGCAAACTAGTGTTACTCAAACGTACCTAAGACGAGAGTCTTGGGGCATCGCGACAATTACACTGATTTTAACAGGTTTTGCGTTTTTTTTTTTTTGGATTGAGCCACAACTGAGAAGAGAGGAGACGTGGAACGATGGCTCGCCCCCATCTACGCTATCGTTTACGTCTCGTTGTTCAATAAGCATTTAGGTAGCCTTACCTAATTTCGTTTTTTTTTTCAACAGCGTAATATAGATGGATGGATGGATATCATTACATAACACAGTACAGGTCAAAAATTAAAAATTTAAAACCCTACAGTCTGTTTCACCCAGAATCACGATTATTAGGGGTGTCTGCCTAAAGCAACATAAAGTTTAAAATCTAAAATTTAAAATTGAAATTAGTTTCCCGTTTCGGTACCGGGCCCATATCCGGTTCCTGGGCGGTCTAAAGTACAACGAACTAGCGGAGAAATCTGAACTTGGATCTACTTTACTCGAACAGTCTGAACCAGTAGGGAGCCGATCCCAAGACTCGGCACCGGAACTGAGATAACAAAAACTTGTTTAACCTTGGAGTAGTAACTGTATAAAAGCACAAGCACAGATATTCACTCTGGACTACGCTGCCGAGCACTTTTTTGAATCGGTTGAACTGAAACTCCACTCATTATAGATAGATAGATTGTTTATTTTAGCATAAGAAAATGAAGTACACAATATCAGCAGAACATATTGCAGTATAAGTTATATAAAGAGCACAATTGCACACTAAAGTGCCACACCATGGGTGTAACGAAAGGTCAAAGTTCACTTAATCAATTACATCCATATAATCAAAAAACAATTTAGGCTATCCGTAGGCCTAAGTTAATTCAAGAAATAAGGCACAAAGCTCACAAGTTAACGTAAACAGGGCAAAACAAAAAAAAACGAACTAAAAGACACACCTGATGAGCCCTGGCAATATACTTGAAATCAAACACTTTGAATGATAATCCGATAATGTCACCAAACAAAATATCTGGACCATTTATCTAAGGCCTATATATAGACTCAGTAGTGTATTGAAAATGCCATTTTTTATGATAGGTAAATCATCGGTAAAACTTTGAGAGATATTTTGACTTGGAACGTCATAACAAGGTTATTTTCATAGGTGGGCAAGTTAATGCAAAACGTTAGCTTCGTTAACCACTAGTCCGTTAACAAACTTCACTCTTCCGTTAACGTTAATTCGTTATTTTCAGCTTTAATTAACGGAAGTTAATAAAGTCCGTTAATTCGTTAATATTTTGCGTGTAATTTACATTTCCTTGTATTCACTCGCTTCTAGAACACGTATTGACGCTGTTGAACTGATTGTAAGTAAATATTTTTTGCTATGGTGGTCTTTTTGTGTTCTGGAAGTTACATTTTACAGTCTAATCTAATTTCAAGATAAAAATAAGTTCAAATGCACTAGCGAAGCTGCGATTGGAAAATCTTTGGAAATTGCGAACAGCGATAATTAATATACCTATGAGGCTGCAGGTTATTATTTGCCACAAAAAAGAGCTCCTTTCTGGGCTTTTTTCGATACAACTCGTGCTAATACGCAACAAGTGCTACCAGTTGCAAACTGGTTTGTACCGGTACGACGAATGAATGGAGCAAGATATTAACGATAAAAACCTTAACGGAAGTTGACAGAACTTAACGGAAGTTACTTTAGTCCGTTAACATAAAAAACTTTTTAACGGATTAACGAGTGAATGAAAAAAAGTTAGCTTCGTTATTAACGGATTGACGATTAACGGATTTGTACCCACCTATGGCTATTTTATAGCAACTATGTACACTAACTTAACAGACTACTTATTGAAAATTATATCAATTAAAAAATTTACAATATACAGTACCACAAATGCAAAGATAGAGAATTATACCGGTAAATAATTTGTCGTTCGCAAAGCATCAAAAAAAAGCACAGACATTGAAAAAGAAAAATTAGTGTGTACTGACCCAAATTTTCTTTTGTTCATTTTCTATTCACGTAGCTAGCCAATGACCCAGGTACAGGAAATGTTTAAAAACTAGTACGTTGGATTGTTATTTGAAGTTGGTTACTTAAATGGAAATGGTTACTTATAACAATAATCATTAGCAGCCGATCTACTGCAGAAGCACCACAGTAAAATAATTTTGTGACCCAAAATATGAGGAAGAAGTTATCACGTTGTATTGTATTATGTTCATTAAAAAATTAAAAGAGGGCTTGAGATCACAACTTTTAGGAGAAAAACTCCAAATTTCTTACGAATTATACATCCAAAATGTTTGGTTAAACTTGGATTGGGGGGACCGAGGCCTCGCTGGTCGTCATTATTAATATTATTGTTAATTACTGTAGTAGACACGTAATAGCTAAAAGAAACTGCAACTGAAGAAAACATAGGCTATGTTAGCATCATTTCCATTATTAGTGGTAATTCAATTGGCAGTACGTAATATCCATTTATGGCACAAAGAATGTGAGGCCGTGGTAACATGACCAAAATAATGTATAATTGAAAACTTTTAAGAATTGGATTTGATGGAAGTGTCAGCTGTAGCTACTTTTTTAGCCGGTTTGTACCGGTAAGCTGGATTTTTTATGGGAAGAATATTAAAACTCAAAGATTATTTCCCGAGGGGGGGGGGGGAGAGGGGGAGGTGGTATACCCCCAAACTATGTAAAAGTATTTGTTTGTTAGGTATCTGTTGAAATCGAACAACACTGGCACCCTAGCTTGAGCAGTTCAAAAAAATTGATTTTTGGGGGGTCCCGGGCGGGTAGGGGAATCAGTACTTAAATTGTAGGGGGGACACGTCCCCCCATCGAGATTTAGCGTCCCCCCATTGAGATTTAGGCATCCCCCATTGAGATTTAGGCATCCCCCATCGAGATTTGAGCGTTGGATGATCAGATGAAAAAGAGTCAGCCAGCACGAGTAAATCGCTAATTCCGGCCGAATATAGTTCCAAATTGCGGTGAAGACCTTTTTTTTGATCTTCACCTGATTTCGGGAAAAAAGCACTTCAATTTTCGGCAAAGACCTTTTTTTGGTGGTTTTCATTCAATTTTGGCGACGGAATTACATTATTTTCATTGAAGTACTTTCGCAGGCCAAATGCGTTTGGTCAAGGCTGCAAATGCGTCCCCCCATGCAAAATTTTACAATTTAAGTACTGGGGGGAGTGGTACCCCAAACTATGTCAAAATAGTTGTCTCTTAAATATCTGCTAATATTAAACAACACTGGCACCCTAGCTTGAGCCATTCAAAAAATTGATTTGTGGGGGTTCATTTTGGGGGATCCCGGGGGGTGGCACCCAAAATTATGTCAAAATATTGGTCGGTTAATGTGTTGATATAAAAAAAAAAAAGGCACCCTAGCTTGAGTCGTTTAAAGAATTGGTTTTTGGGGGGTCCATTAGGGGGGTCCCTGGGAGAGGATGGTACCCCTCAAACTCTTTCAAAATATTTGTCTCTTAAGTAATCTCCTGATATCAAGAAAACTAGGGCCCTAGCTTAAGCTGTTAAAAAAATTGATTGTTTGGGGCCCCATTTTGGGGGGTTCCTGGGGGAGTCACCCAAAAAAATTTTGGAGACAAAATTGCGTTTGTAGCTCAACAACTTTACACAAAAATTAGATTTCGATGTTTAGTGGTTTAGGAGAAGAGTGTACGAGATTTAGGAAGAAAAAAAGGAAAAAAAAGAAAAAAAAAAAGAAAAAAACTTCATCGCGGCCAGACGTGGGTTGGTTGGGATGAAAGGGTATCTTAAGATATATAACCGTCAACGGTGTGAAATATCTTTGGCCGTGCTTAAGCCATTTTTGAATGAGACGGTATTTTACGCCAAACTTGCGGGGCGGTTTTCGGGTTCTAAAACCAAAGTCACGTGACCTATTGCCTCGAATTTTGGTACAAACATACAACTCATTAATCTCAAACTCTTGTCAAAATTTCATGTAGCTAGGCCCAACCGTTCTCGAGTTATAAGCAAAAGTCAGAAATTTCGCACTCGTTAGTTGGAAAATGGCCTAATAAAAACTACATTACACGCGACGCGAGCGTCGGTCGTTCCAATTATGCGATTATACCCAGTACCATATTAGAATAGTTCTTCTAGCAAACGGTACTTAGCACTAATTAAAGCATTATAACATCATGTTTAAAAGTCATACAATATTAAAGTTTGTTTGAGAGACGCTAGGATGCTCTCCTCTGTTTGCGTTTTAAGAAAAGATTATCGCAATGAAAAAAATTAAAATGCCTGAACTAGAAACTTTGTTTGTGCAGGTGAATATCCTGCGTTCCCTAACTGTGCTATGCGAGTGAGGCTCCAGATTTTTAAAAAATGTGCAAACCCCTATTTAAAAATATTTTTGAGAAAATCTTTAAATTTTAGGATAAAATTGAGAATTTTTGAACACATATTATTTTTAAAATACTTTGGTTAGTGACATGGTTCATCTTTGAGTGGTTGGAGTGGGGCAGAGATGGAACCGGTCAGGATTTTCTCGACCCGACCCGACCGGTAAATTTCAAAATCATCGCCGGTTGACCGGCCGGTCGACCGGCCGGTTGACCGGTTTCTGACCGGCCCGGTCGACTGGTTTTTTTACAGAAGGTTTTTGTTCACTGTTCAATGTATCTAATGAAAAATTTTCAAAAGGTGGGGGGCATGGGTGAGGTGTTAAAATTTGTGACTTTGGACGGGGGTCTCAGAAAAAAAAACGCAAAAAAAGTTTGTTTTTTTTGCAAAAATGACCCATTTTTAAGACCTTTTTTATTTAAGTTTCGGTTTGAAAGACCTGTTTTGAGCAGCGCAAAATGTGCATAAAATAAGCGTAAAAACCACTGGAGGGCACAAGCTAAATTATTAGACGTTCTTTCTAGTGATATTATGCGAAAGCCAAAAAATGAAGTTACAATTTTTTAGCTTTTTGTGACAGATTATTTGGAATTTGCCGAGCAGCAAAACACTAAACTTTTTTTTCGGCAGTGCTGTTTTTGCAGTTACAAAAAGATAAATGAGAAAAAAAATAACAGCAGGAAGATAGGTAACAGTAAAAACATACAAACATCACAATACTTGTACTATTATCCCAAAAACATTAAAATGATGGAGCGATAACATTATATAATATTGAAAATTATGTCACCAACAACGTGAAAAAAAAGGAATATTGAAAAAATTATGTTACTATAACAGCGTGAAAAAATGATTACTAAAAAATTATGTCACTAGCAGCGTGAAAAAAATTAATAATATTCATAACAACTAGGCTGCTTCACTAACAGTTTGAGGAAAGTATGAAAAGGATCTATTGCAAAAACGTTATGTACTGGAAAAGCTTTTTAGCCCCGCAGAGATTTATATACGGACGGAACAATTAATATAAATCTCTGTGCAGCTAAAAAGCCTTTTCCAGTACATGATGTTTTGCAATAGATCCCTTTTCATGCTTTCATACTTACATACATAAAGTATGAAAAGGATCTATTGCAAAACATCATGTACTGGGAAAGGCTTTTTAGCTGCACAGAGATTTATATTAATTGTTCCGTCCGTATATAAATCTCTGCGGGGCTAAAAAGCTTTTCCAGTACATAACGTTTTTGCAATAGATCCTTTTCCATACTTTCTCAAACTGTTAGTGAAGCAGCCTAGTTGTGTTATGAATATTATTAATTTTTATTAATTTTTTTCCACGCTTGCTAGTGGACATAATTTTTTAGTATTCATTTTTTCCACGCTGTTAGTAACATAATTTTTTCAATATTCCTTTTTTTCACGTTGTTGGTGACATAATTTTTCAATATTATATAATGTTATCGCTCCATCATTTTAATGTTTTTTGGGATAATAGTACAAGTATTGTGATGTTTGTATGTTTTTACTGTTACCTATCTTCTGTTGTTATTTTTTTCTCGTTTATCTTTTTGTAAAGGCAAAGGCAAACACTGCAAGTTGTTCTGAAGAGGCTTTCCGGTTTGGGAAGCGAAACGTCAAACCGGTAGTACGAAGTGGTTTTGAGTAAACTATCCTGATGAAACGCAACGTGTCCGTTATTTTCATTGAAAAACACTAAACTGTAATGACATTGGATAGAAAACATTCGAAATATAAATCCCCAGCAGTTTGTAGCATTGCTGCTACTTCAGAACAAGCCATGGCTAGTTAGATATAAAAAAACAAGAGTTATGTCTTTCTTGCCCAGTGTAGAGTGTGGTAAATTTAAGTTGAAAAAAGCTTTTCAAAGCGGCAAGATTTTAGCATGTACTAAAAATCTGTAATCAGCGCCACTTTTACTCTTAAGCTGATTAAAATGATGCTAAAATGCCACGTAGCGAAAGCCTCTTCCACATTCATGCTTTATTAGAACATGATTACGCGATTTTAACGTATATTTTGCACTTTTTTGCTATGTGCCGTGGCCCAAAGTGGGGGGGAATGGCACAATACTCCCGCTCTAAATACGTCCCTGGATGTGCATGTCTTAATGGTCACAGCTTGAAATCATTCAACAAGTGTTTTCGAAAGGTGTGGTTTGTTAATACTGATTTTTTATAAAAAGTTTGATTTATGATAAAATAATAAGTATATTTTGGTTGGTGCTTAGACGTCTTTTAGTTGCCAAAAACGAGAATTTGACCGGTTTTTCAACCGGCTTGACCGGCCGGTGGAAGAATCTCGACCCGACCGGCCGGTCGACCCGACCGGTGCCGGTAGACCCGACCGGTTTCCATCTCTGGAGTGGGGGCTGCTCTAGATCTAAAAGAACCACAAGCAGAAATGGAGTTCTTCAGGACGTCCTCGGCCTCGAGGACACATTTTGAAGTCCTTGGCCTTGATGCTCAAGTCCTTGGCCTCGAAGCAGGCGCGTAGCCAGGATTTGGAAAAGGGGGGCTTTTTTGAAAGAGTAAGAAAAGTGCAAACGACCTTGACCCGAATTTTCATTGTTCTTGAATCAGTTTCACACGGTTTGCCGGAAAATTGAGACGGAATTTCTCGGAAAGCTCTGAAGTTCAAACGTTTTTTCCGCTCAAAAAAAAGTGATCTCCAAAAAAAGGTCTTCACCGAAATTGAGACTGATTTTTCGGCCGAAATCGGAAATTCTAACGTTTTTTCCGCCCAAAATCAGGTGGTCTCCAAAAAAAAAAGGTCTTCACCGAAATTGAGACTGGTTTTTCCGCCGAAATCGGAAATTGGAACGTTTGAGGGGGGGGGGCTGTTTTCCTTTGTGGGGGGCTATTTTCAATTTTTAACAAAACATCGGCCTCAAAAGCACCAAAAACGTGCGATTTTGCATACTTCACAAGCCAATGGGGGGGACTCGAGCCCCCCCCCCCCTGGCTACGCTACTGCCTCGAAGCCTACAAGTACTCGAAAATGTCCTGTCCTCGGCTCCAGAATAGCATTATTTTTTGCTTGGGTAAAAAGGAAAATAACCAAACAAAAGACAACATAACTACTAGTCTGTCGTTGTTTCCTTTCCTTATTTGAAAAATAACACAATGTGATAGCCAACTAAGCCAAGTCATAACAAAACTTATTTTAAATGGCATTGCGTGAAATAGAGATGGAAACCGGTCGGGTCGAGATTTTTCGACAGGCCAGTCGAGCCGGTTGAAACACCGGTCAACTTCTCCTTTTTTGCAACTAAAAGACATCTAAGCACCAATCAAAATATACATATATATTTTGTTATAAATAAAACTTAAAAAAAAAAAACAGTATCAACAAACCACACCTTTTGAAAACACTGGTTGAATGGTTTCAAGCTATGACTAATATGCTGTGACCATTAAGACATGCACATTCATGGGCGTATTTAGGGGGAGGGATTGTGCCACGCCCCCCCCCCCTTTGGGCCACTGTACAAAGCAAAAATTGCAAAATATACGTTAAAATCGCGTAATCAGATTAAAATAAAGCATGCATGTGGAAGAGGCTTAAACGCTACCCGGCATTTTAGCATCATTTTAATCAGCTTGAGAATAGAAGCGGGGCAGGTTTCAGAATTTTTAGTACAAGCTGAAATCTTGCTATGCTTTAAAAAGCTTTTTTCAACTTAAATTTACCACACTGTACACTGGGCAAGAAAGACATAGCTCTTATTTTTGATATCTAACTAGCCATGGCTTGTTCAGAAGTAGCTGCATTTCTACAAACTGCTGGGGCACACTATATTTCGAATATTTTCTAGCCAATGTCATTACAGTTTAGTGTTTGCTGCTCGGCAAACTGCAAATAATCAGTCACCAATAGCTAAAAAATTTCAACTTCTTTTCTTGGCCTTATGCATAACATCATTAGAAAGAACGTCTAATAATTTAGCTTGTGCCCTCCAGTTCATTTTATGCTTATTTTGTGCACGTTTTGCGCTACTCACAACAGGTATTTCAAACCAAAATTTAACCTAATAAGGTCTTAAAATTGAGTTATTTTTGCAAAAAACGCAAAAATTTTTTAGCGTTTTTTTTTCTGAGACCCCCGTGCGGAGTCACAAAATTTAACACCTCAACAATGCCTCCCACCCTTTTTTGAAAATTTTTCGTTAGAGGCATTGAACAGTGAACAAAAACCTTCTGTGAAAAAACTGGTTGACCGGGCCGGCCAGAAACCGGTCGAGCGGTGGGGCAACCGGCGTAGATTTTGAGATTTACCGGTCGGATCGGGTCGAGAAAATCCTGACCGGTTCCATCTCTGGTGTGAAAGCTCTAATCGGCGAATGAGAGGGCAAAAAGCAATAGAAAATTGTTGTTTCCTTTCTGCTAACACTTCGGATGCAGGCGGTACAAACTCCAAAGAACTAAACTAAACCATCCAGCATCACAACAAGGAATTCGGGGATCCAAGCACAATTTTGAGATCTATCAAACAGTAGCAAAATACAGCCAGGGCCTCAGAGAGAAAAATTTTCCAGGGGGTACGAAGGTCGATACCGGGCCCCCAAATCTTATTGGGCCCCCAAGCCTAATCGGGGCCAATGCCGTTAAATCATTTTTTGTCGGATTGGTGTAGATCTTCACTTAAAAGTGAGGGGATGACGATATTCGCATACAGTTAGGACCTATGAAAAACACAACTAGACATAAAATTGGTTTAAATCCAGCTAAGGGGTTTTGAGGGAGCGCTGTGAGCTCCCCCAGCGGGGACGGATGGGAGCCCCGGGAGCTTTAGCACTTTTTATGTTTCTCGAGGGTAAAATACAGCATTTGATCAACATCACAGCACCAAACTTGCTTAAATTGACGAGCAGAAAACGTGATGAAAGAAAGTATGTGAAGTGGGGGATGATGACATTGACACAATATTATACAATATAATGACTTTAATACTGCAAATCCTAATATTTTACTGATAAAAGTTTTAAGAAGTCATCTGCAATTAGAGACTTCACAAACCCAAATACCTATTAAACTACTGCAGATAGAGTGAGTTACTTAATGATAGTAGTATAGTAAGTCAACTTTGACTCCGCTCTCTATGAGGTTGAAATGCTTTTAGATCTCTTGAAATGTGGGCCCTCGTACATTGTTATATCGTAGAATTAGGGCTCTCAAGTCAGAGAAATGTGACAAAACCTTAATTTCGATACGAGTGTATGGATTTTGATACATTTTCCTCTTTTTTTAATCAAATCGGCCACTATTGGATGTCCTAAAGGCTGTGTGGCAAAAATAGCGACCAATTACCAGTACTGAATAGGCTGAGTGATATTTTTGCTGTAGGCAAGGTTAATTACGGTGTTATGGTGCGATACCAAAACTTAACGTGGAAACCTGAACTCTTCCGGGCCCCTTGAGCCCGGGTCTCCCTAAGCCCGGGCCCGGGTACGATGTACCCCCTGAACCCCCCTCTCGCAGGCCCTGTATACAGCAACCATAAGATTTGGTGCATTTTTTGGCTTGTGACTTGTATTTACATTATTTACTATTAAAAGAAAATTACTAAGCGAACGTTTTCAGCTCTACAATTGGTCCTCTATTCCATAAAACAGTAATCATAACTTCAATGAATCCTAATCAATTAATAAACTTATCTGATAAAAAGCTAAAACATTTGCTGTACCGCACGCTAATATTCATGTTAAACCTACCAGAGTTACCATCTAACATAATTTTTTTTACCTTTTTTTAAAACTCTGAAACTTCAACGCTTTACTAAATATCAAGGTCCAAAAATATGGAACTCACTTGACCTTGAAATTAAAAAATCTAAATCTCCAAAAACGTTTAAATCTAGCCTGAAATATTTATTGCTAGAAAGTTATCACAATTAAATTGGAATGACAATAAAATTTGTGTTCTATCTGTGTATAAAATAACTATAAAATATCTCTTAATAATGTTTAACTACTTGCTCTTTGTACAACAAGATGCAAGTGTTTGTGAATCATTGGAACGACCGACGCTCGCGTTGCGTGTTCCTTTGTTTTTACTCGGCCATTTTCCAACTAACGAGTGCGAAATTTCAAACTTTTGCTTATAACTCGAGAACGGTTGGGTCTAGCTACATGAAATTTAGACAGCAGTTTGAGATTAATGAGTTGTATGTTTGTACCAAATTTCGAGGCAATAGGTCACGTGACTTCGGTTTTAGAACCCGCAAGTTTGGCGTAAAAAGCGGTTTCAGTCAAAAACGGCTTAAGTAGGGCAAAAAATATTTTATAGGGTTGTATGTCTCAAGATACCCTTTCATCCCAACCAACCCACGTTTGGCCGCGATGAGGTTTATTTCTTTTTTTTTCCTTTTTTTTTCTATTTTTCCTTTTTTTCCTTCCTGATTTTTGTACGCTCTTCTTCTCCTAAACCACAAAACATGGAAATCTAATTTTTGTGTAAAGTTGTTGAGCTGCAAATGCAATTTTTTCTACCGAAATTTTTTGGGGCAACTCCACCGGGAATCCCCCAAAATGGGGCCCCAAAAAATCCATTTTTTGAACGGCTCAAGCTAGGGTGCTAGTTCTTTTTGATATCAGTAGATATTCAACAGACAAATATTTTGACATGGTTTGGGGATGCCACATCCCCCGGGGACTCCCCCAAATGGACCCCCAAAAATCAATTTTTTGAGTAGCTCAAGTTGGGTGCCAGTCTGTTTTGATATCAGGAGATATTTAACAGACAAATATTTTGACATAGTTTGGGGGTGCCAACCCCCCAGGGACCCCCAAATAGACCCCCAAAAATCAATTTTTGAACAGCTCAAGCTAGAGTGCCAATGTTTTATGATATCAGGAGATATTTAACTGACAAGTATTTTGACTCTACTTTTCTGGAGGTTCCATAATCAGATATTTTTGAATAATTGCTGATTTTACGGTAGACAAAAAGTACATTTGAGCGTCACAGCATTAGCTATGTGTCGGTCGTTCACTGGGTTTGCTGGCAAACTCCCATCTAGTTCTAATTGACTTTAATAGCCTGTTTACATGTGCACTTTTGGGAACCAGTTCTTAGTTCTAGTGCCTAAATTTTGCTGAGTCACACACAAACAAGGTTTGCTGAGTCACACACAAAACCTTTTTTGTGTGTGACTCAGCAAAATTCAGGCACTAGAACTAAGAACTGGTTCCCAAAAGTGCACATGTAAACAGGCTACAACTGTGTGTATTATCGTGGTGCCTTGCAATTGCACCACTTTCTAACGCAAATAGAAGTTTTTTTTTGTTTTTGTTTTGTTTGTAAATAAAAATTATATTTCGGAGTTGTAAAACGTTTAAGTAATCTTAATATAAAGCAAAGAGCCAAAACGTGAGCGAACATTTTTTACTGAACGTTTCAAGACATTACTAGTCTCATCATCAGCAGATGATGAGACTAGTAATGTCTTGAAACGTTCAGTAAAAAATGTTCGCTCACGTTTTGGCTTTTTGCTTTATATTAAAAATTATATCGTTTTCTGCTGCTGTCCAAATTTTTCTGGTGTTATTCCATAACGTTCTGATATAAATATATGTATAAACCCTCAATCTGGTTTAGCAAAAGATGTAAATATTCGTTTGACCAAGGTTTTCTAAATTACATCTCGTAACTTTGTAATTTTGTTCATGAGGTAGAAGCAGACTTGAAGACTACTTTGGTCACTTCGCTTCTTCCCAATTGCCAGTAACTATTATCGTTAACATGCTCTGCGATTGTGCTTTAATTGTGATTTTAAACTTCGCTGACTTTGAAATAAACCTAACTGCTACTACTACCAACTAGGCTAAATTTAACATATAAAGAAGATTCAAATTTACAAAAACTGAAATGACAAAATTAGCAATTTTTATGGATTATGGTCGCTTTATATTGCTACTGTTTGATACAAAAGTCGACCTCTTCGCCGAAATTATAATTTTGAGTTGCTAATGCAAAAATATCAAATCAAATAAAATCTTTCATCATACTCGCTGTATTACGCCGAAGCCTGTAACGAGTAAGCGGGGCCCATCTCCGCGCCATTGCGCGCGGGCAACACAGCTGATTTCGAATAAATGTCGCAGCGGTGGCGAACCGTTGGCAACACTGTGTCTGATTTGACTGGCTCGAGATTTGAACCTCAGATTTTCCGCTCCACAGACGAACGCGTTATCGCTCAAAAAATGACCGAGACTATTTTGTGAGTGAATTCAGACGAAAGTATGTGTGTTATAATGAAATGCAATAGTAACAGTATTATACCAGGGATGGCATATTGATATTATGCAACAGCAATCTTTTTTAAAGTCACTAAAATTGCTATTTAAAAAAAAATCACTAAAATTGTTAAACGGGGTCATGGGGACTTTGCACTCGTCCCAGAACCCATATTTTTGCGATGCCAAAAGCTTAAGAGCTTACAGATCTATCCGATGCGCTACCAAATTTCATTTTAAAAACTCGTATTTCGCAATATGCTTAGGCAATAATTTTCAAAAGTGCCGTGAAAAGAAATTGTTTAACCAAACTACATGGTTTGCGTTTAGAAAGCTACTAAAAAAGTGGGGATCGAGAATCAGTGGACGTTTACATCGGGGCCCTAACTGATGAAATTAAGGCATTAAATTTAACCGTTTCTACATTTATAATTTAGCTATATTCCCATTCGCGGGTTTTGGCCTTGTTTCGTTTCCACGATACTGCTACGGTACGAAGTCAATTAAGGTGGAGCCCTCGAGGACACATTTTAAAGTCCTTGGCCTCGAAGGTCAAGCCCTTGGCCTTGGTTTCGAAGCCTCCAAGTCCTTGAAAGAGCCCTGACTTTTTTTTCTTCCTTTGAAATTTCACAAAAATTGGCGATTTTCAGGGCGAAGACCTTTTTATTTTTCGGAGAACGCTTTGAGCGTTGTGCAGTGGTGCCGATTTATGTTGATCAGGGCGGGGGGGTAATTTGCAATTTTATCCTACTTTTAGCCTATTTTAAGCATTGAGGGGGATGAAGCTCGACGACTATTTTTTTCACGAGAATAAAATATGACAAACGTTCGACACGCATTTGAGCCAACAAAAACTGTTTGGTTATATAGCCAATGTTTGTCTTATCTACAGAAGAGCAGGATCTACTAGGCTACATAGGCGTAGCCAGAAGGGGGGCCCAGGGCCCACCCCAATCGAAACGCTATCAATGATAAAAATGTGACAAAAAAGCCTTGTTTTCTCAGTTTCAACTTCTTTTAGCATCTTTGCGTACAACAGTACACGCGTACAACAATAATTAACAATAATATTGACAACCAGGGGACCGGCCCCCCTCAATTCAATTTTTGCCAACCAATTTAAATGTATAACCGAGGTAAAGTTGAGGGTTTTTGTCCTAAAAGTTGCTACCTCATGTCCTCATCTAACCTGTTATGGACAAACTGCAATAACTAGGGCAGGATTTACCATAATATGGCACAGTGTGGGGGGCCCCCGCGCTCAGATGATGAAGTTTTTTTGGTCTTCACCTATATTTGGCTGGAAGATGTTGCGATAGTCCCAAAGTGCCAGGGGCTTCGCGCAATGTAAATCCGGGCCGGGAAAAACATGGTTAGCAGGCGTAACCATCTATTGTACAGTTTTTCAATAACAATTCACCTCCACCCAGTACTTAAATTGTAAAATTTTGCATGGGGGGACGCTTTCGCAGCCTTGACCCCTTACAAAAAGTTTAGTGGAAATGACGTATTTCCGTCGCCGAATTTGAATGAAGACCAAAAACAAGAAAAAGGTCTTCGCCGGAAATTGAAGTCATTTTTTACCGAAATCAGGTGAAGACCAAAAAAAAAGATCTTCGTCGCAAATTGCGACCACTTTAGGCAGTAAATTTGTAGAATCTTTTAGTCCTGGCTGGCTATTTTTCCTCTGGTCATCCAGCGCTCAACTCTCAATGGGAGGACGCCTAAATCTCGATGGGGGAACGCTAAATCTTGATGAGGAGACGCTAACTCTCGATGGGGGGACGCTTTCCCCCGCGTCCCCCTACAATTTAAGTACTGCCTCCACCTCGCCAGTTTTTACACGACAAAATACTTTTGAAAAAAAAAGAGCTAGGGGAAATGCTCATTGAACAAACCATTGAATTTCAATCGAGGGGGCCTGGGCGCCCTGGCCGTACATGTACTCGTATAATTAGTTAATTTCAGGACAAAACAAAAATCTCTAAGAAAAATCTTCCATCAGTGGATTATTATTTATTGCTAAAATATTGTACGAGGCAATGCACGTTTTTTCCTCCTACCTGGGCCAAATCACATACAAAATTTATCATCAAAATGCAAGATTTTAAACTGTGAAAGGAGGATTGAATAACCTAATTTTTTCCAATTGGATTTCAAATGTTAAAAATCTAGTTCTTTCAAATGGCTCTGAACACGTTCGAAATGGCATTAAAATAACTTTTTTTTCCAAACAATCAGACCCCCATAGCCTCCGGCGGCTGAGATCTTTGCCCCCAGACCCCGTCTGTGATGCGTTTGAGTTACTCTAGTTTGCTCAACACGTCTCCTAAGTTAGACATTTACACTTTTTACAGTAACAGTGGTTTAAGCCTTCTTCCTTTAGCAAAATCCTGCTCAAGTGCCAAACCAGGCCACGGCTTCTGATATTCCATTCTACGATATCTTTGCCCCACAAAAAGTTCTTCTTTTCATATTTGTGATAACGTCATTGCATGTGATTTGTGGTTTAGCCCCCCCCCCAATCAAAAATCCTGGCTACGTCTATGCTTTGCTAGTCATGAAACGGGGTAAGGCATAATTCTAATAAAGTGCTGTAGATTTGGATTGAAAGCAATTTACAGATACACGGATGCAAATTGAGAGATTCAGCTTGTCATACAAGGGTTAGTTTTTTGTTGAACGTTTCCATATTTAGTGTTTCAGCTTGGATTTTTGTGTGTTGAATTCTAAAACGTGGAAACAGGGCTCTAAGACACCGATTTTTAATTAAGCCCCCCTCTCGATTCTCCGCTTGAATTTCATGATTTTCTTCTTAAACCCAACTTTTAGCCCCCTCCCCTCCAATTGGGTCAAGCTGTCTACACCCCTGTAATGAACGCTAGTGAATGATTTCCAATTAGGCTATAAAATAAGGCTAAAACTAATATTGCTAAAACCTACACTGTAACTAAATTTGCAATTACGGTACCGACCGGTACCTACAGTAGCTTTAACGATAAATTTGTACTGTAAACCAAAACGTTAGTATCAGTCCAAAATTAACCATTCAAAACTTTTCAAACTGCCGACGATTAAAATGTACGCATTTATATTTTAGCACTTTTATGGACAACAGGCTATAATGATTATTTCCTTTCTAAAAGCACCGTCAGAGCCAATCTTGCTAAGTTTTTTTTAATTGCACTTTTCACGGTTCGGCTGCTCTCAGTATTGCCATCAGGCGCTTTTTATTGAGAAAAGCGCCAAGCTAAGCAGATTTTTCTTGATAACGCAGCGCGATACGTCGGATAAGTCCTCCCCACCCGCTGTCACCTGAATGTGACGTTCCGATTGCGTAAAAAGACACGAGTCACACGCTGATCGCTGCTGTTTAACCGTGGGCTGCGTGGCGATACATTTACGCGCTTTAGTCTAGTTTATCATTCACACAAATGCAGACCATAGTCAAATTATTGGGGGGAATGCAGTCTATTATAAACTCAGAAATAAGGGGGGGAGGGGGCTATTCAGTATTAGTTAATTACCCATCACTTCTCTCAAATATCTTTCCATTAGCCCTCCCCAATTATTTTTCTGGCTCCGCTCCCAGACCCCCATCAGCCTCCGGCGTCTGGGGGGTCGGCCTCCAGCGTCTGGGGGGTCCGCCCTCAGACCCCCAAATTAGCCCCCCCATTGCAAATTTCTGGCTACGCGCCTGCCCTCAACTCGACCTCTGACCCGCAATAATGATAATCGATAAAACATTTACTTTTCGTCGTACATTTCACATATATTGCACCAAATTCAAGTTTTTGACGTTCAATATGAATGGCCAAAGTGGAAGCGGTACCCTTTTGCTGATTTTAGCTTCTGCTTTCACGAAAATTTGTTGCTTCCACTTCCAGCTTCTGCTTCCATATCTCTGTTCCCAGTGTTGGGCATTAACTCGTTAATTCGTTAATAACGAAGTTAAGTTTTTCATTAATGAATTAAAAAGTTAATAAGCTTTTGTTAGTTAACTTATTAATTATAACTTTCGTTAAACTAGTTTAATGTTTACGTTAATCCGTTAAATTTCTTGGCTACACCATGCGTCCTAATGCCATAATAATAGAAATAAAAAAATGAAAAAAAAAGGCTTCCGCTCTGTCCATCTTTATTAGAATAGTAAATACTATAGTAACAGAAATCAGAAGGAGTAATTTTTATCTCGTATGGAAATGAATCATTTTATTGGGCATCAACTGCAGGTTAATATTGATCTTTTTAAAAAAAATTAACGAGGTATTAACTTTTAACTTTAACTTGCGTTACTTTTGTTTTTCAGTTAACTATTTAACTTTACCTTAGTCAGTAGCGTAGCCAGGGGGGCTCGAGCCCTCCCCATTGGCCTGAAAAGTATGCAAAATACCACGTTTTTAGTGCTTTTGAGGCCGATTTTTGCTCCAAAAATAAAATTAGCCCCCCCTAATGGGATTGGCGAGCAGAAGTTGTGAAGGACTTGCTGTTATTTGGACCAGAAAAGTGGAGTTTTTGTTTTCTGGACCTCACCTAAAGTTGGTCAGGAAAACTGAGTGAAGACCTTTTTTTTTTTTTTTTGTGAGATCATCTAATTTCGGCCGGAAATACCGTTTCAATTTTGGTAAAGACTTTTTTTTTGGAGATCACCTAATTTTGACAGAAAAACCGTCTCAATCTGATGCAAGTTCTTTTTCTTTGCGTTTTTCTTGCGTCTCCTTTTTTGATGTCAACGTTGTGACTTGGCATTCAAAATAAAAATCAGAAAGAAAGAAAGAAAGAAGTTTGATGAAAATTTGGGTCAAGTTCGTTTACTGTTGTTTCCAGCTTCCAAAAAATCCCCTCCTTTGCGAATTCCTGGCTACGCGCCTGACCTTAGTTAAAAAATTATACTTGATAATTCTTAGCGAATTAACTCTTAACGAAGTTAACGTTTCTCATTAACTTGCCCAACACTGCCTGTTCCAACCATTAGGTGCCATGAAGCCCGCACAAAGTTAACTTGTTAGGATGGTCTCGTTTGCAGATTTGAGAATGGTCTGGTCTAAAGTTTATAATCACAACTATTACGTTAGGATTACAACTGTGAGTACTGGCCCGGCGCCAGGATATCGTGACGGGGGGGGGGGGGCATAAATAAATTTTGGGGGGGCACGACAACTTTATTTGCGTGAATTCGAAAGTGTGGATCAAACAAAAAAGATGAAGACAAAAAAAAGGTCTACGTCCCAAAATATACGCGATGTTTCATGAAATTCGATGTGAGTCCACACAAAAATTACTAAAAAACAGTTCTTGCTCACTAGCTCACGAATTCTGTTCTTGCTCACTTGCTCACGGTCCCAGAATGCCCTCCCGTGGCGCCGGGCCTGTCTGAGTACCGGAATGTGTTTTGCTGTGGTGCTTTTGCACTAGATCAGCTGCTATTATGATCATTATTACGTGCCAACTTTTGTTAATTGTTATTTTCACGCATGAGTGATTATCAATATTTCGATCGGGGATTAGTCACAATCCACATTGCACAGTTTTTTAGTATATACACTGGTAGAACACGGTTTTTATTGAACTTTTTTGATTCTTGAGTCGGCTTGGTGTGATTTCTGATTTGTAATTTCTGATATTTAGTTCAGAACAGTAAATCTCATCGACCTACAAACTGGGACAAGTCACTAGTCAGCAAAATGGAGTTCTGGGCTATTGAAGAAGACAAATTGGGAATGACAACAGTGTCTGGTACAGTAGGCCTTGAAAAAAATGAGAAAAATGTAATAGGTATTAGTATCGGTGGTGGTGCCCCCTTGTGTCCTTGCCTCTATGTTGTGCAAGTTTTTGACAACACACCTGCTGCTAGAGAAGGTTCTCTAGCTTCTGGAGATGAAATTGTATCAGTCAATGGACATAATGTTAAAGGCATGACCAAAACCCAGCTTGCAAAAACAATTCAATCTATTGATGGTCTTGTAAAGTTGAATTTTAATAAACTTCATGCTGATCCAAAACAAGGAAAGACCTTAGATATTGTTCTGAAGAAATTTAAGCATCGAATGGTCGAACAAATGGATTCAGGCACTGCTGATGCTTTGGGATTAAGCCGTGCAATTTTGTGTAATGACATTTTGATCAAGCGCTTGCAGGAATTGGAAAGAACAGCTTCAGTTTATCGCCAACTAATGCAGCACTGCCGAAGACTACTCAAAGGATATTTTGCTTTGTGCAAAACTCAGCGTGAGTTGGGGGATATTTTTGCTGTAATTGGAGTTCGAGATCCAAACCAAAACAGCAACCAAGCCTTTTCCAAATTTGGACAAGCACATCGTGAATTTGAAAAATCTGGATTCACCCTGTTAAAAACTTTGAAACCCATGCTAGCAGATCTTAGCACTTACTTGAACAAAGCAATACCAGATACTCAACTTACAATAAAAAAGTATGCTGATGTAAAATTTGAATACTTATCATACTGCCTTAAAGTGAAAGAAATGGATGATGAAGAGTACAGCTATGCTACAATGCAGGAGCCCCTCTATAGGGTTGAAAGTGGAAACTATGAATATCGCCTTGTGTTAAGGTGCAGAGAACTCTCTCGTGCTCATTTTGCTAAACTTCGCAAAGATGTAATGGAAAAACTGGAACTACTCGACAATAAGCATGTACAAGATATTGTGTTTCAACTTCAAAGATTTGTGTCTGCCATTACTGAGTATCATCAATCTTGTCACAAGACAATGCAAGATACCAATGTTTTTCCAATTGATGTTGATCTAGCGAAAACAATCTTTGAATATGACCAAAGAGAGCATTTTTGTGACCCAGAATATGAGGAAGAAGTACTGAATAATTAACAGTGCTGTTGAGAACAAACAACTTTTCAACTGTACTAAATACTAGCTGCTACACTGCTACTTAATTTGAATGTTCATTTAGATATTATGTTCTGGTATTGGTATCGCATAGGTACTTAATGTCTGATCTAACTAGAGCTATTAGTTAAAGTTATGCTTCGTTTTTGGGATTTGAGTCATTATTAATCTGTTAATTACTGGTAGTGAAATGCTCAAGATTTCCAGGTGCTGTTCATGTATTTCAAGCTGTTCAGTTGAACTGAAAGCATTATTAAGTTGAACTAAAAAGCATCTGATATATACATTTTACAAGGCATGGAAATAAGCTTAAGCTATCAAATCAACTAGCCTACTGCTTTCACTCGATCCAATGATATCTATAGTATGTGAAATTTGTAGATAGTCCTGGTAACTACTTCGTAGGTTGTTGTGTATCAAATTTGTTTAGTCCCGGTAACTACTTCGTAGGTTGTACCGGTGGGTAATGTTTGTTATAACTGATAACTAAGTTCAAACCGCATTTTTATGTAAATCTTGGTATTTTGTTTAGAATTGAGTTCATGCAGTACTTTGTATTGTTTACAAAACTGTGACAAATGCTGATCTACTGGCATATTCATCATCACTTCATACTACCATTGAATATATTTATTGATTTTGAAATTTTGCAATTATGAACAGGCGTGCAACCAGGATTTTGCTAAGGGGGGTGGGAAGCTTGAACCATTTTATCGTTATTTGGATCACATTTTGCTTGTTTTTAGAGCCATTTGAAGAACTAAAATTGCAAAAATCATAGTTATTAGCTAGAATTAAATTGCCCAGCCCCATCAGCCCCCCTTCCCCTAACTTACAGCTGAAGTCCAAAGCACATTTAAACACTTGTATTTTGGAAAACATTTTCTAACTGGCTTGGCTGAGGGTGACTGAAGCCCTCTTAGCCTACCCTGGTTGCACCATTGATTATGAATAACTATCCTGTTGAACGCAATATGTCCTTTATTTTCTACTGTCATATTTTAGGCTTTTTGCACCTTAGTTGACTGTGAATTTCACTGCAGGACAGTTCTTATTCCACTGTATATACTTCTGTTTTTATGAAAGAATTATATCATCAACACTTCAAATCTTTTGAATAATATTAAATGGTTTAATTCAGAAAATTGTAGGTGTGTTTTCGCACATTTTTACAAGTTTTTATTCTTGGTGTTACTTGTATTCAATCCTCTAAATAATCAAGCTGTAGTAACTCTGTTGTTATCATAGTTGTGATACTTACTGTTTACAGAAATTTCTTCAGTTGTAAGCATATTCAGGTGGTAACCTCATTCTTTTGACTGTTTGATGCTGTGTAGAGTTGTATTTTGATGTACTGTATTGTATTTTTTAATGCATTGACACACCCAGGGGGTTTCTGGGGTCAACCTTTTCCCTTTTGGAACTAAAAAACAAACGTAAATTTGTTGGTATAATGTATTGTTTTAACTCTTTGCTACACTTGGTTTTTACCAAATAATCGCTTAAAATTTTGTTAATCACCTACGATGTTGTTTTAGCACTGTAATTTGATCTCACAGGATAATTACCTAACAATTAGGATTTCTGCATTTATATTATCTACAAGATTGCTGACAAACAGACAGACACGCGTGCAACTGTGTGTATTTCATATACCCAAAGATATTGGATATTTTATTCCATAAACTTCTGAGCAGAACAGAGCTTGACAATTAAAAAGACAGATGGCCATTTAGTGAAAAGGTTGTTTTAAAAAACTACTGAGCCAAATAGAATTTTGCAAAAAAGAAGCAAACAAAATCACTGTTTGAAGATGAAAGCCAGAACAAAATTACATTCAACGTCGTGATTTTTACTCTGTAAACACGCTTGTGTGATTTAAATCAACCAATAAAATTCAGGAATAAAATCAACTAATAAAGATAGCTTAAAATTAATGAAGTTTAATGCTAAAATTGCAACATTTCAATACTTTTTTAGCTTAAAAGCAACTTTTGTTCTGAAACAGTTGTTTTGTTAGTTTTTGACAGATTTAAATGCGCCAAAGCCATTTTAACAGCAAAAAATGCTACCAGGGATGTATTGAATAACTGGTATCAATTCAAATTTTATCTGATTTAAACATAATTTAACCAAAATATTTGAAATTTATTTGAAACATTATTCACTTAGCAAAATATGGCAACAGTTAAAAAACTTATAAAATCAAAAAAATTTGACGTAAATTAAAAAAACTGATTTAGATTTTAAAAATCCGATTTACTTGACTTTTCAAAAATCATGATTTTTATCAACCCTGCCTTCAAACATATTCAGAAGTTCCAAATTTTCTATACAGTTGAAGTAAAAACTGTTTAAGACCCACTCTGCACTGGGCGTGATCAGTGTTCCCTTTAAGCTGATTTTTTTCAGCGAATCAACGATATGTTGGAACGAAGGCAAATAATTTTTGGCAATATGGTAACCATAGCTTTAGAAAATTAGACAAATTTGTGGAAATATGACATTAGGTATACTTTAGTAACAAATTGGTACAAAATTTAGGGCACATATACATCCTTTTAGAGCATCGGGCACAATTGTTTCAAGAAAATTTGGGCACTCGCCAATTAACCTAAAAGTTAGTGGGAACACTGGGCGCGATACTGTAAGCATACAAGTGTTTATTGGTACTTTGTTTATTTTACCAACTGCAGCTCCTATCTTGCTAAGTCACCACTCCAGGCATGCTGAAATTTTGGTTACAAATAAACAAAGGATGCACTCAACATGCACAGTTTTACACCCAGCGAAGACCAGATTTAAATGGAATTCGGATGTAATATTGCAAAGTTGCTTTAAGAGCTAAAACTTTTGCAGCCGTAAGTAAAAACTCACTTGAACTAACAGTAATTTTAATAAGCTTGTTTAGAAGCTGCTTTGGGCAGCTGCACTATTGTAGGTGTAGACTGTGGCACTTTTATGTTACTTACGAGTATAGTTTCTTTAAAAGTTGAACATCATCGCAAGTTAAACATTTTAATAATAATAATATTTAGCATTTATGAAAAAAATAGAATTTTCTCAAATCAATGGTGCAAACAGGGAGGCTGAGGGGTCTGGCTGAAGCTCCATCCTTATCCATGTCACGTAAAAAATTTATGCAAAATATGCAATGAGCTTTCAAACATACTTTGGACTTGACCAGTAAATGTGCAGGGCTGACTGAGCTGGGCAATTAAATTCTTTTAAATGCTTTCCTAATCTTAATAATTTAGCTCTTTTTAATTGTTTTAAAAACTGTGAAATGTCATTCCAAATACAAACGTTAAAATGGCTGTTTTTCCCCAAAAAATTGCAAAAAGTACAGGTACCCAAAGCAATGAAATGAACTTTCAAAATCGTTAATATAGCGTTTCTGAATAAACAATATTGCAACGAAATGCAACTACTATGTACTGCAAAACTCTAATATAGCGTGTGTTTTTATTAATGCTTAGAAATAAATTAACTACTATTGGGTGCTGGTTGCTTTTTAAAAAATTGAAACCCTCCATTTAAAAATTTGTGGGTGAGTCGCTGTTTCTATGTAATAAAAAATAGTGACATTATTTTTTTGAAACCTTGTCCATATCCTGAAGCTGTATGCCATGATGTTCCAAGCATTATTTAGTACATTTTGCACAAGTTTTATTGTCACATACTTACATACCCTTCCAACAAATTTCGTGGTGCAATATCAAGATGCATTTCTTTAGTTTTATGTTTTGGGCATTTTGTATATATTGTTATGAATGGTGCATTATTATGTGGTACTACCTTCTATGTTTAATGCAGTGAGTTAGTGTGGCACTGAATTGTAATTGTAGTGATTAATGTAAAATCATGGAGTGTAACGTTGTGCAAATTTTGCTTTTCTTAACACCTGTATTCAGTAGCTTTAAAAATGAAAAATTAATTAACGTGGTATATGCTTACAGTTTTTAAAATTTAGTGGTATCTGATTCTTTGTGCTTGCTTTATATTTGCTGAGTAACTTCCAATGTAGTCTTTTAAGGAATTCTTATTCTAGCTGGTTTCTGTTTTCAATGCTTTTTAATTGTCAAAAATAGGGGAAATGCTAGTATGCTTTCTAAAAATTAACACGTTGTGTAGTTCTATATTCTGTATTGTGAAATATTATGTATTTATGCGCATATTAACAATTGTAAATGAAATTTTAGTAGGCATATTGTTTCTTCAGATTCTTCTTGGCATAATTTTAGGCTGTAGGATTGTTCAATCTGTGTTGGACAATGAGTGATAGGTTACTTGGTTGCATGTCATTTGTCACTACTCCTGTGCCTCACAATGTTTGTGGAAGCAATGGTCTGCCTCTAACACCCAACTGTATCAAAGTGCTTGGTTTAGCACAAGAACTTTTGACTCTAAAACATGAAAATCTTTGCAAATACGTTTATTTTGAGTGCGGTAAACACGATCGGGTATTTGCAGTTTCCGAACATTATTTACAAAGCCTAGAACTTAAAATCACATCTTCAGTTTCTATTTCTAGTGATGAATGGAATGACTTTTGCTTTCAAGTGACTACTGGTATTCTTAAAGGTCTTGATTATCTCAATATTCATGACATCATTCATTTGTGCTTGGAACCAAAGAACATCTTACTGACTTCACAAGATCAACCAAAATTATCATGTTATGGAATGCACCACATGACTGAGGGTGGGTCTCTAGTTTCCCACCCAGTGGGAAAACCTAAATATTCTGCCCCTGAGCATCTTATCAGTTTGGACAATCCTGCATTCAATGCAGTCAGTTTCAAATCTGACTCTTGGTCGGTTGCTATCATTTTACTCGAGCTGTTGCACCGAGACTTGTTATGGAAAGACGAAAAATTGGAAACTATTATAGCTCGAGTACTTGAACTATGCAAGTGCTCTAGTTCTCAAAGTGTTTTGCAAATTTTTCTGGAGTTTTTCGAAACCTCAACAATCTTAAACGAAAAAGATGAAACACTGTTAAAATTGTTTCGAATTTTTGAAAGTGGACTTGCTCCTAAACAACAGGATAGGTCAACTCCTGGCCAGCTTTTTGCCCAGCTTTGTAATGACGATAGAATCACTGAGCTTCAGTTAGAATTTGACTTTAACAACACTGACGATGTTGTTATCAATCCTTTAAACGACATTAATTGTGACGAAATGTGGTACCTGTGGAAATTAGCTGGCGGTGACATGATTTCTGATGCTCTGAAGTCTGTAACTACAACCACCTCTGTGAAGAAGCTGCCCTTGTTTGGTACATCATCTGGTGAAGTATTAGGTAACGAGTCATCTCCCGAGACATTGTTTGATTCTAGCATCACTGTTCTATCGATGGAAACTGTTGCAAAACGTCTCATTGTTACTGAAGATAATGTGAAACTGATGTATCCTTTGCTAGAGGTAGAAGATGCTTCAGAGACTGAGGACGAGACATCGAAATTGCCTATCAACATCAAAGAAAACGCGTTTGAATACCAAGTTTATCGCATTGCTCTGTTCAAAAGATTGCTACAGGCTTATCCCTATTTACGCGAGCGTTTATGGAAAGAAGCTCGGGTTGATATTCCTCCTTTTTATCGCGGAAAGGTTTGGGCTGGTTTGCTTGATGTGACAGGGAATATTGATGAACAGTATATGCAACTGGACAAAGAAACACCGATTATCGCTGATAGACAAATTGCTGTCGATATACCACGTTGTCACCAATATAATTCCGTTCTCTCTTCTCCAGTTGCACATCAAAAGCTAAAAAGAGTGCTGAAGGCTTGGTTGAGGGCACATCCTCATCTGACATACTGGCAGGGTTTGGATTCGCTCTGTGCTGTGTTCGTCCATCTTAATTTCAACGACGAACCCTGTGCCTTTGCATCGCTCTCTGGTTTTATCGAAAAATACCTTCATAAGTTCTTTCTGAAAGATAACTCGGCAATTATTCATGAATATTTGAAAAGCTTTTCTCATCTTATTGCATTCCATGACCCTGTACTATCAAATCATTTGAACGAAATCAGCTTTATTCCTGACTTGTATGCCATTCCATGGTTTTTGACCATGTTTGCTCATGTTTTCCCATTGCATAAAGTGGTTCATTTATGGGACACATTGCTATTAGGTAATTCCTCGTTCCCGCTTTGCATTGGAGTTGCGGTTTTGCAACAATTAAGAAACCAACTTCTACAGGCGGATTTCAACGAGTGTATTTTGCTTTTTTCTGATCTTCCTGAGGTCAACATTGATGTGGTCGTGCAAAAATCAATCCAGATATTTTGCCAAACCCCCAAAAGTGCGACATACCGAACCCATGCCCAGCAGAACAGCAAGAATAAGAGAGAGCCTGCTTCTTATTACACTGATGATTACAATTCGCTACCAAAAAGCGAGCTTTCAAACATGTCCATTTCACTGGATGAATTAAAGCGCGAAATTTGCTGTCGCATTTCAGCAGAAGATCTCATCCAGTTATGTGAACTGCGAGGCACAAATGACTCGAAAACTCCGGCGAAGTCGTCAAAGACCAGCAAACCTCGAATTTGTGTTGTTGATGTTCGTAGCTCCGACGAATTTGATCGTGGATCAATCCCTAACAGCTTAAACTGCCCCTATCCCAACAAATCTCTTTCTGTTTTCGTGAAATCAGTTGTCCAGATCAAGGCAAAAGTTACTGTGGTAGCTGGTAATCAATCAAATAGAGATGATCGTCAGTTCGCATCTGAGCTTATCAAAGCTGGATTGAAAGGTGTTTGTGTATTGCACGGTGGAATTGACATCCTCAAACCAACAGGCATTCTTTCTGTACCATCATAGTCTAATTGAACGCTACTTAGATTTAACCGAAGCGATTTAATTTTGTTCAAAGGATCTTTTCTCTGGGTGGGGACAACGAGAAGCGAGTGTTTTTTACTTTGCTGATAATCTACAACTCAAATGCTGTTGTTTAAATATGAATCGGCTTGAAAATTTTGGAGGTATCTTTTGCTGTACGTAGATCTTCTGTGGTTTTTAACCTGGGTCAGCAAATCTCACCAATTGCTATTCTTTATTTTTTGCTATTTGTACTTTGGTTTGAGATTGCTGCACTCATATTATGAAGGCCTTGAATCTACATTTGGCATATGATGGACACGCGTTTAAACCGATCAGTGGTTGAGTGGATAGAATGTCTGCTACTGAAACGGTAGACCTGGGTTAGATTCCCGGTCGGGTCAAACTAAAGCCTATAAAAATTAGTATTCACTACTTTCCTGCTTTACGTTCAGCATTAAAAGGACAGTGTGAAGTCTCCACCGTGTGTGGTAGACAGGTGGCAGATTGACTCGAAGAACGAAAGGTCCCTTTGCTGTCTCCTGGCCAATGCAACTTGGTGAATAAAATGTAAGTACAACTCACTGCATGAGATAATATTTACGGTTCTTTTGTTTAGATAAGATTCGCCAATAAAGGAAGGAATAGTATAGTTTTACTCTTAAAAGAGGACTGAAGGCAAGATTAATCAGGGTACTAAAACTAAAAGGGCAATCGTATTAAAATTAGAATGGCGTTGACTCAACCCTTCTAGACCCAGCCGTTCCAGAGATATTCCACTTCAAGCACGACGTATGGGCCTCTAATCATAATTTTTATTGGCAATTCTGACGTTGATAACATCGGTGACGCCATTGTAGTTCTATCTTAAGGCAACACCGCAATTAGCCTAGGCCACAGAGGCCTTTTACCCTATTACATAGGTTATTATAGGCCTCTGTTGGCCAGGCTACTTCATTGAAACATCAGGGTTGCCAATAAAAATTTTAACTAAGGAGCTGCTATGTGATGTTTGAAGTAGGATATCTCTGGACCTGCTGGGTGAAGAAACATGGAGTAACGCCAGTCTAATACGATTGCCCTAACGTTAGATACCCCCATTGATTTTGCCATCAGTCCTATTTTGACAGTTGTTCTTGATCAACCCGTCAAACCATATTCATTTCAAAGCGATTATTTTACCGGAAAATTTTACTTCAAGCAAAGAATTATTAAGATTATGACGTGTTGTTTACCGTAACTTAGCCGCGTAGTGGTTGGTTTCGGGTGTTGTATTAATGCTCTTTCGCCATAACTTAAGTTCTAAAGGTTATTCTCCAATGTATTTTGTCGAATTCTCACCGTAGCTTTTTAGAATCACAGTACTTTGGCGGAAACATGACTTTATATTTGCCGTAATTAATGGATTCTTTCCCTTTTTTTTTTATCTTTTACAGTGGACACTCTTGCAAGCTTGCTTAAGATTAAGCTAACTTGCCATTCAATGTGCTATAGAACACTGCAAGGCTATAATGTACAAAGCGTGGATCGAAGCATTTTCTCTTCTATCGTTTGAGGGTTGTTGTTACGATCATCTCTGATGTCTCGGCAAACTCCCAGCAACCATTTGACGATCCAGTGAAATTACTCCATGTGCTTTTGATAGAGCGAAATCGACTTCCCAAATTAAGCTGAATAATTTAAGATCTATTCAATTGCATCGTTTTGCAAAAAAATTATTTCACTCTTTTATCAGATTTATAGTTACGAATTCTTTTGAATTTCATTTGTTCGACTTTTGCTTTCCATTGTGCAATCTCTAATGATTTATTTACGTTTGTAATTAACTTATTTCTAATATAACTTGTCAGCGAAAAACGACTACCGGTACTCCGAAATCTTAATTTTTTTTCCAACGTGTCTCTTTTTAGTATATAACGTCATGGAGATCTGAGATTCACTTCCTTGGCTGGTCAAATCGGAGACAGTATAATTACTTACGGCTCGCTACTGTTGCAACATTTTTTACTGTAGAAAGGAGCTATGTTGTCTTAAAGCGGAGGTAGGCCCCACTATCTCGTCACACGCTTCGGCGTAAGTCAGCAAATATATTAATTAGGCCTACACTTTTGATTTCAGCTCCACAGTTTCCATGTTGCTAAATTTATATTATAGATTTGATGTTGCTAGCGGCACAGTATAGCACAGCAGTAGGGTATTTAAGGGGAGATTGTGTAATGGCCCTTTTGTTTCTTCCCATCCATTTCTCGTACAAATCACCAATAAATTTCAACAATGCCCCCCCTCCCCCTTGAGAATCCCCGTAAGCCATGAAATTGTACCAACATAGTTTGATGATTACCGGTAACAGTAGAACTCGGGAGCAATAATTTGCATTTCTGAGACGGAAGACTTTTTGTCTTCACGTGAATACTGACACAGAAGCAACTATTTCAGCTGATGAAGAGTATCTGTGTGATCTTTTTTGGTCGTTCTTCGCCGACCTCCCTTTATAACTACCTACGCCAGTATATCTAACCAATCAACCGTGCATCGCCACTTTGCTTCCTCGGAGTATTGCAGGGGCCAAAAATCTAGACCGATATTTTGGGTTAAACTATTGGCGTCGGTAACAATCAATCAACAAAAAATAAATTAAATTTCGGACAATACCCAGTCGCGATGTTGTCCCATATTGATTGTCACGCTTTTTATCGGAAATCACTTTCATAAATGTTAGCGAGTCTGAAAAAGCACGAAATGATTTTATGTGCAAGACAAAAACATGATCAAAATACACACTCCTGCAACAACAAAATAACAGATCACAATCAATGTTTACATACTGTACTACAAACAAGGTTAATGCGCTACTACAGGATACAAGGAATGGATTTTCAAAAGTATCAAACGTTCTATCTAAGCGCGAGCTAGTAGTATTTGCGTTGAGCCAAATATCTTTTGAATTCGTGCGTGTTTTAAAATTGAAATGAAAGCAAAATCTATATTTGGATAGCAAAACAATTGCTAAAAAAAGAACGTAAAAGGATTTAAAAAGCTTACAATTTACATTGAATAATAAGTGAAATCTAACCGATTACACTGCAGCATATAAAAGGCAACAGAAGTGCCTTACAAAATGATAACGGCAATGGCGGGGTTTAACTTGTTTTTGAACAATCATACGGTAATCTTTATAGTCTAGCAGAGCTAATAACTGGTATATACCTCACGGTACATTTCATGATTTCAACTTGCATAGTACAAGGTGTCCCATCCATTTTTTTTAAATTTCGTACTACTTCTGAGCTAATTGGCTATTATCTTTTTCGGTTTCCACTGAATTTATTGAAGTAAATTATTAAAGTTTTCGCTAAATTACCGGCACACGTTACACAATTTAATAACGATCAAAAATAGTGCTGCTAAACCTAGAGCTCTTCTAAATCTCTGTTACAGAGAAAATACTATATCGCAAGCACTCTAGTAGTTAACGAAGCTCAACCTTTTACAGTGATCAAGAAAATTGTTTTTGCCACAACTAAAGTAAAGGAAATTTTGAAAGAGAGCAAGCTGAGGTCAAATATTGGCTCCACTCCCACGGGATCATTTCCAGTAGGCTTTCAATGGGGCTATGCTTACGAGCACCCGCGTAAAACTGCAGAAAAAGGAGAATTCTTATCCGCCACAATGATCGTGTTGAGCATATCATTTTCACGCAGCAGAAAGGCCAATTGTAACGATTGTGACAGTGCGAATAAGATTGTGTTGGTTAATTGGTTGGTGATACTGAAGTTTATTTTATTTTCAAGCAAAACTCCACTGGTGAAACTTCCACTGCTCATTTCTCTGAAAATTTTTCGTTGGCGAAAATAATTTTTTGGAATACCTACAGTACTACTTGCATTAAAACATAAAACTTAAACAGTGTTTTTAAGGTTCAAAGTAAAGTTTTATCCATACGCTGTGACACTATCATTCCGTTTCAAACTTAGGGTACTTCAAAAGCCTTCCAATACGCACTGCAATACATCATATAATAGATGCTGCAACAGAACCTGAATATGCGACATAACAGTCTGCACAAGAAACTAAACATATTTAATATTTCAGAAATACCAGTTAGGAAACAATGAAATCAAATCTCGGCGTAAAACTACGATTGTTGCGGGGGCATAAACCTAAAGCTAAGATTTGTCAGCATCTCACATACTGAGAGGCTATGGGGGTGCGGAAGCTGCTTGGCGAGTTTTGTGATTTTTTGAAAAAATAGGCTATCACTAGAAAGAACAAATTGCTAAGATTTAGAAGCCCTTTGACGGAACTATTGCAAAATTAGTAATCCCCTTCAGCAGTCCGCTCTTCCATTTACTTCTTGATCAAATTCAAGACACGTTTAAAAATCATGCATATATGACTTTAAGTTAAATTTTATAAGTGACCTCCCGCTTTGCTCCCTGGTTACGCCACTGGTCAAGTGAGAAACGTACAAGGAGCTTTTTTTGAGCGACAATCGCGCGACATTAGCTCTTTGAATGACAATCGCGCGGTATTTGCTCAAAAATATAGCAAGTCAAAAGATTATAACTGCTTAGTTATTTTGCAGTTAAAATCAGCGAAAGCACCAGTTCACCTAAAAGGTTCTATACTACCTCCCAGACTGTAGGTTTGTTTTTTTTTTTCCATCATTGACCTAAATTTTTGATGAATGATTTAAAAAGAGTTTAAATCAAATGTTAACCAAAATCTATCAACTACTTAAGTGGAGGGAGATTCGGCGGAAGGATAACGCCACTGCTGCTTTATCATGACAGGAGGTGCGAGGAGTATAAAGACGCATTGTATTACCTGCCAACATCCCATAGAATGTAACTAAAGTTTACTGTATTAGCAGCATAATTCAACGTGGGCACTGGGCAGGCATCGTTAAATTATGTGACTGATGTGGTTTGTTGCCCTAGGGCCAGCTTTTTCTGTTGAAGCACCCAGCTAAATCATAAATCGTTCGAGTTAAGCTTGAACATATGCTCCTGAACCCTGCATATATTCCTTATGCACGTAGCATTAGCAGATAGCACTTTACACACAAAATACATAAAAGAATATGACATATGAAAGTTAACTTTGCAAAAAGTTCAAATTAATATGCAAATACATGTAGACTAAAGTCAATAGCGTTGAAGTTCCAGCAAATAATGATATTCAGACAAAACACATTTAGCTACAATAAACATGATTAACAAATGTGACTAAACAATGGGGTAACATCTTGATGATGTCATTAAAAAGAATTTGACGCGTTGATTACTCAAACTTTTTGATGACATATAACTAGTGTGTCATCATCACCAATCATTAATTGAAAGATGACACAAACCATAAAAAAGCACATAATATTACATAAATACTGACTGAGTGAAAAACAATATATAACACATTAGTGCGTGACAATCAAAAAGCATGCTAGCAATATGACAGCCAGTGATAGATAGCTAAGTGTACCACAAGCTGAGCAAATGTATATAAGTAGGAACCTCAAATCTGACCACACAGCACAACTATTTTTTATGATTTGGAGAATGGATAAAGAACCAAACAATACTTGCCAAGTTTAATATGCCCAAAGTTAATTTGTTAACATTTTGAGTGTAATCTACATTTCTTTTTATTCACTCACTTCTAGAGCACGTAATAACAGTGCTGAGTTGATTGTAAGGAAAAATTTATTGCAATGGTGGTCTTTTTGTGTTTTGGAAGTTATATACATTTTTCAGTCTAATCTAATTTCAAGATAAAAATAGTTTCATACGCACTAACGAAGCTGCGATAGAAAAATCTTTGCAAGTTGCAAACAGCGATAATTAATAGAGCTATGAGGCTAAACAGGTGCCGTCGCTACGGGGGCCGTGCCCCCCCTAACGACTGCTTGTGCCCCCATTTTGAGTTTACTCAGAATACTGTTTTTGTAACATCACGTAACGGAAAGACAACAGACAATGATGAAAAAGGAATAATTACGTTCAAACGTTTTCTTGATTCTTTGCGAAAATTGCGAAAAACCACCTACTGTACATAAATCTGATGCAATAATCCGTCCAATTAACACACCTTTACGGATGTGTCGTGGAAGAGAGATGTAAGCCTGCAGAATTGCTACCGGTATTTCATCAGTGATTATGACACAAAACAATACGTGAAAACATTTTTTTGAAATACCAGCTGTTATGATTTTTCGACCACATTCAAGATTTTGAGGTCACAGTCAGTGGTGCAACCAGGGTGAAGAGGCTGAAACCCCCTAAACCAAGTCTCATAGAAAATTTAACCTCAAAATACGAGCGTTTAAACGTATTTTAGACTTGGCCTGAAATAAGGGGGCTGAAAGGGTTAAGCAATTTAATTCTTTCTGAAATTTATCAATTTAGTTATTCATATGACTTAGAGCGAAATGTGATTAAAATGGCGTTAAAATTGCTATTTTTTTTCGGAAAATCGCCCAGCGGGTGGGGGCTCAGCCCCATGCCCCGCCCACAGTCACTACACATTTAGTGACTATGCCCTGTCTGTGACACGCTTGAGATGCATCAGTTTGTTTAGCACGGGGCCTAAATCAGACAAGTTTAGTGCGAAAAAAATTTGCTTTTGGGTCATTCCTCGTGGCAAAATCCTGGATGCGTGTCTGGTAGCATTCATTACTGTAGATAAAATTTTTCAGACGATTACAGGCCGCAGACGAAACAAGCTAAGAAACGCTGCCGGCTTATAGGTCTCTTTTTTTTTAGACATGAATACAGAATTTTTAAAATTGCGCATACTTGTTGCCGTACAAGATCTGAAGATCAGTTTTTATATACAAAAGTTCAGTTTATTTCAGTGCCCCCTCACTTCATTTGCAATGGCGACGGCACTGGGCTGCAGCTTATTATTTTCTCCCAAAAAGAGCTCCTTTCTTCTATAAAACTCGTGCTAACGAATTTGTGCCCACCTATGCACAAACTGTAACTAGATTCTCCGGTTTTTAATGTATTTTTAAAATTACAGCGTTTAACTTTCTAATTTATTAGGATTAACTAGGAAAAGCCTTTTGAACTCTGGACAAAAACTAAGTCACACTGAAAGTATAAAAATTACACAAGATTAGAATTTCTGTAAAAGCCTTTTTTCAGCATAAACCTATGGCGATACGCTTCACCAAAAAACAAAGCTGCTAATTCTGATATTGATTGGTGTGCTAATACACAATGCATTGTGGCAAGTTATGCGACTTGAAACTCATGCAAAAGCATTACGACCAGTTGTACTATAATAAGTAGTTTGATGTGATAGGCCTATTAGTCATACATTGGAACTTTGATTCAATCTGAAAGTTGATAAACAATTTTTGCAGTTTTAATTTAAAGTCTCTCCCATGGTTACTCTTGCTTCAATATATTCAATTCTTCTTTCTAAAGCAGTTAATTTTTCGTTTAAAGAAGCTAAACGTGATCTGCATGACAAATCAAATCCATTTAAAAAATCAGTGATTTTCTTGATGCTACTTGTGATCACTTCAATATATTCCCTGTTGGCCCAGTCTCTTTGTATTTGCTGTTGTATCTCATCTCCACGATGTGCCATTGTGGATACTTACTATATCATTTACACTCCAGTAGCTAAAAATAAATCTATTTCCTAAAAAAACATATTTCCATTTTCAAGTTAATAATTGAATTTACGATTCTAAAAATTTCAGCACTCACATCTACAAACATGAAGGGGAGTGCGCAATAACTCGATGGACCAATGGACATAACAGCCTGCCAAGCATTAATAACAAGGTAGAAGCTGCTGTTACGTTACCTAAGAATAAAATTGATACCCTAAACCTAACCTAAACTTTTAAACCCAAATTCAAAATACAACACAAGCTGCAACAATAATTTAAAAAATAAGAGTAAATGAGTATAAACCCTTTCTTTGTTTGCTTTTTCTCTTTATAATTGGAATCTATGCACCTAAATGTAACATGTTTGTCATTAGCAAAGATGGGCAGTAGTGCGCTGCTGTAGTAGTGATGCTACCGCTACTTTTTGAGTAGCGGTAGTGCTGCTACTAGAGAAACCGAGTAGCGGGTACTGGCAACGACGCTACTTTTTAGGGCAAGTAGCGGTAGTAATAGCGTCGCTAGTTTTTTAAAAATGAACCATTCTGCTACTGCTACTTATTTTGCGTGCTTATTGTAATACGTTTACTAAAATCAAAAACAGACATATTAGTAACTTGTTATATCTAGTTGACAAAATTGTTAGTACGGGTGAGAATGCCAAAGCAACTTCGTGTGTGACGTTTTAATGATGAATTCATTACGTTTTGCAATTTCCATCAAGAGATTTGTACAAGTGATCACTGTCCTCTAAAGTCTAAAACTAAATTATGGCCACATGGCCGTGGTTCGGTAGCAGCTGCATCTGAATAGAAGAAGATTATATAACAGCTATTGGTTAGTGATTATAAGCTGATACTAGGTCTATTAAAGATGTAGTGTAGCCAGATGCTAGGTCTATTAAATCCAAACTAAAAAAATCCAAAGATACAGTTAGGCACCAGAGTAGAGACTTACGTTGGCTAAGGCCGCATTAGACAGTTAGAGGCTGGCCCGGCACCAGAGTAGTGTGTTTGTGGGGAGGGGGTACAACAAGCTTTTTTTGGGGGGGTGCAGTTTGAAAACAACGAAATGCAGTTACTTTTTTTTGTTAATTTTAGGTGAAGGCCAAAAAAAGGTCTTCATTGAAATGCAGTAGCTTTTTCTGTCAGTTTTAGTTGAAGACTAAAAAAATAAGCAAAGTTTATTTTAGTAGAAGATCAAAATAAAATAACAAGAAAAAACAAAACAATGAACTTTGAAAAAATCTTTGTGGAGTTCTGTTGCTGTGATTTGTACTTGCTGTCAAACAATTTCATTTTGTTTGTTTGTCTGTTTGCATAGCAACGTTCAGGGTTGATTAAGTGTTTGTGTTTGTTTCAACAATAAATAAATATAATTAATGAAAAATACAAACCATTGCTTTAATTTTACCAATAAATAAATAAATATAATTAATGAAAAATTTGAATCGATGTTCAGGGTTGATTAAGTGTTTGTTTCAACAATAAATAAATATAATTAATGAAAAATATGAATCATTGGTTTAATTTGAACAATCTGAATAATATAAGTGATCTCTTTTTGATCCCCAAAACATCGTCAATAACTTATTGTATACTTTTTTTTTTTGAATTGAACAATATTAATTTTATAAGAACACGAAAGTTAGTTTTGCTCAAAATTCAAACAACAAATTTGGACCAAACCTAGCCTTAGCAGGAAAAAATATTTAAAGAGCACTATCTGATTCAACGCATTTGTAGGTAATCAATGGAGTTCTCTTTGATCTTTTCTGTATTGCCATTGTTGATTTTAATGATTTGTCTTACAGTATAGGCTTACTAATCTGTAATGATCTAATTTAAAACAAAAGTTAACTTTTAACTAAGCAAAAATAGATATGCCACTTTATACTTAATGAAATTTATGTCACTTTATATTCTAACTATAGTTAAGAACAAATGAGGTTAAAAATATTGCATGTAAAAATTTTAAAACAGTCAGCCCCAACCCAAAATATACTGGTTTCAAAAAAGGCAGTGGCTATTTAGCCTCCAGAGGCAAATAGCCTCATGTTATTTTGCCACTTGAGGCAAAATAGTCCTAAACCCTATTTTGCCGCAAGTGCCAAAATAGCCCAAACTCTAACCCTAACCTAAACCCTAACCCAAAAACAGGAAAAACAATATTTTGCCTCTAGAGGCAAAATAGCCACTTTCTTCAAAAATGTAGTTTTTTAGTTACGTATTCCACAGTCGATGATAATCTAATTTACCTTTTTAATTATTCCACGATACCGATATACTCAATTACTCATAAGTCACTGCAAAAACATATATATACATTGTTCAAAATAGCGAGTAGTGGTAGCACTGCTACTTTTGCGGTAAAGTAGCGGTAGTGCGCTACTTTGAAGACGAGTAGTGACGCTACTTTTTAGGGCAAGTAGTGGTACCGGCGCTACTTTTGAAGTAGCATGTGCCCATCTCTAGTCATGAGTCACTTTCTAAAAACAAAGCATGTTTTTTATTGACCAGTGTTAAAACCATAAAAAATAAATTGCTCTGTATTCACTTGGCTAGATAGCAAACCATTGCAACTAGCCTATTTACATAAAATCGGTCTAGGGTAAGTTTACCAGAATAGTCAGCAAGCTTAATGAGTTCAGTTCTACAACTTTCTAAAGTAGAACTAAGTAGCTGAGACTACAAAGTCATAGATCCAAACCCAATAACAGTTAATGGCTGAAAGTATGAGTTGTTTAGCAATATCCAATGCTGAATGTGCAATAACCTGATAACAATATTTGCCTAAATTTATTAAATTAAAAAAATGCCTAAAATGAGAGATTAGTGATGAGATTTCTAAAGTTGATAAAGCTACTCCCAAACTCCTCTAAATAGCACATATCTGAAATATCATGCCAGCTTCCTTCTTTCTACAAGTGGTAGTAAGTTGTATTTAATATTTCAAAGTGACTTGGTGCACAGCAAATGCGCTATTCAGTATCTAATTAAACATTCTAGAGACATCACTCTTCAAAATTTTTTATTTTGTCTACTACAGTCATAGGGTAGGGTTGGGGTTAGGATTTTTAGTTTTTATTACAAAGTGCCTTCGTGCACGGAATGCACGCCAAGTAATAAGTAAGGCTGGTATGAAATGGTATGGAAGACAATTTTTCCATATTCATTTTAGGCAATTTTCTTCCATTGCTTACTAACAATCTTCCATTCCATACTAAAATTTTCTTCCATATCCCATTTGAGACCAAGGTAGGCTACATTAGATCGAAAGCAATTGCAACACATAATTTGCACCTTCACAATGTATTGTCATGAGTGTATTGTTCACAAAAGTAAGCAAAGGTGCACGCAACATTGCAAAAATCCAAATGTGTTGCTTCCGGTCTAAACAAACTTTGAAACCATTTAAAGAGATACCGTAAAACAACTAAACTTTGAACACGGTCTAAATTTGGACAGCTCCCCTAGTGGTTGGTTTGGAGTTTCAGTATTTCAGTTTTTTGAAGGGGTTTTTGGAGACTCGCTGAACCTTTTCACAAAAGAAAAAGAAAAAACTTAAAACCAGCCACTAGGGGGTAGGGGCACTGTCTGATGATAGAACTGGTGTTCGAAGAACAGTCGTTTTAGAGTAGGCCACTGCCAGACTGCTCGAAATTAGTTTTTTTGAAGAATGGAAAACTATCAAAAGAGGTGCCCCAAACCTTTTTTCCACAATTCCCCTTATTTGCAAAAATATGCTTTAATCTATTTGACTTCGTACCAGTGGCAACCCTGCATTTTGCAATTTTGTGACATCACAAAACGCATACTGAAGATCAGTACTGGTAGCCTATGTCTACAAGTACCAGAAGCAGTAGCCAAGTTTTCAGATTTGATTAGGCTATTAACCATCAACTCTTTCTTTTCTTCCGCTTTTGTTGTTGTTTTTATTGCTTAAGTTAGCCTATTGTTTCAAGTGACCGAGTTGTTAATGTTGCTGCTTAGTTTGTAATTTGTTCAAATTTGTGCCAGTGTAGTGCAGCTCAACTCTGAACTGCTTGGAAAGTTTTGACCTAGTTTTAAAAATTTAGGTTTTAAGCTTTCAAGTTTAGATTTTAATTGTAATTGTGTACTTTTTGAATTATTTAGATTTACCCCTGAGGATCCCATTTATGGGAAACACAGACTGTTGGGTTTCAATTTTTAATACCTACTGTCCGACTGTGATACGATACCGTAATCTACTGACTGTGCAGTGTGGCATTTCAAACATTACACTGGTAATTTTACTCTACGTAAAGAGAAATGTTAATTTTGTCAGAATTTACACATCTGATAATAGTGATGTGGCAGAGGTTCCTAAGAATAAGAAAATCGATACCAGTGAATTACTTTTAGCCCAAAATCTAGGCCTAGCCCAACCCTAACCTTAATCCTAACCCAAACTCAAGAACCACTGTAATTCTGGCAGAATAACGCGACAAAAATCACGCGATTCAAGGTCGAGTAGCGAAAAAAAGAAAAAAGACGAGCTTTGTCTCGTGTCTACGCATCAAACGCGTTGTGCAAACAATCTCACCGAGCTCGAATCGTTTTAAAGTGGGGTTCGTATTTTGCTTATTTTAACCACTTTCCGAAACAAAAAAACCCCCATAAACCTATATTTTCCGGAAACTGTATTAAATTTCACACAAAATAAGCCCGGTCCCGTTGAGTACACATGGGAGGAAAACCCAGCAGAATGCTTTCAATATACACAAAAAATGTTCCTAAACCGCTGTAAGCAATTTCGCCGAGCTCGAATCGTTTTAAAGTGGGGTTCGTGTTTTGCTTATTTTAACCACTTTCCGAAACAAAAAACCCCCCATAAACCTATATTTTCCGGAAACTGCATTAAATTTCACACAAAATAAGCCCGGTCCCGTTGAGTACACATGGGAGGAAAACCCAGCAGAATGCTTTCAATATACACGAAAAATGTTCCTAAACCGATGCAGACAATTTCGCCGAGCTCGAATCGTTTTAAAGTGGGGTTCGTGTTTTGCTTATTTTAACCACTTTCCGAAACAAAAAACCCCCCATAAACCTATATTTTCCGGAAACTGCATTAAATTTCACACAAAATAAGCCCGGTCCCGTTGAGTACACATGGGAGGAAAACCCAGCAGAATACTTTCAATATACACGAAAAATGTTCCTAAACCGCTGTAAGCAATTTCGCCGAGATCGAATCGTTTTAAAGTGGGGTTCGTGTTTTGCTTATTTTAACCACTTTCCGAAACAAAAAACCCCCCATAAACCTATATTTTCCGGAAACTGCATTAAATTTCACACAAAATAAGCCCGGTCCCGTTGAGTACACATGGGAGGAAAACCCAGCAGAATGCTTTCAATATACACGAAAAATGTTCCTAAACCGCTGTAAGCAATTTCGCCGAGCTCGAATCGTTTTAAAGTGGGGTTCGTGTTTTGCTTATTTTAACCACTTTCCGAAACAAAAAACCCCCCATAAACCTATATTTTCCGGAAACTGCATTAAATTTCACACAAAATAAGCCCGGTCCCGTTGAGTACACATGGGAGGAAAACCCAGCAGAATGCTTTCAATATACACGAAAAATGTTCCTAAACCGCTGTAAGCAATTTCGCCGAGCTCGAATCGTTTTAAAGTGGGGTTCGTGTTTTGCTTATTTTAACCACTTTCCGAAACAAAAAACCCCCCATAAACCTATATTTTCCGGAAACTGCATTAAATTTCACACAAAATAAGCCCGGTCCCGTTGAGTACACATGGGAGGAAAACCCAGCAGAATGCTTTCAATATACACAAAAAATGTTCCTAAACCGCTGTAAGCAATTTCGCCGAGATCGAATCGTTTTAAAGTGGGGTTCGTGTTTTGCTTATTTTAACCACTTTCCGAAACAAAAAACCCCCCATAAACCTATATTTTCCGGAAACTGCATTAAATTTCACACAAAATAAGCCCGGTCCCGTTGAGTACACATGGGAGGAAAACCCAGCAGAATGCTTTCAATATACACGAAAAATGTTCCTAAACCGCTGTAAGCAATTTCGCCGAGCTCGAATCGTTTTAAAGTGGGGTTCGTGTTTTGCTTATTTTAACCACTTTCCGAAACAAAAAACCCCCCATAAACCTATATTTTCCGGAAACTGCATTAAATTTCACACAAAATAAGCCCGGTCCCGTTGAGTACACATGGGAGGAAAACCCAGCAGAATGCTTTCAATATACACGAAAAATGTTCCTAAACCGCTGTAAGCAATTTCGCCGAGCTCGAATCGTTTTAAAGTGGGGTTCGTGTTTTGCTTATTTTAACCACTTTCCGAAACAAAAAACCCCCATAAACCTATATTTTCCGGAAACTGCATTAAATTTCACACAAAATAAGCCCGGTCCCGTTGAGTACACATGGGAGGAAAACCCAGCAGAATGCTTTCAATATACACGAAAAATGTTCCTAAACCGATGCAGACAATTTCGCCGAGCTCGAATCGTTTTAAAGTGGGGTTCGTGTTTTGCTTATTTTAACCACTTTCCGAAACAAAAAACCCCCCATAAACCTATATTTTCCGGAAACTGCATTAAATTTCACACAAAATAAGCCCGGTCCCGTTGAGTACACATGGGAGGAAAACCCAGCAGAATACTTTCAATATACACGAAAAATGTTCCTAAACCGCTGTAAGCAATTTCGCCGAGATCGAATCGTTTTAAAGTGGGGTTCGTGTTTTGCTTATTTTAACCACTTTCCGAAACAAAAAACCCCCCATAAACCTATATTTTCCGGAAACTGCATTAAATTTCACACAAAATAAGCCCGGTCCCGTTGAGTACACATGGGAGGAAAACCCAGCAGAATGCTTTCAATATACACGAAAAATGTTCCTAAACCGCTGTAAGCAATTTCGCCGAGCTCGAATCGTTTTAAAGTGGGGTTCGTGTTTTGCTTATTTTAACCACTTTCCGAAACAAAAAACCCCCCATAAACCTATATTTTCCGGAAACTGCATTAAATTTCACACAAAATAAGCCCGGTCCCGTTGAGTACACATGGGAGGAAAACCCAGCAGAATGCTTTCAATATACACGAAAAATGTTCCTAAACCGCTGTAAGCAATTTCGCCGAGCTCGAATCGTTTTAAAGTGGGGTTCGTGTTTTGCTTATTTTAACCACTTTCCGAAACAAAAAACCCCCCATAAACCTTTATTTTCCGGAAACTGCATTAAATTTCACACAAAATAAGCCCGGTCCCGTTGAGTACACATGGGAGGAAAACCCAGCAGAATACATTCGATTTACACGTAAAATCATGAGAAGAAAGTAGTGTGAAAACAAATGTTTTTTGTTATGTTTTGTAGATGCAGGTTGTGCTCATTTTCTTTCTTTTGCATCAGGTGTTTTTATCATCCCCAGCAAAGATGGTTTACAGATTAGGCAAGTTGAGGAAGAAAGTTCAAAGAAGGCGGAAACGAGAAAATGCATGTGTTTAAATATCAATATTTGCGCCATTTTCGAAGTTTTTTTTTCGTTTTCCTAATTTAATTTTTCTCTCACTACACGACCCATAATTTGTAGGGTAATTCCAAAAGAACATTTTTTCGATATTTTGTTTTGCAAGAGGTTCATAAGGTGCGTTTTGGTGCAAAATTAACCCATGTAGATTATGTTTGACGTTAATTAGTTATTAGGGGTCGCGCACCCCCACATTTTAAGCGCGCCCCACTAAATCCCAAAATTACCATATCTTCATAACGACTTGAGATAGAAACTTCAAATAAAAACCAAAAGATGCAGAAGATACGATTTCCGTAAGTGTTTAATACATTTTATTATGCGATCTGATCAAATTTTCAAGATAAATTAAAAAAACTGTTTTTGTTAAAAAAATTAGTTGAATGTTAACATTTAACTAAACGTTTGAACAGAAACAATTTTTTTAATTTATCTAGAAAATTTGATCAGATCGCATAATAAAATGTATTAAACATTTACGGAAATCGTATCTTCTGCATCTTTTGGTTTTTATTTGAAGTTTTTATCTCAAGTCGTGAATGAAATATTGCAATTTTGTGATTCAGGGGGGCACGCTTAAAATATGGGGGTTGGGGGTGTGTGCGACCCCTAAATGGCAATTAAAATCAAAAAAAATTTACATGGGTTATTTTTGCACCAAAACACACCATTTAAGCTCCTTGGAGAAAAATATATCGGAAAAAAAATTTGTTTGAACCACTTTAGTAATTAGCCACACGTGGCGGTTATTGAAAGAAACATTAAATAAATGAGTTGCTCGTTTTCCTCAGTTTTGCGAAAAGTTTACTGTTTTGTGCATGTATCATAGTAGCATTTAGCCGTAATCTCCAAACTTTGCTTATTTTCTGTGAATTTAATTGCAAACTTTTCCACTCTACGTTTTTCCTGTTATTGCATGATTTGCAAAGATTGACTTATTTCAGATTACAATTATGCTAATATTTCTGCCAAAAATATGTTTTATGTGCGATCAATAACTTTTCATTAATATGTCACAAATTTTTATGTTCCATAGATGGAACAATGGCAGGTTACTGTACCCAAGGTACAGGTGTATACGCTAACAAGCACGTGTTATAGTTTTCAGCCCAAAAGTTTCTTGGGTTTATCCACGTGCAACAATCACTAAAGTAAACAATTAAGTTTTACTGACAAGCAGTTGTTAGTTGCTACTCAGGGCCGTCGCTGCAGCGGGACATGAGAGGTCGTGACCCTTTACATACTAACGGCTGCTTGTGCTCCGAGTTTCGGGCTTGTCTAAATTTCATGTTTGAGTGCAATAAATGTATCTCATCTCATATAGCAACAAATGGGATGCTACACTTATTTTTGTTTTATGATTCAGATTTTGAGAGCGACTAAGGCAAGGGTCATAGTCATTCACAAACCGAGAGTGCTCAAAGCACAAATTATTGAGAGTAAATCAAATTTACTTAAGGGAGCTCAGGACAAGAGCATTTGGACCAATGTTTCACAAAATGAATTATGATTTAATGACAATATAACAATAAATTGTACTTGATTCTATACATCAAAACGCGCAAAATATGATCCAAATGGGGATAAGATGGCAATTTTTTTCAAAAAATCCCCCAAATCGCCCAAGGTTGTTGACCGCGAAGCCCCATGATCTCCGCAAGCTAGAAACTCTGCCACCAGGCCCCATCTATGATTCGCTTGCGTTGCACCTGTTTACTCAGCACGCGCCCCATTCAGACATTTTTTCAACAAAAAATTTTTTGACTTTTAGTAATCGTATCCCCCCCCCTTAGCAAAATCCTGGTTGTGCTTGCATGCAGAGCGTGGCAAGCTCTGCTTTGAAGTGCATCATACCAAGCAATTAAGATTTCCCGAAGATTGAATAATAACAATGATGAATACTATTGCTGATTGAGTTCACAAGGTTTAACGTGAAAACGAAGCGCTTTTACTGAAGCGCTAATCAATAAATGGCGCGATTTTGCCTACGGTAACCCGCCCGTGTTCCAAAAGGGAGTGAAGATGGTCGTAAAAATTGGTATTTACGTTATTTACCAGTTAAGAAACACATGTATACAAAATGAAACACATTTGAACACGAAAACTATACTCGGTAACAAAAAGGTTAAATGCAGAGATTATTTTACAATTGCTCTAAAGTGAAAAATTTTTCTTCACTCAGTTACTTAGTTGAAAAACTTATTTTTGCTTTTTCGGAACCTTTCCAATTAAAAAATTTATTTTCTGCATAAGAGCGATTTTTCTAAAATTCCCTCAAATTGCGTTCCGGTAAATTTATTTGCGGCAGTGATATTTGAAGATAGGTGAGAAAATGGGAAAATCAAGGAAGAAAGTTTAAAGGAGAGTTGGAGACACAACGAAAATCTACTTGTTATATGCATATATAGCTATGATTACGCCACTTTTCGAAGATTTTGTTTGGGTTTCATATATTAACTCTTCTCTCACTGCATGACCCGTAAATAGCTACACGCGGCCGTTGCTCGTTTTCCCAGTTTTTCAAAAAGTTAACAGCTTGGTGCATGCATCAAAGCAACATTTAGCCGCAATCTCCAAGCTTTACTTTTTTTTCTGTGAATTTAATTGCAGACTTTCCCACACTACGTTTTTCCATCACCATTTGCAACTTCCGATCGTTTTAGTACCTAGATTAAGTTAGGCAACGACACATATGAATTGCGAAAAACGACCGAAAGAGCAAAAATATAATTATTTTCGTTTGGATAATTGTGCGAGCTTGTAAAGGAAAGGCTAGCCAGAGAAAAATTGGTGTAACTAAAGGCCAAGTTGAAAGTTTAGTATCTCAGCGGAATGAACAACGACTCATTAAGATAACTTACCAACGAAGATAATACCGGTAGAGTTGTTAATTTGTTTTTATTGCTGGTGCATCATTCTTGTTATTTTGAAACGTAGATAAATCTTTATTTGACTTAGAAACATCACAAACGTGTATTCATTAATACAACAAGTACTTTCACGTATTGATTGTAAAATCATATATAAGCTCTGTATGTATTCTGACGTTGTTTGTTCGTCCAAACCATGTGGTTTTCGGACACCTGTTATCCCCTACCCGCGAGGAGTTAGTGGTAAGCAGCTTTCGTATTTGCCGGGAACTTCAAATGGTACACTAGGACCGTCTGTTTTGCTCCTGTGGGATAGCAACAGCCGAAACCTGGTCAACCCTCAGGTTGGTGTGTTTCCAATTTCCATATTACCACTTCTAGCTGACTACATGAAATATTGCGGCAATAATCCAAACACTTCCTTACAGTATCTCCTAGTGCCACGTTATTGTTGTTTTTTTTTTTCTCTGCTCTGAAAACTCGAGTTACTTCGCCCTGAAGTTTTGAGCTTTCTTGATTTTGCTGAAACCACTACAGTTTCGTTGTCTTGCTTTGTGCAATTGATGAAAATGGGAGAGTTTTTTTTGCCGCACACATGGACAACTTTTATAACAACCCACTCAACTCCGTTACGTGTTTATATGGTTAAGCAGCCATGCAGACATCCTGCATGTCTTAACGTATATCGTTTTGCTGCTTCTTCCTTTTTCTTGACCCCTGTTTTTATATGTGATGTTTTCAATGCACCCGAGATCATGAAATAAAACCACTGAACTGAACTGAACTGAACGAAACGTCGGAAACCCTACTAAAGTGTGACACTCTCAGAAAACAACATTTGGCTTATCATTCTCTATCCTTGACCTTTGATCCCTATGGCTAGAAGACCAGAGTTGTGAGTCGGGCCGGGCTTTTTGGGTCTGGTTCGGGCTTGAGATAGACAAAATTTGTAATACATAGATCATAGGCACTAAATATGTAATTTTAGAGGCAATATGTAATATTTAGTGACTATGCATAAATTGACAAAATTCCTGATAAGTAACTTATGTTACGACTTGGCATCGCTGCAAAAAGCTTTTATTCTTGCGTCACAATTTATCATCAATGAATAGTTTTATTTGGTCTCAGTTAAAGCTCTTTAAAAGAAAGTAGTTCATCGCAAACGTTTTTTGACCGAATTTAACTTTCGAGCTTTTTCGGGCCTGGATTGGACTTCAAATCGTTTTTCAGGCTCGGGCCGTTTACAACTGTGCTATGATCGTACGGCTGGGTCTTTGCGGAGTTTTCCGAGTCTCCGAAACCCGGAATAAGTCGAGTACTGACATCAAACCTGTTCGAACCGCCTCCTTGTTTTTTCAAAAAATGTTTCTTCATTCTAATGGCAGTTTAGTCTTAAGAACAAACTATAGAACCACGTATTTTGTCGATTACTTCACCAGTACGTCGATATTTTGCCAAATCGACAACATTAATTAGCATAGTTACTGACTTATCAAATTGCAATATTTCTGTAGTTCAATGCCCAGGTTATATACAGCATAAGTTTCAAATTGTTTTAGTAGGTGTTTGCATCATAAACGCGTTTGTTAGATAGCAATTGACTGAGTAGTAGGATTGCGTTCAAAACAGGTAAGTTCTCGACTGGATAGTACGTCTGCAACTGAAACAATAGACTATGGTTCGGTTTCTGGTCATGTCAAATTAAACGCTGTAAAAATTGGTATTCACAGCTTTCCTGTTTGACGCTCGGCATTAAAAGGAACACCGAGTGTGCTGGCAGGTGGCAGCTTGACTCGAAGACCGAAAGGTCCTTCGCTGATTCCCGACCAAAGCAACTAGGCAAATAAAGATGTAATTAGTAAGAACAATAAACTGAGAAACTGTACTGATAAGCTATACAGAGTCTTAAAGGCAAAATCAAAACTACTGTATGATTAACGACCTAAGACATACCGTTTTGTAATCCACTTTTGTCTTCTATTCCTCGGCTCTGAAGCGAGGACTGCGGATATGAACAAGAGCGTAGAAAGGCAAAACAATGCAAATTGATCACATCTAAACAGAAATAATGAAACGTTTATTGGTCTAAAATAGATTCTTCTGAGAGTGTAAGGTAAAGCACTGTACAGTAGATTAGCCGATAAAGATTTAATTTGTAGTTTATAAATTCATTTAGAAAAAATTTAATTATAGCCGGTAATTTCACGCGGTCAAGATTAATTTATGTGTGTGTGCGATTACATTTTATTCACCAAGTTGCCTTGGCCCAGAGTTGTAAACGGGCCGACTAGTACAGGCCCGAACCCGGCCCGAATCCGAAAATATAAGCCCGAACCCGAAAACTAATTTGAAGCCCAAATCATGCTTGAAAAAAAGAAACGAAAGTTAAGTTAGGTCTGAAAAATTTAGCAATGTTGCCAAGTTATGTCCATTACATTTTTAAACACTTAATACAAAAAGCACGTCTCAGGCCCGACTTAAACCCAAAAGTTTTGTCAACTTCAGGCCCAAACCCGGCCCGAACTCGAACCTGACACGAAAAGCCCGGCCCGACTTACAACTCTGCCTTGGCGGGGAGACAGCGAAGGGACCTTTCGTTTTTCGAGTCCAGCTGCCATCTGCCCTCCTGTCTACCACACACGGCAGAGGCTTCACTCTGTCCCTTTAATTGGTGAACGTCAAGCAGGAAAGCTATGAATACCAATTCTTAAAGTCTTTGGTTTGACCAGACTGGCAATCAAACTCAAGTCTACCGCTTCAGTAGCAGGCGCTCTATCCACTCGACCACTGATCGGTTATGCAGCACCAAAGTTGGTAAAAAGTATATTCATTAATTATAAATTGATAAAAATCACAGCAGTTTCCCTCTGTACTAAAACGGACTTTCACTTTCTAATGTTTTAGCATTGTGGTAATCCGCTTTGATATTCGATCTTAATTGTTGAGCCCTTTTTGGAACCCTGATATGAACCACAGACTTATTGGTAAAAATGTGTGTTTTGGAAGTTTTTATCAAATCAAATTTTTCATTATATTCGCTGTATTACGCCGGAGCGTGTAACGAGTTTGCGGGGCCCATCTCCGCGTCATTACGCCTGTGGGCAACACAGCTCCTTATGAAGACGTCACAGCGGTGGCGAGCCGTTGGCAACTCTATGTCCGATTTGATCGGCCCGAGATTTGAACTTTAGACTTCCCGCTCCAGAGACGAATGCGTTACTGCTCGACCAGCCAGCCGGTGGAAGTTTTTATCACTGGAGATATTTGTCATTTAGGTCCAGCTAGACTAACTGATGAGATCTGAAATTAGGTGAAACAGCTGTCTTAGGCAAGCTGTTTGAAATTAATTCGTAAATATAGTAGATATTTTGTTTACAATACTGAGATCAATATTTTTCAATATGTGAAGATTTTACTATTTTCAATATTTGCTCATCTCTGTTATGGTGTGGTTAATTTGCATTCTTTTACCTTTCTCCGCTCATGTTCATTAGTTCTCGCTATGCTGAGCAGGAATAAAATACAAAAGTCGATTCCGAAACAATTATGTCCTATAGGCTGTCAATCATGTAGTTGTAACTTTGATTGTGTCCCTAAGACTCTCAATACTGTCTATGTAATTGATCATCGTTAAAAAACGCAATTATATTCACAAAAAAAATTAGAACTTTGTATTATTTAGATCGTATTATCGGATTCAAAATGCCCATTCAAGCTCTCTGTTTTGTCTCTGCCCGGTGGTACGGTTAATGACGGGCTAGTTGAACTGGAGAGCAATTTCTCGTTGTTTGGCAGCATCGACTATTTAGTTATAGGACTTGGAACAAATGATGTTTCTAAACAAAGAAATTTCGAAGCGACTCATAAACAGGACGTTGAAAATTTGTTAATGAAGTGTAAACAATTATACCCATCTGCAAAAGTAAGTATAAATTTTTGTGTTACAACCAACCGTCTTCATAGTAGTTTTATATATAAATATACGGAAGGGAGGTTAAGGGTTCAAACCCTCTCCCATTAGACGACAAGTCAAAACCTTTTTTTTGTTTTTTAAAAATGCTAGAAAAATTTTTGGGCTTTGCTTCTGCACAAAACTTGATGTTTGCAGTATAACGATAGTTTTGCTAAAAGTTTTGCAAAAGCGCAAAAAACGGCCGATTTTTTTCAAAATGATGGCCAAAATACAGTAACTTCGACATTGAAATCCATACTCGACTTATTGTGACGTTTAAAACTGCTGAGCATTATTTCAATTTAATACTCGCTCGATTTAAATTCCTGCGATTTGACTACCGTACTTCACAAAGCAAACGAAAAATTACAAGTCCGAAATTATTACTACAAGTACAATGACTAGATTTTTAAATAAATTTAGGAATAGAACTTTTGGAGAATGCAAACCAGAAAAATTGTTTGGGCGACAAGTTTAAAATGCCAAAGGCCTAACGTCAAAAATACTTTTTATCTTTTAATTTATTGACCTGTTATACTTTAATTAATATTATTTTTCTGGCTTTGTTTTGAACTCATTATTTTTTTAGATTGTTTTAACAAACGTGCTGCCTCAGCAAGGAGAAATGTCTTCATCGGTTTCAGTAGCAAACGCTGTCCGGGAAAAACTTGCTGAAAGTTCAGATACTATTTATGTTAGTATTGAAATTCCAAATAAAGGAAGTTTTTGGTCGGACAAGATACATCTTTCCGACCTTGGATTGACTAAATATTAGAGAAAATTTGAAGAAACTATGACCTTTTTAATTGAAACAAGCCACTTCATTTATCGCTTAGACGATTTTCCAGCTTTGTCAACTGATAATTACCGCCATCAAAAACAAAAAAATCTAATTGCCAACAACAAGAAGGTAATATCAGAACGCTAATACGTTAAATTGTAATTATTTATTTTATTCACTAAGTGCCTTGTCGAAGGCTTTTGTTTTCGAGCCAAGCTGCCACTTGCCCACCTGTCTACAACACACGGTGGAAGCTTCACACAGTCCCTTTTTTTGCTAAACGTGAAGCAGAGAAGCCGTGAGTACCAATTTTTATAGTCTTTGGTTTGATCCGACTGTGAATCGAAACCAAGTCTACCATTTCAGTTGTAGACACTCTGCCCATTGCATTACTGATAGGTCAGATTTTTATACTCCTTGCTTTATTTTGAAAATTTGCATGTTGGTTAAAAAACTTTGTAACTAAATGTCGTATATGATCGCAGTTTTGGATGGTTGTTTCTGTTGACATGCGCCTCCCAGGTCTACGATTAGCTTACACGAGCGTAGTGATCTACATAAAGCGCATGCTTGGTGTGTAACAAAAAACTGTGGGATACCATTTCCTTCTCTATAGCTTAAAACCAAAAGGGATCCAACTCGAGAGGTTGATTGAAGCACGGTATTTTTATCCTGAAACTTTTGTACAGCTTTAAACAACGCTTTTTTTTTGCAGAAGTACCACAGAATTTTTCAATCGTTTTCCTCCAAGGTTGCGAAAGGAACATTTGTAAATCAGGTATAACAAAAAAGAAAAAATTTGAAATCTTTCAACATGAAACTACACAAAAATCAGATCAACATTTGGCTGTTTTTGCTTTTTTAAATCTGCTGTGTTTTGTTCCTGTAAAATAATTTTTCCATAACCCATGAAGTATGTATATAGCAATGTTGATATTTCAATGCAACAGCCCAATTTCTGGCTGAAATTCCATGATCGCTATTACATGTGTGTGCTTGCTGTCCAAACACTTTTCAGTTTCAATCTTCCCCCCACCCTCTTTGTAAAGTCCTGTCTACGCCACTTGCTATTTGCTACTATATTGGATTCCTGTAATAGCATTTAGCTGTGATATACTCAAAATTATATTTTGTTTTTTTCAGAACAATGCCCATCAGTACAAGCAATTTGCAAATACCAATGGGGAAAAGTCTCAGAAAAGCAAAATACACCAGGTGAATTAATTAAAATATTAGCTTTTCAATTTCAATCTTGCCCCCGCCCTTTTTGCAAAGTCTTGCCTGCGCCACTTGCTAGTTGCTACTATATTGGATTCCCGTAATAGCGTTTAGTTGTGATAAACATAAAATTATATTTTGTTTTTTTCAGAACAATGCCCATCAGTACAAGCAATTTGCAAACAGCAATGAGAAAAAATCTCAGAAAAGCAAAATACACCAGGTGAATTAATTAAAATATTAGCTTTTCAATTTCAATCTTGCCCCCGCCCTCTTTGCAAAGTCCTGCCTACGCCACTTGCTAGTTGCTAGTTGCTACTATATTGGATTCCCGTAATGGCGTTTAGTTGTGATAAACATAAAATTATATTTTGTTTTTTTCAGAACAATGCCCATCAGTACAAGCAATTTGCAAACAGCAATGAGAAAAAATCTCAGAAAAGCAAAATACACCACCAGGTGAATTAATTAAAATATTAACCTTTCAGTTTCAATCTTGCCCCCGCCCTCTTTGCAAAGTCCTGCCTACGCCACTTGCTAGTTGCTACTATATTGGATTCCCGTAATGGCGTTTAGTTGTGATAAACATAAAATTATATTTTGTTTTTTTCAGAACAATGCCCATCAGTACAAGCAATTTGCAAACAGCAATGAGAAAAAATCTCAGAAAAGCAAAATACACCAGGTGAATTAATTAAAATATTAACTTTTCAATTTTAATCTTCTCCCCGCCCTCTTTGCAAAGTCCTGCCTACGCCACTTGCTAGTTGCTACTATATTGGATTCCCGTAATAGCGTTTAGTTGTGATAAACATAAAATTATATTTTGTTTTTTTCAGAACAATGCCCATCAGTACAAGCAATTTGCAAACAGCAATGTGAAAAAATCTCAGAAAAGCAAAATACACCACCAGGTTAATTGATTAAATTACTATTTGAAATGAATAAAAAGTGTTTTAGCATTAACCACTTCGTCAGCTGCATGTTTTTGCTCTCATAGCATTGTAAATACACTTTTCTTTTGACTTCATAGTATTATATTATTCAAAGAAAGCTAGTTAAACCATGTCAGCAGCATGGCCGAGCAGAACTGCGCGCTGATTATTGTGTAAGTAATAATGCGACCCTAGTTCGATTACAGCTGCAGGCCGCCTGCTTCGACACATACGCGGGTGGCTGGAGACTCGAAGAGCGCAAGCTCACTTCCCAGTCACCCTCATCTCTCCATTCTTATTAAGTTCGTTGAGTTGTAAACCCTCAGTTGATTTATTTATTTGTTACAGTATATCAGTATCACTACCAGAGAATGCTAAGATTGACATTGACAAGATTGACATTGACGTCCTAGTATTCTAGCCATTCCCGACCAAAAGCCTGGCCCGACTTACAACTCCGGTCCAATTATTTAGCGTTCAGTACAATTTCTACAATGCTTTGCGGTAAATTAATAAATTGCAATGCATTATTTTTTAGCAGGGAATTGCAGCTTCGAACTGTAAGAATGTTGCAATCAAAGCGAAAGGAAATCTGAAGAAAAAAGGCAACAAAATGACATACAACAAAGAGGGAACTAGACTTTCGGGAAGTGGAGTAAGTTGTGAACCGGCAGAACCGCTGATTTCTTTTTGGGTTGATGAGCCTGATGAGGAAGAACTATTGCATCTAGGTCTAACTGACACTGTCTCGCGGCTATCAAATGCTTCATTCCCAACTACGTCTAATGTAAGTCCCAAAAAACGTTCATACGCAATTTCAACATCTAATCGATTTTGTTTCTTAAAAGACTATGGAGCGACGAGTTTAATAAATGAAGAGCAAATTTCAACAGTTTGCGGTGCCAGCTTGACTTTTGTGGGTGGTGGGAAAGTTCAAGACGATGATTTAAATGTTGTAATTGCGAAAAAAATTGCAGAATACTTCAGAAAAAATGATATTTCCCAGTTTACAAAACGCCACCAAAAGTCATTCTTGAAAACTACCGATGTTTGGTCAAAATCTTCCGCAAAACAAAGGAGTTTTAATTTAAAAAAATTTTACAAAAATCATCGGGAAATTATTCACGCTCAAACTCCACGGCAAATACAGAGATTAAAAACTGATGCCTTAAAATTAGCTTCAGCGCTTCATAGATGCAATTTAGAAATTCCTACTTCCGATGCATTACCGAAAGCGTGTTTGCGTGAAATGCAAAGCGATGATCATAAAAGTGCACTAACTTCCAAAACCAAAGCGATTAATATTGCCAGAAAGTGGTCTCAACATGATACCTTTCGACAATTCGTGCTCCAACACTATTCAGACCTGAAATCCAGCAATACAAAACAACCTTACAATAATTCCCCCAAGCCAGTTAGGTTTGATACAGAAGTTGCTACTTGCGCCGAACAGCAAATGCCCAGAGCAAGCAGGTCCAAAATATGTGTGAATATACGTAAAAAATCCAACGTGACTACTGGTTTTAATTTCGTAATAGGTGAAGACAGCTGCTTGGTACATAGTTTCCAAAAAGATTCAGACATTAGTTTGGAAAAAGAATTATCAAGAGAAACTAGTCCCGAAAGAGAGAAAGGTTTTAGCTGGGAAAAAAGTTCGTCTAGAGAACGTAGTTCTGAAAGAGAGGAAGATATTTGCAAAGAAAGAGATATAAGCAGAGAAAAGTGTACGGTAGAAGTTATTTGTGCAGAACAAAATTTGGTGAGTGAAAGAAGTAAACAGTACTTGGTTGACAAAAATTTAGTTAAAGATTTTAGTCCAGCAAAAAATTTAGATATATTTTCGGACCAAAAGTCTTCTATGGATCAAGTTCGTCCAGCTATTGCAAATGTAGGAAGTTGCTTCGAACAAAACTTGTCAGAAGTACAGAGTCCAGCAGCAGAAAAAACTAACAACTTGACTTTTTGTGTTTGCCAACAAGAGGATGATGGAAAACTTTACGTAGAGTGTGAGTCATGTTCCAAGTGGCTTCATCCACGCGGTGTATTTGATAAAGACCATTTGGGCTCGTCTTTATCCAAATATCAATGGTCAAAATGCCGCTTGCTATGCAATCAAAATAAGATTACAAATAGTGAAATCGCGATTTTGTATCATGACCGTGAAAAAGTAGCAATAACAAATAATGTAACATCAGAAGAAATAGAAAAATGTATATCAAATAACCACAAAAAATCAATCGGCACTCAGAGCGACATTGAAACAAGTGATACATACCAAGCTAAATACCAATGCCGCTCTAGTCAAACCGAATATCCAGTTTCATATCAAACGTCGGAGCAAAATATTGCGTCGGTTACCAAAAACAACTGTGATATAAGCGAAGGCGAATCTTCTGATTGCAACTATAAGACAAACTCTGACCAATCTCAAACAGCATTATCAGTAGAAACACTGCAATTGCTTGGTCATTATGAAGAAGACATTAGAGAAAAAGAGAAAAATCGTTGCGCGGAAATTGATATAAATTCTTCCTTCGAAATTTCGCTCGAAGAATGGAAAAAAATGCTTAGTGGTCGTTTAGCAAATCGATTTTCTTCAAATTACTACAGTGAAGTAGTTTTACCAAAATTACGAGCCTTATATAGCAATTGTGTACCGTGTGTAAAAAATCATTACCTGAGAAAGCCAAAGGATGTCGTTAGCATACGTTCAGGCGACGATCGCTATTACGAAGGCCATATCAATATATATTGTGCGCATTCGCTGTGTGTCAATTGCAAATGCGCTGTGGTTACCAAAATCAAATTATATTCTTACATGGATCGAGTTGAGGCTAAAGTTCATATTTCAGGAAAACGATCACACGATATCGCGTGTGTGAGACAACGACCTGTGTCTGGGATAAGGCGGAGTTCTTTAATCGAAAAATTGCAAAGCAAAAGACCGCTTTCAGTTTATCGCGATTTGCAACATTCTTTAACAGAAAATGAAAGATTTTATGGTGCGCATACATATGCGCCTTCGCAGGCAGTGCTACGTAATCTTAAGTCTAAAGGAAAATTATGCAATCGATACAGCGATGACTGGGTTAGCAATTTGCAAATAATGTCGGAAAAATATAAGCCATTTGTAAGAGACTTCTCAGTAATTGATCCATGGGCAATTTTATTCACTGACGCTCAACTCCATGTTTACAGCGAAATTTGTCAGAGAGATATTGTTTACTTTGATGCTACGGGTAGCGTGTTGCAAAACTCTCCCGATGGTAAGCAATATCAAATATATAATTTTGTAATCAGAAATCCGTACGTTGGAGGACCTTCGTTGCCTGTAGCAACTTTTATCAGTTCTCGTCACGATGCCGACACAATTCGATATTTCATAGACTATTTTTTGAAAAAAGTAATAGAAAAGTGTGGCCCCAAAAAAAGGCCTATTTTGATAATGATTGATGGTTCAATGGCTATGTGGAATTCAGTATTAGGAGCGTTTTGCAAAGAAAATAGAGTCCAGTATTATGAGCGGTGCTGGAAGATTGTAAATGGAAAAGGTAGTGGACGCGAACTACGAGCCACCATGGTACACAATTGTTTGAGCCATGCAATGCGCGCTGCCAAAAATTTGGTCCTCAAATACTACAAACGAAGGCATAAAATAGTAGCAATGTTCTGGATAGCTTTGCTTTTTTCTTGCGATACTTTAACCGAATTAAACCACGTAATGGAAAGTATAATCGTAGTTACTAATTGTGAAAGCTTATCGCCTTACGTTAAGCAGCATTTTGAGCTGCTACACAATCGCGTTACAAAGCACGAAAATATTAAGGAACACACAGCTGAATTGTTTAAAGACGACATTACAAGCAATGATTATTTATTCTGTTCAAAATCTATGGATGATAAGCAAGAACTGAATTCACCCTTTTACTTGCACTTCCAAAAGACACTTGAAAGTTTTAGACAATCAGAGGATTTTGCCCTGCATAAATTTTGTCAAGATCAAGCGAACGATATGACTTTCCCGAATCCATACGAAGGGAAAGAGTTTTGTCAAAAATTGATTAGAGTAGTAATTAGTCGCATCAGCACAACTTCACAATTAATGCTAGGAGATTTATCACGGCATCTTATCAAAAACGCAGATGTAAGAAATGGCAACCAAACGATCGCTTACAGACAATACCATAAGAGGCATAAGCAATTTTTACATTCTCAGTTTAAGTCCGTTTGCGTCAATAATCTCACTCAAGGCGTAATTGAACAACATTTTTCAAATTTGAAACAGGTGTTTTTGCAGAATAATAAAGCTGTAAGGTTAGATGACTTAGTTGAAACGTTGTACAAACAGTTCCGCATAGCAGAGGAGCAATATGGTGATTGTGTTCTACATAAAGGATTTATTACAAAAGTATCTCAAGCTCATACTGATTCAAACAACCCCGCTAAAACAGTGAAGCAAAGAAAATTGGTAAGGGATAATGCCCCAAAACGGCGCACTTCTGTAGTAGAATCAAAATTTAAAAAACGAAAAAAGCAACGTTCTAAGGGATTTTATTCTTCCTCGTTGGCTCAGCGAAACATTAAATTTATCCGTGAAATTAACGTAAAGAAAAACAATTCTCGTCAAGACGTAACATGTAATACAACAGCACATCCAGTAGTGGTAAATTGTAAAGATGAGGCGTTAAACAGTTTTGAGCAAGAGACGTTAATTTGTGCTGCAGAAGATAAGTTAAGTAGTTCCACAGAAGAAACGTTAAATATTAATTGCCTGGAAGATACATTAAGCACTGGTTCCAAAAAAGTTCGTGATCCTTTGGATTTATTGATTGTTCCCAACCAAAATATTGCATTTTGGGACTTAGATGCTCGAGAGTGCGAGTTGTTGGAAAATTTTTGTTCATCTTTGCGGCGTTCAAGTTTGCCAGCAATAAAAAACTTTACTTCAGTTGCGGTGATTACCAAATCGAGCCATAAACTCACATGGCTCGATTTGGAAAGTTTAAATACTGCACCTTCAAATGACATTTTTAGAGCAATGCAGCATCACTTTGGTAAAACTGAACCAGGCTGGTTGACAAAATTTTTGGTTGATGCTTACGTTGGTGTTGTCATCGCAAGAGGAAACAGAATAACAGTTTCAGAGATGTTTGGGTTTTTAGACATAGACAATTCGATGAATGTTGTTGAAGAAAGAGGTATAGGAAACATCGAAAAATTTAGTATTTCTATTCTTAGCAGTCAGCAACAAACTCTGCGTAATCACATTTTTTTTCCGCTGCTAATAAACCAGCATTTTGTATTTTATTGGTTTGATAAGAAATCAAAACTACTGACTCTCGTTGATTCAATTTCCCAAGACAGATCACATATGATGTCTTTGACTTTGGAGCCCATAAAGAAATTTCTTTCCAATTTCGATATTAGCTATAGCCAGATTAAATTCCAAGAAATGGTGATCGTACTTCAACCAGATTCTCGCAGCTGTGGTATTTGTTTATGTATGGCGGTAGATAAAATATGTTTCAACTGCAGTTCATCAAACATAGAAAAAAAAGTTGAGGGCATCGAAGTGGAAGACATACCTAGGTTTCGATCCTGGATCCCCTATGCTTTATTTGCAGCATCGGTCATGTACAGTCCTGAGTTCAAAGTAGCTGGAGAAATGCTTGTGGTCAATAATACCTTAGGGCTCCCAAATGTAATAAACAATTGTTGGTTTAATGCTCTTCTTCAAGCCGTCGCGTTTGTAATGAAAAGCTTTTCAGTTTCTTTTCAATCTATAGATTTAAACAAATATTCAAAAAGGTATTCAAATCTGTGCATTATTTTAGCAAACATCATAGATTGTCCATGTAAGGAAATAGATAAGGAATATTTAATCGACGTTATTCAGAACGAATGCAAAAAGTGCTGCTTTTTGTTTGGTCAACAGGAAGATCCAGAAGAGTTTTTTGCTTTATCTAAGTTACCACTCATACTATCTTCTTTTAACATCTCATGTTTGGTACAATGGACTGAAGTGCATTGCTACAGCTGCTGTGGACATGAAGCAGTCCAGGAGTCTTTGCAAGCATGTGATCTACGGCTGCCAATATTTAACAGCAATAAAGATCTAGGTTCGTTGAAGGAATGTTTGGAAAGTTTCTTAGCAGAAAAGCAGGACAAACAATTAATTTGCGGAGAGTGTCAGAAATCTAGTACTCCAGTTTTGAAAAAGAAAATTAATGCGCTCGGCCGAGTAATGGTTTTATGTTTGAGTAGAAACATTGGCAACCACAAAAATTCAAAAAATGTTTTGGCTAATAAAGCGCTTGCAATAAAAAATGAAACAGAAAGCTTAATTGTCGATTATGAGCTAAAGGCAGTGATTGTTCATTTGGGAGATAATGCTGCCAAAGGTCATTTCGTTACTTACATTTTTCATAATAAAAGTTTAGTTTTAAAAATTGATGACAAGAAAATAGAATTACTTGACTACGAATCAGAAAAGCACATCATTGAAACTTGTGGTTATATGTTCTTTTACATAAAAAATGGCGATCGGTGTTTGGTCAGCAACAGATTAGATGAGAGTAGCGAGAGTGATGGTAATGTGAAACGGAGGAGAGGTATAAGAAAAAAGGTGTTAAAGCGGCGGCATAAACCTCTTGATTGTAATTTAAGAGATAGTAAAGAATCAAGAGAATGTATATGGGTTAGCCCTAAGACCATGTATTTTTCAAAGGACAAATTTGGAACAGTCTGGCAAAAAGAAAATCAAAGCAAGTTAGATGTTATTGTTGATAGTCTGAGTAAATTAGCTAAAATGTCAGTTTCTGAATGTAAATGTAACGTTCAATTCTTTCGACACAGTTTATTCATAAACGCAAGGCACTCGGACCTGGAGAGGATTACCTATAGAACACAAATTGAAACATGCTACAAATTTGCATTCGATTTGGAATCATACATCATACAAAAACTTTGTTGGGAAAAAGCAATTGTAAGATTAATTGACAACACAGTAGTATCTGGTCCAACGCTAGTACGAACATTTCAATTTAAAAAATCGGTTATCGGCGAAAATTGCGAACTGACCCATTATTTAGACTTTAAGTATGCAGGCGCGTGTAATAGTTATATTACCGAAGTTTTATCAGTAGAAGGTCTCATTCTCTTTTTTATGTTAAGTAAAGACAAAGATTACATCAGTACATCTAAATGTTTAAACATACCAATTCCAACAGCGTATACACCAATACCAGCAGCACCAATTATTGCTAAAAAAAATAAAAAATAAATAAAAACTATCTCTACCTAACAATTCGGAGAATTATCTCCTCGAGCAACAAACATTATTCGGTGCCTGTGTTTCCGCTCGTGTTGCGTGAAACTGGTCACAGAGGAGACTCGCTCCTGTTTGTTTCAGCGATGAGGTAGATTGGTAATGGATTGGACACTTCACATAGGCCTAGTCACTTTAAAGTTGTAAGCAAACTTACACAACAATCTACAACTTGCTATAACTTATCTCAAAATTTCATTCCCATGTAGGAAAATTTCTCGAGTAAATACTTCTAAAAGACGGTTTTCTTTAATTATTATTGTTCTAAAGCAGGGAAGCCTAGCTTTTTGAAAAACGTGGACCGCATTGGCTTGATTTTATGAGGAACGGAATTTAAGTGAGGACCAAGAAAAAGTTTTTTGCGAGATTTCAGGTGGTGTCCAGGTGCACAAGTCTTTCAATTTTTGGTTCCTTGTAGTTAAAGGCGGTGAATCATCCAGCCAATTCCGGTGGTTTACAATAGCTAAAATTAAACGTTAATTTTTGATAGCTTTTGTTTTAATTTTGGGACTGCAGTTGCAAAGATATTCAACAAATACAAAAAGATATCCCCCGACAAAAAGTTTATGGAAACTCTTGTGTTTTGTTCTTCCCGCCAAAACCACAGTAGGCCTAATAGTTTAGAGAACTGTGGTAAGCGTGATAGTTTAGAGAGAGTTTATTTCTAAATAGTTTATTTCTAAATAGTTTAGGCCTAATTAGGCCTAACTGTCTCTAAACTATTAGGCCTAATAGTTTAGAGATAGTTAGACCTAATGGTTTTAATAAGATTACAATAGGCCTAATAGTTTAGAGAACTGTGGTTTTGGCGGGAAGAACAAAACTCAGAGTTTCCCATAACTTTTTGTCGGGGGATATCTTTTTGTATTTGTTGAATATCTTTGCAAACGCAGCCCCAAAATTGGAACAAAAAATGTCAAAAATTATAGTTCAATTTTAGCTATTGTACACCACCGGAATTGGCCGGATGATTCACCGCCTTTAAAGGTTCTGTATAAAACTAGCATAAAAATTACCAGTTTCTTCTGGCTTATCTCTTGTTCACCAGTCATTCATGTACACATTATCTATTCAATAACTATACTAATCATTTTAGAAAAGTTTACTTCGATGTTTGGGATCTTGAACTAGAGATACTAACGTGTTTCGACTCAGCATTACGTCATCTTCACGACGATACATTCAAAAACATAAGCAATTAGCATAAACCATTGTTTAAGCTTCCCTACATTGTGTTGCTTATTTACATTCAACTAGAGCTCTCCCTGTACTTTTGCATGTACCGTCATGTGTGTTTGTCGCCACGGAATTGAACATAGACTGAACAGACGCGCATAGTGTAATAATTTTCTACCTGATGTTTAAGCCAATCGCACGACGTGTATATTTTGCTTAAGAGACGTATATATTGTGTTATTGTCGCCTGATAAGACCCTTGAGCAAGGTCGAAACGCGTCGCGATAGCTCAGCGCATATTGCATTAAATTGTTTTCAGTGTATTGCTGATGTTTTTGAATGTAACGCCGTGAAGATGACATAAGGCTGTGTCAAAACACGTTAGTATCTCTAGTTTGAGATCCCAAACATCCAAGCAAACCTTTCTAAAATGTTTAACTTTGCAGCCGTTTTGCTGAATTGCTTAAGCTTCCCTATATAGTGTTGCCCTTTTACATTCAACTAAAACTTTTCCTGTACTTTTCCATGTACTGTCATGTGCGTTTGTCGTCACGGAATTGCATATGGACTGAACACTGAACAGATGCGTATACTGTAATAATTATCTACCTGAAGTTCAAGTCAATCGAACAAAGTGTATATTTTGTTTAAGTGGTGTATATATTGTGTTGTTGTCGCCTGATAAGACCCTTGAGTAAGGTCGAAACGCGTAGCGATAGATCAGCGCATACTGCATTAAACTGGTTTCAGTGTATTGTTTATGTTTTTGAATGTAACGCCATGAAAATGAAATAAAACTGTGTGGAAACACATTAGTATCTCTAGTACGAGATCCCAAACATCCAAGTAAACCTTTCTAAAACAATTTATTTTGTAGCGGTTTTGCTATAAATACTAATCATCTTATTAAAATTGTATCTCAGGTTTATAAAGTCTACAAAACAATACCAGGTTTACAAACTTGGGAGATAGGTAGAGTATTTGCAAAAATGGCTAAATTGAATAGAATGTTTTTGCTGCTGTGTGTTTCTTTTACAGCAATCATCCATGACAGCATTATCCATGTCACAACAAACCGCTCTTCTGCTAAACTTTCAACCTACAAAACCTAAAAGCCTCCAAAACACCGAACAAAGCGACACAAGATTAAACCCAACAATAATCGATTCCCACAAGTGACAGATTACAGCAAGTATAAATGGACTCCTCGTATAAATGGACTCCTGGTAAAAGTCCTGCCCCAACAAAAATTTAAAGTTTTCTTTGTTGCAACATCCTGGGTGGCATGAAATCGCATCTAAAAGTAGTTCAAACGCAATACTAAGAATTCATTCCATGTGCATTTAAACGCCTGCAGAAAATTCTTAATTTGCTTGACACCACCTAGAATTCAAAGTAAACAAAACTCGTTCTAAAACTTCCACAAACAAAGTGTTTCAGATTAGCACACTATCGGTCCAAAGTGACACTTCAAATATCCATTGAAAATGCCTTAAGGGCGGCGAATAAGCGCTGTTAAACAATTTCGAAATATTTTTGCGTGTATATTGAAAGCATTCTGCTGGGTTTTCCTCCCATGTGTACTCAACGGGACCGGGCTTATTTTGTGTGAAATTTAATGCAGTTTCCGGAAAATATAGGTTTATGGGGGGTTTTTTGTTTCGGAAAGTGGTTAAAATAAGCAAAACACGAACCCCACTTTAAAACGATTCGAGCTCGGCGAAATTGCTTACAGCGGTTTAGGAACATTTTTGTGTATATTGAAAGTATTCTGCTGGGTTTTCCTCCCATGTGTACTCAACGGGACCGGGCTTATTTTGTGTGAAATTTAATGCAGTTTCCGGAAAATATAGGTTTATGGGGGGTTTTTTGTTTCGGAAAGTGGTTAAAATAAGCAAAACACGAACCCCACTTTAAAACGATTCGAGCTCGGCGAAATTGCTTACAGCGGTTTAGGAACATTTTTCGTGTATATTGAAAGTATTCTGCTGGGTTTTCCTCCCATGTGTACTCAACGGGACCGGGCTTATTTTGTGTGAAATTTAATGCAGTTTCCGGAAAATATAGGTTTATGGGGGGTTTTTTGTTTCGGAAAGTGGTTAAAATAAGCAAAACACGAACCCCACTTTAAAACGATTCGAGCTCGGCGAAATTGTCTGCATCGGTTTAGGAACATTTTTCGTGTATATTGAAAGCATTCTGCTGGGTTTTCCTCCCATGTGTACTCAACGGGACCGGGCTTATTTTGTGTGAAATTTAATGCAGTTTCCGGAAAATATAGGTTTATGGGGGGTTTTTTGTTTCGGAAAGTGGTTAAAATAAGCAAAACACGAACCCCACTTTAAAACGATTCGAGCTCGGCGAAATTGTCTGCATCGGTTTAGAAATGGTTTTTCGTGTATATTGAAAGTATTCTGCTGGGTTTTCCTCCCATGTGTACTCAACGGGACCGGGCTTATTTTGTGTGAAATTTAATGCAGTTTCCGGAAAATATAGGTTTATGGGGGGTTTTTTGTTTCGGAAAGTGGTTAAAATAAGCAAAACACGAACCCCACTTTAAAACGATTCGAGCTCGGCGAAATTGCTTACAGCGGTTTAGGAACATTTTTCGTGTATATTAAAAGTATTCTGCTGGGTTTTCCTCCCATGTGTACTCAACGGGACCGGGCTTATTTTGTGTGAAATTTAATGCAGTTTCCGGAAAATATAGGTTTATGGGGGGTTTTTTGTTTCGGAAAGTGGTTAAAATAAGCAAAACACGAACCCCACTTTAAAACGATTCGAGCTCGGCGAAATTGTCTGCATCGGTTTAGGAACATTTTTCGTGTATATTGAAAGCATTCTGCTGGGTTTTCCTCCCATGTGTACTCAACGGGACCGGGCTTATTTTGTGTGAAATTTAATGCAGTTTCCGGAAAATATAGGTTTATGGGGGGTTTTTTGTTTCGGAAAGTGGTTAAAATAAGCAAAACACGAACCCCACTTTAAAACGATTCGAGCTCGGCGAAATTGTCTGCATCGGTTTAGGAACATTTTTTGTGTATATTGAAAGCATTCTGCTGGGTTTTCCTCCCATGTGTACTCAACGGGACCGGGCTTATTTTGTGTGAAATTTAATGCAGTTTCCGGAAAATATAGGTTTATGGGGGGTTTTTTGTTTCGGAAAGTGGTTAAAATAAGCAAAACACGAACCCCACTTTAAAACGATTCGAGCTCGGCGAAATTGTCTGCATCGGTTTAGAAATGGTTTTTCGTGTATATTAAAAGCATTCTGCTGGGTTTTCCTCCCATGTGTACTCAACGGGACCGGGCTTATTTTGTGTGAAATTTAATGCAGTTTCCGGAAAATATAGGTTTATGGGGGGTTTTTTGTTTCGGAAAGTGGTTAAAATAAGCAAAACACGAACCCCACTTTAAAACGATTCGAGCTCGGCGAAATTGCTTACAGCGGTTTAGGAACATTTTTCGTGTATATTGAAAGCATTCTGCTGGGTTTTCCTCCCATGTGTACTCAACGGGACCGGGCTTATTTTGTGTGAAATTTAATGCAGTTTCCGGAAAATATAGGTTTATGGGGGGTTTTTTGTTTCGGAAAGTGGTTAAAATAAGCAAAACACGAACCCCACTTTAAAACGATTCGAGTTCGGCGAAATTGTCTGCATCGGTTTAGAAATGGTTTTTCGTGTATATTAAAAGCATTCTGCTGGGTTTTCCTCCCATGTGTACTCAACGGGACCGGGCTTATTTTGTGTGAAATTTAATGCAGTTTCCGGAAAATATAGGTTTATGGGGGGTTTTTTGTTTCGGAAAGTGGTTAAAATAAGCAAAACACGAACCCCACTTTAAAACGATTCGAGCTCGGCGAAATTGCTTACAGCGGTTTAGGAACATTTTTCGTGTATATTGAAAGCATTCTGCTGGGTTTTCCTCCCATGTGTACTCAACGGGACCGGGCTTATTTTGTGTGAAATTTAATGCAGTTTCCGGAAAATATAGGTTTATGGGGGGTTTTTTGTTTCGGAAAGTGGTTAAAATAAGCAAAACACGAACCCCACTTTAAAACGATTCGAGCTCGGTGAGATTGTTTGCACAACGCGTTTGATGCATAGACACGAGACAAAGCTCGTCTTTTTTCTTTTTTTCGCTACTCGGCCTTGAATCGCGTGATTTTTGACGCGTTATTCTGCCAGAATTACAGTGGTACTCAAGACTTACCGGTAACTCAAACCCTAACATTAATTAAAAAAGTATGCACAAGATAACATACCGTAAGCAAATGAGCGCTCACTTTTTACTCGCCAATTCTCTTGATCGGTATTACAGGTACAGTAACATAACGGTAACAACTATTGGTAACAGCAAAAGTGATACTAGCCAAACTGCCATTGCTTCCTTTTCAACCACCAGTAGTGAGAGTGACATTCTGACATTAGCCAAATGCTTCCTTAACGTATATTTACATAATGTCTGAATTTGGTACGGCTACATGCATTATTATCAATGCAACACAAGCTGTGAAATAACTGGGCAATGCACATTGATTGAATTTCTGCTTGAGTATCAGTAGTTCTCATCACCAATCGGCTAGGCCTATTGGAAAAGTGGCAACAGAGAACTCTGGCGGCACAGCCTCCGCGCGCCGCAAAATTTATGATTGGACGCCGGAAGACAAATAATTTCGCTGTTGCGCAGCGCGACGCGAAAGAACACGTAGTTACATTCAAAGATTCAATCCCGGTGCAAGAGTTTGCAGCAAAATTATAGCAATGCTCTTTCGTCTGCTTTGATGAATGTTATGCAATCGTTTTAGTAGAAGCTAGGCATGCAAAACTCACACACGTGCCATTGCCTTTTTTTCATACATTTTGTTTAAATACGACTTTTGTCATTGCGTTGTTACAAGCTGTGTAGCCCAGTGGTTATCGTGCTCAGCTTCCAACCATTGCACCCAGGTTCGATTCGCACTTGAGTTGCAATTGCGTGGAATGGAATTATATGGAGTATAGATGCAGTATGCAGGAGCGGGGAAGGACATGCATCGAGCAATCTTTTTTTTGCTTCAAAACCTTGCATTACAGTTAGGATTGGGGCAGCGATGCTAGCCTGAGGGATAGCAATTACGTGGCAGTAGCTTTTTTGCTTACGCAAGCGATGTACCATTACGCTTTAGTGCGGCTCGCTGCGTAAGTTTTGAACGACTAGCTCCTCGTAATCGTTTTGATTGGAGTGGGGTAGGAGTGAAATAAATGTTATATTTTGGTGACTGGCGCAGTGTGTTTAGAATTTGGACCTGTTTTGCAGTTGCTAGACAGAAAACGCGTGAAAGAACAGTTTTGCAGTTTGCAATGCTTGTATGTAGAATAGCTTTGATTGTGTTGTATCTTAAGCTCAATACACACTCAGGACAAAGAAATGAATCTATTGATAAGCTAGGCTATTGAAAATACTTGACATACGGTAGTCTTAATCTTATTCAAATAGAATGAGTGTTAGCACTTAAACAGTCAAAATACCGGTACTACTAACACACTTTTACGGTAGACTAGAGCAAAACATCACTGGCAATGTCATACTAACGAGAAATCACATTCGCTACGTCTATGTTTACTTTCTACGGCTGACTGCAGCTCTAGCCCAGAAAACAAAACGATACGATAGCGCAGTAGCAGTTAACAGTTACGTCACAAAGCATTACGTAATTACAATCGAGACAAAGTTGTAAACATGGTTCCATAACACCTCCCCACTAGCCTTGAAAATACGAAATAAAAAGGCTATATTAACAACAGTATTTAAGGGGACGTTTCCTTGCTCGTGATGACCTACGAGGATTGTTCATCCCAAAATTGGTTCCTCTAGGTAGCCTGGGGTTTTTGTTTGAAGCTTGCCCAGAGCCAGGATTTGAGTCTGAGTCACATATCGGTGCTGGTTGAGGAATCTCAACTCTATCAGTGTTCATAGGAGCTAGAGGAGAATCTCCAGGCTCAGAGTCTTCATCTGCACCAAACCTTGGGCGTAGTTGTTCAATATGTCGGCGCCAAGTTGGCCCTCTTGGTACGACGCGAATGTTCATTGTTCGGGTGCCCAGCACTTTGGTAACAATTGCTGAAACCCATCGGGGGTCTTTGTCTCTGCGGGGACCGCAATACAATGCATAACATGGGGATCCCACGGCATATTGGTATGCAATATTTGAAACGGTGTGGTTCCTTTCTTAAAGTTGAGACTTTGTAGCCTCTTTCGATTGTTGCCCTTGAAAAATGTGGGCCGGAGACGGAATTAAGCTGTCTAGTTTCGTTCGGATTTGCCTCCCATTTAGGAATTCACTTGGCGAGTATCCGGAGCTCAAGGGAGTCCGTCTATACTGGATTAAGAACTCTTGAAGAGCTTCTTTGGGAGGCGCGGATGATTTTCGCAAAGCTTGTTTAAACGATTGGACTAGTCTCTCAGCAGCACCGTTGGTGGCTGGATGATATGGTGCACCAGTCAAATGAATGATACCTCTGGCTTTGCACCATGCTTGGAATTCTTGTGACATGAATGTAGTTGCATTGTCTGTTACAATCGTATGGGGGTATCCAAAGTGTGAGAAATCTTCCTCCAATAAGGCAGCAGTACTCTTGGAAGAAGTGGTGCTGGTTTCATGAATGCAAGGATACTTTGAAAATGCATCCACGACTACAAGCCAATTACGCCCCATGAAGTTAATCGCATGGTCAATGTGTACTCTACTCCACGGTTTCTCCGGCATCATCCATGGATGTATGGCTGGCTTTGCAGGCTTGTTTTGAAACTCAACGCAAGCGGTGCACTGTCTGCAAAGTTTCTCAATTGCGTCATCAATTTTAGGCCAGTAGACTGCTGATCTTGCAAGTTGCTTCATGCGCTGCATGCCGAAATGGCCCAAATGCAAGAGTTCAAGAACATGCTCACGTAGATCTTCCGGAATAACAACTCGTGATCCATAGAATAAGCATCCGCTTTCAGTTGAGAGTGAACCTTTTATCTTCCCAAAGCTATCTAGCTCGCCTGAAGTTTGTTGTGGCCACCCCTCTCTCACAAAACGCATAACTTGCGAAAGAATTGCGTCTTTGCAACTTGATTTCACTAGCAACATTGGATTGCCCGGATTGATCTGTCGACTTATGGTGTGGATGGTGCAAACATTATCGACGTCATCGTCTCTTTCCTCTTCGTCAAACTTGGTGTCAGCAGTAGCTGGAAGTCGACTGAGTGCATCTGCGTTTCCGTGAGCTTTGGTTTGTCGGTACTCCACCACATAGTCATACTGGCTCAGATGCAGTGACCACCTTGCAAGGCGATTAGCAGCCATAGCTGGAGTTGCTTTATTGGGTGCAAATAAGTTCAACAGTGGTTTGTGGTCCGTGACCAAAATGAACGATCGTCCATACAGAAACTGGTGGAATTTCTTTAAAGCAAAAATTACAGCCAAGGCCTCTTTCTGAACTTGGCTATACCGTCGTTGAGTGTCTGACAAGGTTTTCGAAATGTTGATAATTGGACGCTCACTGCCATCTTCAAAGCGATGAAATAGTATTGCTCCAATTCCTACCTCAGACGCGTCACAAGAAATTCCAATTTGCAGAGATGGGTCGTAATGCGCCAAGACTGTGTCTGTGCACAACAGTCTTTTAATTTCCTGAAAAGCTTTTTCTTCAGTAGGGCCCCACCTCCATTGCTGGCCTTTCCTGGTGAGTGAATACAAGGGATCAGCAATCGTTGAGAAAGTAGGAGGCAAGAACTTTGCATAAAATTGTACCGAGCCCATAAATGACCGCAAGGTTGAGACATCTGTAGGGCTAGGCATATCCAACACCGCATTCGTTTTGGATCCTTTAGCAAGTCCGTCTTTGGAGAGTATGTGACCCAGGTATTCGACTGTGGGCTGAGCAAACATACACTTCGGTTGCTTGCAACGAAGTCCTTTTTCTGTCAGTCGCTTGAACAATGCTCGAAGGTTGTCGAGATGCTCTTGAGCGTTGCTGCCGCTGACCAGAATGTCATCCAAGTATACAGCTACACCCATCAAGTCCCTGGTAAGCTGTTCCATTATTTCTTGAAAATAGCCAGGAGCAGACTTAATCCCAAATGGTAAGCGTTTTTGTAAAAGTACTCCCCTGTGTGTACTCAGAGCAAGACGCTTTTGAGACTCAGGCGACAAACTTATTTGATTATAAGCACTCGCCAAGTCGATTTTGCTGAAATAGTAACCACCACCAAGTCTTCGCATGAGGTCTTCCGGAAGAGGAATAGGTTGTCGATGGTCTTCTAACTGTGAGTTTACAGTTACGGAGTAGTCGCCACAAACTCGGATTGCAGCTTTCGTTTGCCCTGCTACAGGAGTTTTGCGAACTGGTACAACAGGTGTACCGTAGGAGTTGAAATCGGTGAACTCCCACACTCCTTGCTTGATTCCAGCCTCATAAGCTTCATTTAGGTCTTCAAGGACTGAAAAGGGAACTGGTCTCGGTTTGCAGAATACCGGTTTAGCATTGGGCTTAAACTTCACATCCAGTTCGTAGTCCTTTAAGCAACCCAATTCAGACCGAAAAAGATCTGGATATTCTTGACATAATTGCTCACAGGCTTGTTGCAGCGTGTTGTCAGCCGATGTGAGAGTAGATAGGTGAGCAATAGAAGAGGGTGAAAGCGTTGCTCTGTGAGGGTCAAAAAACTTTGTCAGGTCAGTCAAGCCTAACTTCAGCATTGCAGATCGACCCAATAAGTTCAAGCGGGGAACTTGAGTTACCACCATTTGCAAATCAGTTTTACGAGATGAATCATCCAAGCAAACTTTCGTCTCAAATTGTCCTAAGACAGGTAGCGGATTACCGTCAGCTACTTTGTACAATGCATTCACCTCTTGCAATTCGGGTTTGCCGAACTTGAGCCATGTCTCTTCGCTACAAAGAGTGTCATTTGCGCCACTGTCAATCTCGAAATCAACCAAATGTCCATTGATCATGACTTGCTGGTAAATCGGAGGAATGGCTCCACGTACTCTGTGAACTGTGTCAACCCCTAGACGTTTTATAGCATTTGAAGTTTGTCTGAGCTTAGATCGACATACGAATTGTAAGTGACCAACCTTTTGACAAAATCGGCAAACCGCATTGATGTGGGGGCAGGCACTGCATGCATGATCAGTTTTGCCACATCGATAACAAGAACCTCGTTTGGGTTGAAAATCAGGAGCTTTAGCAGCTGGTCCATGAGCAAGTTTATTATGCGGTTTAGGCTGGTTAAGTTTAGGTTGACTTACTTTATGGACAGGCTTTGAAGGATGTCCATGTACGGTTTCTTTAGCGACTTTCGCCGCCTCTTCAACCTCCTGAGCGACCTGAACGGCGTTGCTAAATTTAAGCTCATTGTCTTTTAGCTTAAATAATGTTTTGAGTACGGCTTCATTGTCCACAGAGCATATGAATCTTGTTCGCAAGGCCTCATCGAGTGGGTCCTCAATCGAAGAAAAATCGCAAGTTGCGGCATCTTGACGGATACAGCTAGCGAGCTCTTGAATTGTTTCACCCCGTTTGCGCTTCATATCAGACCAGAATTTGAAGCGCTCTCGCACGACAAATCTTTTACGGTCGAATTGCTCTGCCATGAAGTCTTTGATATTTGCCAAGGTCAGGTCATTGATGTCTTTCGGCGGTTGCTGCTGGGTTGCTAAATTGCTGAGAAGTTTGTAAATGTGGTTGGACTGATTAGTCAGAAAAATCTGGGCTTGCTTTTGTTCGGGAATAGAATTCGCCGTGACAAAGGTTGTGAATCTAGCCAAATAATCAGTCCACAGTTCCGAGGTAGAGTCAAATGGCTGAAATCTCGGCGTAGCATTAGCCTTAGGTTGATTTAGTTGTAACATGTGCTCAAATCTTTCTTCCTGTTTGGCTAATTGTTGTTGCAAAACAGCCATCTGTTCTTTGTGCTGCGTCGAGAGCACCTGAATCAGCTCAGCAAGATCTGCCATAATCCTCGTCGCCAATTTATCCTGTTGTATCTTAAGCTCAATACACACTCAGGACAAAGAAATGAATCTATTGATAAGCTAGGCTATTGAAAATACTTGACATACGGTAGTCTTAATCTTATTCAAATAGAATGAGTGTTAGCACTTAAACAGTCAAAATACCGGTACTACTAACACACTTTTACAGTAGACTAGAGCAAAACATCACTGGCAATGTCATACTAACGAGAAATCACATTCGCTACGTCTATGTTTACTTTCTACGGCTGACTGCAGCTCTAGCCCAGAAAACAAAACGATACGATAGCGCAGTAGCAGTTAACAGTTACGTCACAAAGCATTACGTAATTACAATCGAGACAAAGTTGTAAACATGGTTCCATAACAGATTGATTAAGTTGGATTCTTTTTTTCTTTGTACCTGTTTATTTTTTTGAGGGTTGTTGCTGCACAGACAGGTGCAGGGCCGCAACTTGGAGTGGCGGTGGTCCCCAAACAAAAATTTCAACCCCTCAAACCCCAAAGTGACACTAGGAGAAAACATTGGTAAGTATTGTGGCGTGTCAACAGGGAGCACGCTCCGATTGCGGTTAACCGGCTCGGTTGTACAACCTACCAGCTGCTATGATCTGTTGACTTATAAAGCTATTGGTTCCAATTATCTTTCATTTGTGGTTATTTCCATGCTAGTTTTCCACATCGCCACTGGATGAAGCAGGAACTGCGACAGTATTGTAAGGCTGTTGATTAATGATTTGAACTGACGCTAAATACTGCGTTTCGCAAAACTTTCATAATTGGTACATTGATTGTAATGGCAAACGATATGCACGTTGCATAATTGCAGTTCTTGCTTGATTTAGCTGGCAAACTACAAATTTGTTATAGGTTAATTTTGGCTTTTGGGGTTCAAAATTTGTAATAGGCATTTACACAGTTATGTACGCCTGATGATAACAAACAAGTTTGAAATATGCATATAGCGTACTATTGTAGTAAACTACAAATTGTTTGGTAAGTAAAATCTTTGAAGGATATTGCAAAATTTTATTGTGACGCAATAGCAACTTTTTTACAATCGAAAATTTGACGGTTGACGGTAGGTGCGACTGCATTAGCATTTTGGTCAGAGGTGGAGTCGAGGACACAAGGCTTGAGGCCAAGAACACACAAAAACTCCGAGGCCAAGACCAACAACCAACTTTCCAAGAATAGACCCTCTCGAGGACAAGGACAGGAATGCTCGAGGTTAAGGACCAAGGACACAACGCGCAAGTGTTTTCCGAAAAAAAAAGTCTTCGCGCACAAAAAATTGCTAAATTTTGCGAAAATTCCGGCGTTCTAAAAATAAAAAGAAGGTCTTCGCCCAAAAATATCGCAAATTTTCGCGGCAATTCAGGCGTCCTCGAAAAAAGAAAAAAAAGAAAGGTTTTCATGTAGTGTCCGTGAGGTCTCTGGCGTGCGTCAAGACGAAAAACAAATATGGTCATGATCTTTGCCGATTTTCAACAAATCAAAAAATAGGGCTGCCCTCGAGCTGAGGACAGGGCATTTTCGAGGAATTGGAGGCTTCGTGGCCAAGGCCAAGGACTTGACCTTCGAAGCCAAGACTTTAAATTGTGTCCTTGAGGACTCCACCTCTGATGCTGGTGTAACATCCGGGCAGGGGTGCCGATCTTTGTTGGGCATTGGGGGGGATAATTTGCAATTTTACCCCACTTTTGCCCTATTTTCAACATTGGGGGGGATGAAACTCGACCACGATTTTGTTCAGGTGAGCAAATTAAGTGAAGACCAAAAATAAAAAAAAATAAAAAAAAGGTCTTTACTTAAAATGGAACACTTTTTTCCCCAAATTCCGGTGAAGATCAAAAAAAGCACCAAAAATGAAACACTTTTTTCCCCGAATTCAAGTGGACATCTACGTTCTACGCTCAGATGCACACCAGAGTCAAATTATTGGGGGGGATGCAGATGTAGACCATACTCAAACTATTGGGGGGATGCAGTCAAATTATTGGGGGAATACATCCCCCCCATCCCCCTGGGTTTTGGCACCCCTGCATCCGGGTCAAAAAGACGCGTCCCAATGCTGTCGACCGGCTTGGTTGAAAAACCTATACGAGCTACTCTACAAGTTGACTTAATAACCAATTGATCCGATTAAATTTCCACTGTGGCTGGGTTGGGGTTGACGCTACATTTATCTCCCTCCCTTTACGCTGGCGACAGTACTTCAACGTCTTCAACCAGCGCAAGGGATAGCGTTCACCACTTCAACGTCCTTTCGTGCTACGCTACACTGGCATTAGCAATGAATGCCCGCGGTCGCTTTCATCTTGGCTAAAAAGTTGTTTTATAGTAACTGTTGTACACTACGCTTTGTTGAGTCTTAATTGGCCGTGATTGATAGATCTGTCACCAAAAGTTGCAGAGACCCTCACCCCGGTCCGAATCCTGCTTCCTCTGAAGCTACCAATATTCCTTGCACTTTCTTATCTGCAAATGCTACTGGTGCACTCTGTGATCTTAACCTTCTGGCTCCTTCACGTCCAAACTTAAATTCATTCCCGAAAGACAAAACTAACCACTGCTTTCTTCCCGGATGATAAAATCAATTTTCATGGCTGGAATATTCCATTGACAGAGATGCAGCTTTTTGTTTTCCTTGTTGCTGATTTCTCCCTCGTACAAAAAAAAGTGCGTTTACTGCAGAAAGATTCAATAACTGGAAACGTGCAAATAAAAGCTTTCTAATTTCCAAAACAAAACTGCTCAGTAGGCCTATGCTCTATTGTAGAAAAAGGCAGCAATTTTTTTGTCCCCCCTGAAAAAAATTTTGCCCCCCCTAGAACAATACTCTACTTGCGGCACTGGACAGGGGCCATAAACTCCTGATAATAGCGGCTTTGTGGCCAGTAGCCAGGGGCGTATTTAGGGGGGGCATGGTGCCATGGCCCCCCCGTTTGGATCGCCAGAATAGTATAATTTGCATAGAATTGTATGCAAAAGTGCGGCATGACACCCCCTTTTGTAACTTGGGCAGAAAGTTTGAGCACACAAAGGGACAGAATCTCGGTGAAGACTTTAATTTTGGGCCAAAAACCGGACTAAATTTGAGTGAAGACCTTTTTTTTTTGGTTTTCACCTAATTTTGGGCAGGAAAACGGACTGCTTCCGAGTGGAGAAATTTTTCTTATAATTCTCAAATTTCCTGGCCCCCCCTTTCAAAAATCCTGCGTACGCTGCTGCCAGCAGCATAGCCAGGGGGGCTATAGCCCCCCTATTGGTCTGCCAACCAAAAAGCAGAATAAGGAAAATGCCATGACTTTAGGGAGTGGAAGATAATCTTCCATACTTCCATATTAATTCCATAATCTTCCATATTAATTCCATACTTCATATTAATTCCATACTTCCATATTAATTCCATAATATTCCATTCCATATTAATTCCATAAAAGACTTCGTGCCACGGGAGTATTTAGGGGGGCATTGGGCCATGCCCCCTTTGGGTCACCAGGATAGTATAATTCGCATAGAATAGTATCCGGCATGCCCCCCCCCCTTTGTATCTTGGGCAGAAAGTTTGAGCACACTAACGGAGAGAATCTGGGTGAAGACTTTTTTTTTGGGGGGGGGGGGGCCAAAAACCGGACAGAATCTGAGTGAAGACTTTTTTTTGGTCTTCACCTGATGACTGATTCTGGTCTTCATTATTCTCAAAATTTCTGAATCTGAATTTCCTGCCCCCCTCCCCCCTTTTCGAAAATCCTGCGTGCGCTACTGCTTCGTGCATTGTATTTACAGAAAATATATACGGATGTCGGGTAGTGATAAATAATATTGTCACAGAAGTATTCAAATTCAATATCTAGCGAATTATTTGTCGACAAATTGCGGTACTTTGGTTGTGTATATGTGTAAACAGGTGTACGTGCTGCATCATTGTAAGTACAGTACATTGCAATTTTCAGCATTGATGTTATAGTTGACGAGTTTGACAGGTTTGATTTGTTTTTTCATTTCGAAATTGACAATTTGTCAAGGCGTAATTTTTTTTTCTTTCATCGTCACGGAACTTTGTATTTGCTATTTCATACCGTTTCAGCTAAATTTTATTTATATTTTTTTTTTTTAAGCGTATAGTAACTCTTTTTGTTATTGAAGCTTGGTATTTTTGCAACGGTAAATGCTTTTTACCAGCAGTTTGGTTTTACCAGCACCAAATTTTATAGTTGTTGTGAGAGCAAACTTGTAAAGTAATCATTAAACCATACGCGTAACCAGGGCCTCAGAGAGAAAAATTTCCAGCGGGTACGAAGGTCGATACCGGGCCCCCAAATCTTATTGGGCCCCCTAAGCTTTATCGGGTCCCATGCCGTTAAATCATTTTTGTCCGCTGGGTATAGATCTTCATTCAAAAGTGAGGGGATGACGATATTCGCATACAGTTAGGACCTATGAAAAACACAACTAGACATAAAATTGGTTTAAATCCAGCTAGGGGTGTGGGGGAGCGCTGTGAGCGCCCCCAGCGGTGTCCGAGACAGAGCCCCGGGAGCTTTAGCACTTTTTATGTTTCTCGAGGGTGAAATACAGCATTTGATCAACATCCCAGCACCAAACTTGCTAAAATTGACGAGCAGAAAACGTGATGAAAGAAAGTATGTGAAGTGGGGGATGATGACATTGACACAATATTATACAATATGATAACTTTAATACTGCAAATCCAAATATTTTATTGATAAAAGTTTTAAGAAGTCATCTGCAATCATAGACTTCACAAACCCAAATACCTATTAAACTACTACAGATAGAGTGAGTTACTTAATGATAGTACTATAGTAAGTCAACTTTGACTCCGTTCTCTATGAGGTTGAAATGCTTTTGGATCTCTGGAAATGTGGGCCCTCGTACATTGTTATATTGTAGAATTAGGGCTCTCAAGTCAGAGAAATGTGACAAAACCTTAATTTCGATACGAGTGTATGGATTTTGATACATTTTCCTCTTTTTTTAATCAAATCGGCCACTATTGGATGCCCTAAAGGCTGTGTGGCAAAAATAGCGACTAATTACCAATACTGAATAGGCTGACTGATATTTTTGCTGTAGGCAAGTTTGATTACGGTGTTATGGTGCGATACCAAAACTAAACGCGGAAACCTGAACTCTTCTGGGCCCCTTGAGCCCTGGTCCCCCTAGGCCCAGGCCCGGGTACGATGTACCCCCTGAACCCCCCTCTCGCAGGCCCTGCGCGTAACCAGGAGGCTGCCCCCCCCCCAATTGAAATGCTAATATATACCTATCATTTAAATGATGGACCAAAGCCAATTGCTTATTCAGTTTCAGTTTCTATTAGCATTTTTTGAGTGCAACTGTACACGAGTACAACAGCAATTAGTAATAATATTAATATTGACGAATAGGGGGCCCGGGCATAGGGGTAGCATGGATTTTTGATTGGGGGGGGATCCAAACCACAAATCACATGCAATGACGTCATGCTAATTTGTCGAAAGAGGAGCTTTTTGTGCGGCAAAGATATCGTAGAAGGGAAGATCTGAAGCCATTGCCTATTGGCACTTTACCAAGAGTTTGCTGAAGGGAGAGGGCTTAAACTATAGTTAAAAAGCGCGAATATTTAACTTGGGAGACGTGTTGAGTAAATTAGTGCAACTCAAACGTATCACAGACGGGGGTCTGGAGCCTGACGATGTTTAGTTGCAGTTTTTTTTCAGTATTTGCGCACAGAACAGTAATTAAACAGTAAAGTAACAGTAAAGCTAACGGTCGCGGCCGAAAAACTACTCTCAATTTCGGTGAAGACCTTTTTTTTTTTTTTTGGAGATCACCTGATTTTGGGCGCAAAAATCGTTCGAATTTCCGATTTCGGCCCAAAATTCACTCTCAATTTCGGTGAAGTCAGCCGAATTTTTGAGGGTTTGGGCCCCCCCCAATCAAAAATCCTGGCTACGCCTATGGATAGGAGGTTGTACCATTGTAGAGGTAAAACACAGGAATTGTGCTTCTTGACAATTGTGTGCCCGATTAAAGGGTTGTGATTAACGGAAGTTGACTGTACATTTAAATTGGTTGGCAAAATTAAATTGAGGGGGCCCAGGCACCTTTGTCGTCAATAGTACTGTTAATTACTGTTGTACGCGTGTACTCTTGTATGCGAAGATGCTAAAAGAAACTAAAACTGAAAAAACAAGCCTTTTTTGTCACATTTTTATCATTGGTGGCATTTCGATTAGGGGGGGGGGGGGGGCTGGACACGCCTGTGGACCCGGGTCACCTCAATGTAAATTTTTGCCAACCAATTTAAATGTACAAGCCTGGAAAAATTCAGTGTCTTTGCTCTAGAAGGTACAATCTCAGGCCTCCATCTAACTTTTACATCGCAATAACATGATTAGTAACCATCCATTGCACCTAATGTACCAACCTTAAATAACTTTAAAGTATAAAATCCATCTCCACCACCTACCAACCTTAAATAACAATCCACCTCCACCTCGCCAGTTTTCACGCGATGAAATACTTTCGAAAAAAACCTAGTTAGATGAAATGCTTAATGAGCAAATTACTGTACTGAATTTGATTAGAGGTTGCCTGGACCTCTGGTTGTACTATCCCATATATTCCTAAAACTGATTATTTTCATGACAAAGCAAAAATCTTCAAGGCAAATCTTCGAGTTGTTTATTTAATACTGAAGATGTTGCAGAAGGCAATGTACCTTGCTTCCTCTGACCTCGGCCAAGTCACAAAATTTAACCCCAAAATGCAAGATTTTAAAAGTGTTTAGGACTTGATCTGAAGTAAAGTGAGAGACCTTTTCAATGGCTTTTAAATCTCAAAAACTGTTGTTCTTTCAAATAGCGCTGAAAACGTGCGAAATGTGATTCAAATGGCATTAAAAAGCTATTTTTTCCAAAAAATTACAAAAACCGCCCAGCGGCTGGGGGCTGCAGGATCCGCCCCCAGGCTCGTCTATGATACATTTCAGTTGTACTAATTTGCTCACCACGTCTCTAAATTCTGATATATTTGTAAAATTTTTAATTTGCTGTCCAAGTCCTTCCCCTGCAGCAAAATCCTGGTTATGTGCCAAACCAGATCCCCAGCTTCCGATCTTTCATTCTTTGTCCCATAGAAAATCCCTCCTTTTGAAAATTTTTGATGATGTTATTGCATGTGATTTGTGGTTTGCCCCCCAATCCAAAATCCTGGCCACGCCTATGCATTAAACCATGTGCGATGTGCATACCAGAAACCAGTAGTTGCATCTTTGTATTGTTATGCACACCTTCACGAGCGTTGTTTACAACATTGCAAAGGTGCAAAATATATGTTGCATTGCTCGAACTGTAAAAGTTCTCTGGTATGGAAAGTAGAAGCTACTCATGCACACGTCACGTAGCGAGTCGCATTTAAGCGTGACTCTCTAGTGCCTTTTTCTCGTGCATTTGGTTTAAATACGACATTTTGTCATTGCATTGTTGCAAGCAGCACAGTGTAGTGCTTATCATGCTCAGCTTCCAACCATCATACCCGGGTTCGATTTGCACTGGGGTTGCGATTGCGTGGAATGGAAGAATACCGAGTATTTGGGACAGGGCAAATATATACATGGAGCAGTCTTTTTTTTGCTTCAAAACCTTGCATTACAGTTAGGGTTGGGGCAGCAATGCTAGCCTGAGGGATAGCAATTAAATGCCAGCAACTTTTTCACTTGCGCAAGCGACGTACCATTATGCTTTCGTGCGGCTCGCTGCGTAAGTTTTGAACGACTAGCTCCTCGTACAATTTTAGTATGGAATGGAATACGGAATGAAAGATTTTTTGCATGGAATGGAAGAAAGTTACCAGTATGTAATATGGAAAAATCACCTTCCGTTTCATTCCATACAATGCCCTACTTCTGAGACTGTCTTTTGCCCTGGAATAGACTCAAAAAATGATTTAAAGCATATTTTGAAACGTTTATTTAGGGCGGAGAAGGCTAATTTGTCAAAAATAAAAACAGAAGCTGCTGCTACGTTACATAAGAATAAGAAAATCGCCATTCTAGCCCTAACCCTAACCCTAAACCTAACCCAAACTCCAACCCTAGCTCTAACCTTAATGTTAATCCTAACCCAAACTTAAAATCGAATCCAAACCCTAACGACAATTTAAAAAATGAAAACGAGTAAATGAAGAGCGCTCACTCTTTGCTCTCTTATTCTCTTTATGGGCGTTACGTAATGTAACACTAGCCAATTCCAAAACTAAAACTCATAAATCAGAACAAACAATGAAAAATGAGCAAAAATTGGTATTCAAAGTTGATCGTTCATTAAAAAAATGCTTAACATTGGTTTCACCATAAAAAAAAATATATATATATAAAATATGTAACAGAGATGGAGTCGAGGACACAAGGCTCGAGGCCAAGGCCAAGGACACAAAAAAAATCCGAGGCCAAGGACAGCCTTTCCGAGGACAGACACTCTCGAGGCCAAGGACAGGAATGCTCGAGGCCAAGGCCAAGGACCAAGGACACAAGCGCAAGTGCTCTCAAAAAAAAAGGTCTTCACAAAAATTTTTCAAGCGATCTCAAAAAAAAATAAAATAAAATAAGGTCTTCACAAAAATTTTTCAAGCGATCTCCACAAAAAAACGTTTTCCAAAAAATTTTTCAAGCGCTCCACAAAATTTTAACAATTCAAAAAATAGTGCTGTCCTCGAGCCGAGGACAGGCCAATTTTCGAGGACTTGAGGCCTCGAGGCCAAGGCCAAGGACTTGACCTTCGAGGCCAAGGCCAAGGACTTCAAAATGTGTCCTCGAGGCTAAGGACGTCCTCGAGGACTCCACCTCTGATATATAAGCTCAGTAATGGGGGGAAGGGGAGACTATTCAGTATCAGCAAATCACCAATTACTTCTCTCAAACCAGAGATGGAACCAGTCAGAATTTTCTGGTCCCGACCGGTAAATTTCAAAATCATCGCCGGTTGACCGCCCGGTCGACCGGTTTCTGACCGGCCCGGTCGACCGGTTTTTTACAGAAGGTTTTTGTTCCCTGTTCAATGTATCTAATGAAAAATTTTCAAAAGGGGGGAGGGGCATGGTTGAGGTGTTCAAATTTGTGACTTTACACGGGAGTCTCAGAAAAAAACGCAAAAAAATATTTGCGTTTTTTTGCAAAAATAACTCAATTTTAAGACCTTTTTTGGTTAAGTTTCGATTTGAAAGACCTGTTTCGAACAGCGCAAAACGTGCACAAAATAAGCGTAAAAAGAACTGGCGGGCACAAGCTAAATTAGTAGACGCTCTTTGTAATTATATTATGCAGAGGTGGAGTCCTCGAAGACGTCCTCGAGGACACAGTTTTAAGTCCTTGGCCTCCAAGGTCAAGTTCTTGGACTTGGCCTCGAAGCCTCATTTCCTCGATAACTGCCCTGTCTTCGGCTCGAGGACAGCACTATTTTTTGAGTTGTTAAAATTTTGTACATCGCCAAAAAAAAAATTTTGGAAGACGTTTTTTTCTGGAGATCGCCTGAAAAAAAATTTTGAAGACCTTTTTTTTTGGAGAACACTTGCGCGTGTGTTCTTGGTCCTTGGCCTCGAGAGGGTCTGTTCTCGGAAGAGCTGTCCTTGGCCTCGCATTTTTTTTTGTGTTCTTGGCCTTGGCCTCGAGCCTTGTGTCCTCGACTCCACATCGAATATTATGGGAAAGGCCAAAAAATGAAGGTACAATTTTTTAGCTGTTGGTGACATATTATTTGCAATTTGCCGAGCAGCAAACACTAAACTGTTATGACATTGGCTGGAAAATATTCGAAATATAATGTTCCCCAGCAGTTTGTAGAAATGCTGCTACTTCAGAACAAGCCATGGCTAGTTAGATATAAAAAAATAAGAGGTATGTCTTTCTCGCCCATTGTAGAGTGTGGTAAAGTTAAGTTGAAAAAAGCTTTTCAAAGCGGCAAGATTTTAGCATGAACTAAAAAATCTGAAACCTGCGTCACTTCTACCCTTAAGCTGATTAAAATGATGCTAAAATGCCAGGTAGCGCTAGCCTCTTCCACATGCATGCTTTATTAGAATCTGATTACGCGATTTTAAGGTATATTTTGCACTTTTTTGCTTTGTGCAGTAGCACCAAGGGGGGGGGGGGGGGAATGGCACGATACTCCCACCCTAAGTACGCCCCAGGATGTGCATGTCTTAATGGTCAGAGCATATTATTCATAGCTTGAAACCATTCAACAAGTGTTTTCAGAAGGCGTGATTCTTTAATACTGTTTTTTTTTATAAAAAGTTTTATTTATGATAAAATATATGTAAATTTTGATTGGTGCTTAGATGTCTTTTAGTTGCAAAAAAGGAGAAGTTGAAAGGTGTTTCAACCGGCTTGACCGGCCGGTCGAAGAATCTCGACCCGACCGGCCGGTCGACCCGACCGGTTTCCATCTCTGTCTCAAACTTCCTTCCATTAGATCCCTAATTATATCTTTCTATATAAAATATGTATAGACGAAATAGATTACCCCTGGACAGTTTTATTGAACTACCGGTAGAGGATTTTATGATTTACCTCCTTGTAAATAAGAGAACTGAAATTCTAGCAATAGCTACCTCCCACATAGCCCATTTATGCAACTAGTAAGTTATAATAATGCTTTTGCTCTGCTAATTTCGATGCCACGTTTCAATAGCATTAATTTTCATCAAAATAGGTCTAAAATTAAGTCATTTTTGCCAAAAAGTACAAAGTTTTTGAGCGCTGTGGCTTTGCCCCCAGACCCCCGTAACAGCCCTCCCCCATTGCAGATTTTTTGCTATGCGCCTGTGTGTGGCTAGTTTTAAGCTTAGTCTAAGTTCCAATTTGTACTTGGCAAACTGCGTAATACCAAAAATGCTTAATATTTGATCCAAAACAAATCACTTGACTTGTATAGCAGTTAGGTGACCGCTACATTCAACTGCCACGTCATCTAACAAAATCCAAAACCGATCGAAACTCTGCTTCAGAAACATGGGATTGTAAAGCAATCCAGATTCCAGGCTATAACTCTTAGTCTCTTAGGTTGTTCAACCGAGCCGGTTGACCCCAATAGGATGTGCCTTTTTGACCTTGGAAGTTAAAGGCTTTTCGTGGAATCATGGCTACTGGAAACTCACACAGGCCTATCAAGTTAATTTTTACCATCGACCTTCGCATTCATCGGCCTGAGTGATTGTTCGGGCAGATCATTGTCTTTAAATATGTAATATTTAAAGATTGTGGTCAGATTATGTAGATAGTTAATTGAGAACTATTCTAAGTTTTTACAGTAGGCCGGCGGTAAGTCATGAAAGGCTGATTGCGTGAAAATTCAAGAAATCTTGAAATTGGATGACAAATAATGTTGCAACATTTTCAAGCGCGAGAAGGTTGCAGTTGCCACTTATTGCCCTAGGTCATTTTCTTTTATTTATTCTTCGCAAAATAAATCTACTTTCTCCTTGTACAGGCAACAATAAAAGGCAGAAATGTTATGTATTTGCGAGAGTGAAGACAAAAACTTGATAGAATTAAAATTTGTTTTGAGCGTCGATTTTTTGCGAGTGGTGGAAAAAGTCTATGGTGAAATCTACCAAATAAAAAAAGTTTTCTAAAAACAAGGTCGCTATGAAAGCCCATTAAATTATTTTTAGTTGCAATTGAGCAAGCAGAATTTTAAAAAGAGAACATGGTGCAAAGAAAGATGAACAATCGGAAATAATCTATTTCCGTCAACAATAACAGTTACAAGGAAACGTTGCAGAACGTTGCATTAAATACCATATGTTTCATCCCGATGGACGCATTTCAAGCTTCCTTTTCAATAAACGACATCCGTAGTCATTTTTTCTGACAACCAGCGGCTGATCCAGATTGAGACTGCTATTTGCGTTGAGATCATCTCATTGTATGGCTGCACGCTTGACTGGCTGCACTGAGATTTGAACAGTTACACTCCGGTTCCGATGCTCGGGCTGTACGTTTGACGAGCACGTAAGCTTGTTCACCCACATTCTTCTCGACGCGTCATTTTCAATAACTGTTAAACTATAACAGTTTTTTTTTTTTAATGCTCTGAGTTACTGCCACAAGTGCTGTGATATTTTGAATATGAGTCTAGCCTATACTGTAACTTAATACAGACAGTACTGTGTTCATAAAATTCGCTCAACACACAAGAGCAAAAACAAAGTGATGTCCACGTTAAAGGGCAATCAAAAGAAAGCAAAGCGATGCGTCCAAAATTAAGGAAAGTAATTTTAATGCATAAAAAGCAAATCAAATCTTTCATTATACTCGCTGTATTACGCCGAAGCGTGTAACGGGTTTGCGAGACCCATCTCCGCGTCATTACGCCTGGGCAACACATAGCTCCTTTCGAATAAATGTCGCAGCGGTGGTGAGGCGTTGGCAACACTGCGTCCAATTTGACCCGCCCCAGAGATGAACGCCTTACCGTTCGACCAACTGGCCGGTATGTATAAAAGGCAAGCAGTGTAATGTTTCAGCCCTCAGAGAGGGCTTCCCAAGATGTTTCTATTTTCCGTTGGATAAAAGAGGAATACTTTTGTAACGACCAGAGACGACTACGAGTAAAACGACTTTTCGTCATTCAAGCGAATGAAGAAAGTGATGTTGCAATACTGCATTGTACCGACTCAATCTCAAGCTGCAGCCTACTGCTGTCCCCATCGTAAAACCGCGAAATGAAAAAATGAAGCAGTAAAAATAGAGTTAATTAATTTTTTGTTTAGAGCGGGTGTAGTACTAGTAGGCAATCAAAGTTGACAGTGTATTTAATATTACTCAAATTTTGAGCTACTCAAACATCATGTCTCAAAAATTATGTGATGAAAGAGTACAACAATGGGACGAGTTATCTGTAGACAGCGGTTTTAGTTCCGACGTGGAGAAGAATAACAGTCTGCTAACACCTAGAAAAACAAAAACCAAGACTTTGTACAATGAACTTGAATACGATTTCCAGACACAAATCAAGTCCAAAAACAATTCCTTACCTCTGTCATTTCGCCTTCGTGATGAGCTGCTTCCTATAAACTGGGAAGAAGTGTCGTTGAATGATTTTTATCATGTTCGTCGTCTTGGAGGAGGAGGATACTCAAAAGTAGACCTACTTCAGTATTCACGGTAAGCATGAAGTATGCTGATAAAGTTACAGCAGATTTGCTCAACGGCAATTTGAAGCTAAAAGGGGTGCCACAGTTCCTGCTCCAGCCAATGACGTTGTGGAAGCTAGCAGCGAAATACCCACAAGCAAGAAATAATTCAAACCTATAGCTTCTTAATCCAACAGACCATTTTCTCATAAAGTTGTGTAGCCGAGACGGTCAATCGTAATGAGGGCGTGTCGTTTGACACGCCACAGGAACTATTAATTCAAGCTGATCACTGTTGACCACGTTCTTGCGAAAAGCGTTCGAAGCATATGTACCAAATTTGAATTTTCTTCGTCTTGCCGTTTTGCTACAGTTTAGAGGTAACAATTTACCTCTACTTCAATGTTGCCATTTTGTAGGTATTGTGGCAGATTAACTATTAGGAAGTTGGCTTGAATTTACTTAAAAAGCAGCTAATTGACGATTCTGCTCCTATACTTTATTTTGACAACACTGTTAAGAGTTTCAAATATGCACTAACTTCTAGAAATTTTGTTTGTGGTTGGCAACCCTGGCAAAATTTCAAAGCGGAAAAGTTTTTCTGAGTGGAAATGTGAACTGTGATATCTTGGTGAACGAAAGGTCGTAGAAAGTTCAAATTTGGTGAAGTTAGTCTTCAGATTTGTCAAAAAATTTTGAGAGAAAATTAAACAAGCAAAGAAATATTTCTACCTGAATGCCCTTTTAAACTTTTGACGGTATTCGTGAGACACGGCACAGATTTCAGCCAGTAGACATTCGCCTGGCGCCAGCTTGCCTTGTAAAATGGGCATCTGGAGCGGGCGACGGTGAATTTTGAGCTTTACCCTTAATTTTAGTTGAAAGTTGGCCACTTATCTGCGGTCGAATTAATATTGAAAAGTGTGGGATTAGGCCCACACCTTATTAGCAGGTTGACTAACAGCACTTTTCCTCTATCGATGAATCGAATTTTTTTGAAATTACTGATGAATCAGCATTACTTTCAAAGCACGTGCTTGGTATTAGATTACGTTCCAGAAAAACTCTTCGAGTTTTGATTGCAATCATTAGCAGTTTCTTGAGTTTATATAAACTTATGCTGATGCATACCAAAATAATGAAATCAGAATTGCTACCCAAAAAATTGCGTTTACGGCTAACAAAAGTGTTACAAAAAAAAAAAAAAACTAACAAAATTTGTCTAGGTTTTTAGTTAGACAAAAGTCAGCTCTAATTAGTAATAGATTAATTTAGCCTTCTTCAAAATTTAAATCGTAGCAAACCCTTGACTGTTTTTGCAGATCTGATCGAAAAGACTATTTTGCTTTGAAAAAGATCAGCAAGCAATGTTTAGTCGAACCCAAGCAAGCCAAACAGTTTGAAGCCGAGAAGGAAATATTATGCAACTCAAGATCCAAGTGAGATACCCTAATATTTAGCATTGGGATAAAACGCTTTTTTGGGCTCCCAAACAGTGCCGTCGCTACGGGGGGTCAGGGGGGCCGTGCCCCCCGTAACGACTGCTTGTAACCCCCATTTTTGTTTACTCAAATTGCTGTTTTTGGAACATCACGTAACGGCAAGACTCCAACAATGATGGTACAAGAAGTAATTACGTTCAAACATAATTCTCAGAGGTGGAGTCCTCGAATACGTCCTTGGAATACGTCCTCGAATACGACACATTTTGAAGTCCTTGGTCTTGGCCTTGACCTCGAAGCCTCAAGTCCTTGGCCTCGAAGCCTCAAGTCCTTGGCCTTGGCCTCGAAGCCTTAGGTCCTCGAAAATTGCCCTGTCCTCGGCTCGAGGACAGCACTATTTTTTGAACAGTTGAAATTTTGTTGGAAAACGCCAGAAACCTCGCGGAAAATTTGCAAATACGTTTTTGTTTTCCGCAATTGGAGCATAGGCTTAGCCAAGCGGGCCTCCCTCCCAATTAAAATTTCACCAATGACAAAAATGTGACAAAAAACCTATTGTTTCTTCAGTTTCAGTTTCTTTTTAGCATTTTTCGCTTATACCAGTTGCGAACTACAATATTGAAGACCAAGGGCCATAGGACCCCCTCAAATCAATTTTTGCCAGCCAATTTAAACAAAAACCTGGAAGAAATGGATAGTTTTTGTCCTAAAAGTTGCTATCTCAGGATCACACCTAGCCTTTTTATGAACGTAATGCATTAACCAAGGCCGGATTTACCACAATATGGCGCAGTACCAGCTAAAGGCCCTGCGCTCAAATCTTAAAACTTTTTATGGTCTCCACCTACATTTGGCAGAAAGATGTTGCAAAATCTCCAAAGTGCCAGGGGCCCAGTGTGATGTAAATCCGGCCCGGCAATAACATGGTTAGTAAGCGTAACCATCTATTGTACTATTTTTCAGTAACAATTCATTAATTCACCTCCACCTCGCCAGTTTTTACGCACAAAATACTTTTTTTAAAAATTAGCCATGGAAAATGCTGATTGAACAAATCGTTGAACTTCAATTGAGGGGGCCTGGGCCCCCTGGCCTAATATGCACTTCTATAACTGTTTAGTTTCATGACAAAACAAAAATCTCTAAGGAAAATCTTCGAGTGGGTTTTCATTTACTGCTAAAATGTTGCACGAGACAATGCACCTTACTTTTCCCTACCTGTACCAAATCACGTACAATTATACTTTAACACCAAAATACAAGATGTTAAACGTGTTTTGGACTTAAATTGCAACTAGAAGGAGGATTAAACAATTTGATTTTTTTAATTGGCTTTCAACTGTCAAAAATCTAGTGCTTTCAAATGGCTCTAAACATGCGCGAAATGTGATTCAATGGCATTAAAATAGCTTTTTTTTCCAAAAAATTACAAAAAATCGCCCAACAGCTGGGGGCTTCGCCCCCACACCCCAAAGCTTCCGGCCGCTGGGGGCCCCGCCCCCAGACCCCCCGTCTGTAATACGTTTGAGTTACACTGACTTTCTCAAAACGTCTCCAAAGTTACGTATTTGCGCTTTTCAACTAAATTAGTTTAAACCCTCTCTCTGTGCAAAATCCTGGTTAAGTGCCAACAGGCAAATTTTTGATGACGTTATTGCATGTGATTTGTGGTTTAGGCCTCCCCCAATCAAAAATTTTGGCTACACCTATAATTTGGAGATTGCCAGAAAAACTTTTTTGAAGACCTTTTTTTTTGGAGAACACTTGCGCCTGTGTCTTTGGTCCTAGGCCTTGGCCTTGGCCTCGAGCATTCCTGTCCTTGACCTCGAGAAGGGTCTGTCCTCGGAAAGGCTGTCCTTGGCCTCGCATTTTTTTGTGTCCTTGGCCTTGGCTTCGAGCCTTTTGTCCTCGACTCCACCTCTGATAATTCTCCTTTGAAGTTTTCTTGATTCATTGCGAAATTGGTGGCAACCAACTGCTGTACATAAATCTGACGTAATAATCCGTCTTATTAACATACCGTTACGGATGTGTCGTGGAAGAGAGAAGTAAGCCTGCAGAATCGTTACCGGTAGTTTGTTAGTGATCATGACATGAAATAATACGTGAAAACATTTTTTTCAACGATCAGCTTTTTTGATTTTTAAAGGACACTCAAGATTTTGAGGTCGCGGTCTGTGGCGCAACCAGGGTGAAGGGGCTTAAACTCTCTAACCCAAGTCACTTAAAAATTTAACGTCAAAATACGAGCGTTTAAACGTATTTTAGACTTAATCTGAAGTAAGGGGGAGCTAAAGGGGCTAATAAATTTAATTTTTCGTTGAAATAACCTGAATTTTAGGAATTTAGTGATTCGAATGGCTTTAAAACGTGCGAAGTGCGATTAAAATGACGTAAAAATCGCTTCTTTTTTGCCGCAAAATCACAAAAATTGCCCCCTGACCCCCGTCCACAGTCACTATGTATTTAATGACTGTGCCCCCATTTGTGACACGCTTGAGTTGCATCAGTTTGTTTAGCTCGGAGCCTAAATCATACAATTTATGCACAAAAAATTTACTTTTTGTTCTCCCTCTTAGCAAAATCCTGGTTGCGTGTCTGGTAGCATTTACTGCTTTTCATAGATTTTTCAGGCGGTTGCGGGTCGCAGACGAAACAAGCTAAGAAATGCTGCCGGTCGTATAGGTCTCTCTTTTTTTTGACACGAACACACAATTGTTAAAATTGCGCATATTGGTAGCCGTACAAGATCTGAAGATTAGTTTTTATATGCAACAGTTCAGTTTATTTTAGTGCCCCGCCACTTTCAGCTAGTGCCCCCTCACTACGTTTGCTCTGGCGACGGCACTGCTCCCAAAGTCTAGCTGTTAGAGAATTGAAGTAACTTTAAGTCACTCTCTTACGTCCATGAACTTTCATTTGCATAAAAAGAAGTATATCTGCAGCTACAGCATAATTGCAGTTATAAATTAACGTTTTTATGTGGTCTTATTGTCATCCATAAAAAGCCGTAGAGGAAAAGTACTAATTAAGTAACGCTACAATTGATGGTACAATTTAGCTGCCAATTATTTTGCTAAAGCAATTAATTCGCCGACTTAATTGCAACTTTGTGAGACAGTGGGTAATTTGCAAGATGAATATTGAACTACAAGTGTTCTGTGCTTATGAAATGCAATAAGTGATTGTGTGTGCGCCCGTAATTTCCTATTCTTCGATTGTTACTTGAAGTTTAATGATCGTTAAGTTTAGTTGTGTTGAAAACTTTTAGTTAGGTTAGAGAAGCTTATTTTTAATTGAAGAATTTTTTGCTTGAGGCGAGTGACTCACCACTGTGGCATAAACAATCTTTTTGCGCAGTGTAAATTTTATATAAAGGCTGCTAGCCTCAGGTAATGCTGACGTGACCTTACGTTTTTCTTTGTTACTGACGAAAATGTTGGCTGGTCCATGCGCACAAATCGCAGTTTTGGTATAAAAAAACTATCTCTCCCTAAAAACTATATTAATTTTTTTCGACTGTATAGGTAGGAGTATAAAACATACGCCGCTAGAAATTTTTTGACGAGTTTTTGAAAAATTAAAGAGTAGAAAGCCAAGACAAAGGAAATGAAATTAAAGCTATTGATATCATATAGTCGGCTGATATCTGAAACTCTCAAAAGTACGAGCACAATCTATCAATTTCTCATTGGAATCATTGCAAAAAGTTTTATACTTTGGCTGTGTCTTTCATACAATAATAATAATTAAACAGCTGTTTAGTGGTACAAAATTTCAAAATTGCTTTGATTATTATCGGATTCATTGTTGGATCTTTTGAAGATTTTGGTAGCCTTGAAAAAGGCTGTTTAAAAATCGATTTCAATGGTTTTCGTCTCGCTCATTGGAATGTGATTCGGCCACTGGACTTCACTTACTTCAGAATCCTGACTGCGCTGCCCACTATCATGATCGACAGTTCTCAATTTTGACAAAAGCAAGATCCCAGTTTCACTTAGCAGCACTGGAAGCTATTTTTATCAAAATACAGCATTCAATTTTGTGTCGGAAGGAAGAATTCGTCTACTCTTTCCAAATTTTGGAATGATTAATGTTAGGTGGCGTACAAACGAAGTTTGACAATCATCCCATCAAAATTATTCACGAGATATATTTTTTCTTTTTTAGGAGGAAATTTCGACGTCTCAAAAAACTATAAAAAGTCGCATTTTTCAACTCTTATTTATTCTCGCGTTGATTCTTGACACGGGCGAAACCAAAACCGCTCGAATCGATTTTTATTTTTCAAGGCTACCAAAATCTTCAAAAGATCCAACGATGATCCGATAATGATCAAAGCAACTTTACAATAATAATTTATTGCTGACGTTGTTTGATTTGAAAGCAACGGATCGAAGCAAATACTGCAGCAGCTTTAAGGTCATAAGCACAGGTTTTGAAACTCCATCGCAGGCGATAATTTAAAAAATCAAATTTTGGGTGGAGCACATTCGTTTTTAATTAAATGTTTAACTTGCTTAAATTGCCATGTTGAATAATTAGACGTACAAATTGTTAACAGCACTAAAAACATTATTTTTCAGGTTTATTCCTTGTCTCTTTAAAGCTTTTCACTCCACAAACCATGTTTACCTCCTCACTGAAGCTTGTTTGGGAGGAGACCTGTTTTCTTATTTGGAAAACTTTGGGCCCCAAAAGTTGGAAAGCACCCGCTTTGTGATTGCTTGCGTCATAGAAGCACTCGATTACTTGCATCGCATTTTACACGTTATTCATCGTGACGTCAAAACAGAGAATCTACTGATAGGAAGAAAAGGTAAAAAAATTATTTGAATTTTTTCATCAGCAGTAATGCCAGATTGATTTTTCAACAAATTATTGCTTATCACTACACAGGTTCAGCCAGCATGGATTATTATTGAGTTAAACCACAAAATATTATTTTAGCTTATTTGTGGTAATTTTTGGTTCCATTGCTGCTAAATTTGTATTATTAAAAACATTTAATTTATATCAAAACCATTCAATGTTTTTATAGACAATATACAACTGGATTTTCATTTTTTTGCAGGAATTGTAAAGCTGGCTGACTTTGGATTTTGCAAAACATTAATCGCAACTGATTCTCCCAAAACTTTTACCTTTTGTGGCACTCCGGGGTAAGATTCTCTCAGAAAAGAATTTTAGGTATATTTCGCAAAGGAATAACTTTTTGTGAAGCAATCTCGCAGTGTTATGACTGAATTTTTTAAAAAACCAGATAGTAATTAATCTGCACAAAGTTATACAGAAAAACAAAACAAAGCATACAAAGACTCAAATCCCACGGTACACTGGTACAGCACAAAACTTTATAGAAGAGGTGTTTCAATGCTCAGAAATTCACACTGGCCAATATGCGGTTCATGCGCTGCTTCTAAAACCGAAGGTCTGGAGCTTAAAGGCGGTGAATCATCCAGCCAATTACAGTGGTTTATAATAGCTAAAATCAAACTATAATTTTTGATATTTTTTGTTTTAGTTTTGAGGCTGCGGTTGCAAAGATATTTAACCATAGGTGGGCAAGTTAATGCAAAACGTTAGCTTCGTTAATCACTAGTCCGTTAACAAACTTCACACCTCCGTTAACGTTAATCCGTTATTTTCAGCTTTAATTAACGGAAGTTAATAAAGTTTGTTAATTCGTTAACATTTTGCGTGTAATTTAGATTTCTTTTTATTCACTCGCTTCTAGAACACGTATTGACGCTGTTGAGCTGATTGTAAGGAAATATTTATTGTTATGATGGTCTTTTAGTGTTTTGGAAGTTACATTTTACAGTCTAATCTAATTTCAACATAAAATAAGTTCAAATGCACTAACGAAGCTGCGATTGGAAAATCTGTGGAAATTGCGAACAGCGATAATTACTGGACCTATGAGGCTGTAGCTTATTATTTGCCACAAAAAAGAGCTCCTTTCTTCGCTCTCTTCTACAAAACTCGTGCTAATACGCAACAAGTGTTACCAGTGCAAACTGGTTTATACCGGTACGATGAATGAATGATGCAAGATATTAACGATAAAAACGTTAACGGAAGTTTACAGAACTTAACGGAAGTTAATTTAGTCCGTTAACATGAAAAAACTTTTAACGGATTAACGAGTTAATGAAAAACTTAGCTTCGTTATTAACGGATTAAACGATTAACGGACTTGTGCCCACCTATGTATTCAACAAATACGAAAAGATATCCCCCGAAAAAAAGTTTTTGGAAACTTGGAGTTTTGTTCTTCCCGCCAAAACCACAGTAGGCCCAATAGTTTAGACTTTAGAGAACTGTGGTTTAGTCGGGAAGAACAAAACTCCGAGTTTTCAAGAACATTTTTTGAGGGATATCTTTTTGTATTTGTTAAAAATCTTAGCAACCGCAGTCCCAAAATTAAAACAAAAAATATCAAAAATTATAGTTCAATTTTAGTTATTGCAAACCACCGGAATTGGTTGGATGATTCACTGCCTTTGATTCCCGGACCGATAAGCACAGTATTGCAAACGAATCGCCACTGGTCTAACATCGCTTCGTTTTATATCAATCATCGCGTCATTCGTTAGAAGCAGTGCTACAAGGGCGTCGTGCTTTCGCAAAATGCAGCGAATATAATAAAAAAAGCAAAATTTTTTAATCACACGGTGTCTTTATGTGCTAGGTACATAGCACCGGAGGTTATTCTACACACTGGCCATTCCTTCAGCGTTGATTACTTTTCACTTGGCGTCGTTTTATATGAAGTAATAAGTTGCCGGTCTCCCTTTCGACGAGAAGCGACCATCGACACGTATAAAGCAACTTTAAAGGGAATCAAAGGTGAAAATGCTGCTTCAAATTTTGATTGTTTGTGCAACAAATTTTGTTTCTCTATCATTTTTGTATGTAATTTTAATTTGCATGTTTTCAGTGTTCGCTGCAGAAAGCGATATTGAAGATGGTATGACCTACTACAATATGAGTACCCAATATAAAAAAAAGTTAATGCTCTACTGCATTGTATTAACTTATTATATTTTGATTTACTGTCTTATTTATCAATTTTAAATCATCAAATTTGCAAGGCGGTGTAGTAGATACAGCCTATAGTCCATTGTCTATAGTAGATACAGCCTATAGAAGATACAGCCTATAGTCCATTGTCCATGCCAAAGCCAATTTCCTCTAGTCACCACTTGAGTTACTCTTTTGTTTCTTTGCTAAGCAGAATTTGCAAAAATCTGGGTAGGAATCCTTACCTGGTATTAAAGCGGATATTGCGTATTATTATAGAAGTTGCGTTTCCAGCCAATGCTGATCAGGCAACTCGCTCATTCATCAGCCAACTGTGCCAGCCCGATCCTGACCAAAGATTGTGTCATGAGGTAAGTTTCTTAACCAAAAGTTTTTAGAAATAACAAAAAGTTATCAGTAATGCATAAGATAGAATCAAAATCGCAACTTTGTTTAGTCCGGCACTTTCTTCGCAATTCTGCTAGTCAGTTATTCCATAAGGATTGTTGAGTCAAGACTTTGTTTGAAATCATGGTTTATTTTTTCTGTGGAGAGGTTGATTAATGACTAAACAATGCAGTGGACTACAGTAGGCCTAAAGACCACAAGGAGCAAAGCCAAAGCAAAAATTTACATTATTTACTCGTTAAATGGTTTTGGGCTATTATACGTTCTTACTTGTTTTTATGAAATTCTTGCAGGCTCGCACGCATGAGTGGTTTTGTGGATTTGATTGGCAAGATTTGAAATCTGGCCAGATGACGTCACCGCTAGCAGTAACAGAAACTTAACTTCAAAAACTAAATGTAAAGTTTTTACCTATAATCTTGAGGAATTGCTATTTGAAAATTTCTTGCTGATTTGATATTGTCAACTGTTATATATACATGTTTTGTTGTGTTGTTTGATATGTTTGCACGATTTATCATCTTGCCAAGCTGCAACTTTTCTTTACAACATGATCAATAAATATGATCTTGAAATTAAAAAGTGTTGCAAGACTAGAAAGATTGAAGTATCGCTAACTATCGCTAATAATACGTAAGGCTGCAAATAATTTTACCTCCACAAGTATGGCTAACTATCGCCGTACTACGTAAAGATGCAAATAATTTTACCTCCACAAGTGGGCAATAAAAAGCTAACTTGAGACCTTCTTGTGACAGTTTAGTTTTCCATACTCGAGAGCTAGAAACCCAAACAGGGAGGTCAGGTACGATTATTCAGTCTCCATCCAAAACCGCAAAATCATGTATATGGATGATGCATTACGAATATTTACTACGTTACCTTACCCTGTGCGATTACGAATATTTACCAAGTCGAACTCCGTTGAGCCCGGCTCTTTGTTCACAATTCTGCTAGTCCGTTATTCCATGAGGGGGAGATTGTTAAATCAAGACTTTGCGTAAAAGCATGGTTTATTTTTTCTGTGAATGAACCTTGAGATTTTTATCAAGTCACGCTGCCCACCTGTCTATCATACACGGTCAAAGTTTCACGTCCCTTTTAGTACTAAACGCCAAGAAAGAAAGCTCGGAATACTAATTTTTATAGTCTTAAACTGGATTACCCAACTGTGAATCAAATCGAAGCTTAACCTTTTAGCCGTAGACCCCTCACTGCGTGTCTGGCTCCTAGCTGACACCATTCAGGCTAAGCAATAGACAGCGTGAAGTTGTATGGCTTCAACAAGTTGTAATATCGCAAGACGTTCCACCATATTTTGCTATTTTTAATTCACAAACGCAAATGTTTACAAATGCACAAACGTTTTCATAGTTATCTAAGTTTTTATTCGTGCTTTCCCTGTTCAAGAACCAATTAAATCGCCTTCATCTTGCCTGGGTTGGGCATAACATGCAGTCGAATTACAGGTTGATTAAATTTTAATTCGGTTACTCAACGTAACAGGCAATCACCACGATCTCCAACAATCAAATTTATCTTTGTCCCAACCAATTTGTCGGCTTCAGATTGTGGTAAAGATTAATGATGAAGGAAAAGGCTATAGCTTTCAAGATTGAATTTGCAAAAACCTTGATTTTTCTGTTTTGTTGGCAAACATATCTCGATCTTCCGTTAGCAAACATGGTAGTCCGTCGGCAAAGTTATGCGCAGTCGCTTTGAAAAGTCATTCACGGTGCGGCTATAGGCATTTAACTCTCACCTTAAAACTTTGGATTTGTCTTAATCCTAACTCCAACTGCAACTTCCACGCTTATTCGACTGAACGCCAAACTTCCAACAGAAAATATATGGTCCGGTGTCTATTGACAGCACTTCAAATTTTTGATATGGTAATTGCAGTTGGATGCACTATACTGGAAGAAGTGTAGACACCAAATGTCACTTCTGCCCTGGCGCACATCCAGGATTTTGATGAGGGAGAGCCTGCACTAATTCTCTTGTTCGAAAACATACCCTGGCAACAACTGCTATATGTGGACTATATTAGGAGTAGATCACAGACGGGACCTGCGATCTAGTCCCTATACCATTAGCAAGTTTTCTTATTTTGGGAAAAAAATAGCAATTTCTTAAGCCTTGTAAAAAATTCAGTTGTTGAGATCAGGCGCGTAGCCAGAAATTTGCAATGGGGGGGGGGGCTGGTCTGGGGGCGGAGCCCCCAGCGTTCGAAAATTTTGCATTTTTTTGCAAAATTAACTTGATTTTAGGGCTATTGCATTAAAAAATTTTGCTTTCAAAACGTGGCATAGAAATTGGCAACACAACAAAATTCAACTGGTTGCAATAATGGGCTATGTGGGAGGTGGCTGATGATAACATTGTAGTTTTCTTGTTTACATGCTGGTAAATCATAAAATTTTATTATTCAATTAAACTCACATGGAGTGGTCTATTTCGTCTATATTTTATAAAGTAAATAATTGGGGGGCTAATGGAAAGATATTTGAGAGAAGTGATTAGTAATTAACTAACACTAAATAGCCCCCCCCCCCTACTTATTCTTGAGTTTATAATATATTTGTTGATAAAGTTTATGTTTGGCGTTTTTGCACTAGCAATGAAATTTGATTGTTTATTTTTGGGCATTTTTCAAAGTTTTTATTAATTTGTGTCTTTAATTTTTGACAAAGTAGATCCCCCTGAATATACAGGGTTGGCTAAAAAAATTGCACTCTCGGACAAAGTGTCATAACTTTTTTTTGGAATAAGATAACATTTAAAAATTTTTACCATTTTTTTACGACAATATATTGCGTAGCTGTGTAAAATTTTATTAAAAATTTCCATAAAATAACAAAATTACAGGTGTTTAAATAGTGAGTATCACAAACTGCAATTGCATGAAAATTAAGACGGCACAAATAGTAAGCGATTGTTCATTCGTTCAATATTTTTCGATGTGTTGTCCGTTTTCTGCAATCACCAACCGCACTCGAGATCGAAACCCATCGATGGCGTTATCATCGTGGAGCTTGGTATTTCAAAGTTATTATCATGTGAAAAAAGATTTGTTAGCATTCAGGCATTGTTACGTCACAATGAGTATAGAAAGGCCAATTATAAATAAAAAGTTACTTTACCTGCAAAAAAACCTTTGAACGCACTTTGTGAAAAGAGATTGCAGTCTTCAATGTTTAAATGGACGTCATTTTATAACTTCGTAGAATTTCATTGTAAAATTTTAAACAGCTACGCAATATATCGTTGTAAAAAAAATGGTTAAAATTTTAAATTGTTATTTCTATGCAAAAAAAAGTTATGGCACTTTATCTAAGGGTGCAATTTTTTTTGGCCAACCCTGTATGTTTAAAAAGATACTTTAAATCACTTTTTAGTCCAGTCCAGCGCAAAAAGCAGTCTCAGAAGAGCTAAAAAACGTGGTATTTTCGTTATTCTACATTTTGGTTGACAGGCCAATGGGGGGGGAGCTATAGCCCACCCCCACCCCCCCTGGCTACGCTACTGGTTGAGATGAAAGAACTTAGCTCTGTCAGCCCCCACTTACTAGCTAAGTCCAAAATATGTTCAAAATTTTCTCATATATTGTTAGAGTTTATTTTTCTAAATGACTATAAGCTATGCTTTAAAGGACTATAAAAGTGACTTGTTTTTGTTATGCTAGAGTTTAATATTTATCCTGTGATTTTTTCGATAGTTTAAATAATGAGTAAGACACCAGTTTTGGTTGGTTTGACCATAAAAGCATATCAAAAGACTTGGCTTTGTTGTTAGCTACAAGTGTTTTTGACCAGTTTTTCACATGCATCAAACTTGGTAAAAAAATTTAAATATGCGCTTGTGCAATTAGCTTTTCTAATGTAAAAATTTCTTCGAATGTGATGCTGTAAAACTTCCTGGTGGTCTTAAGATTGAAGTGAGATAAAGATTTTTGATAGAGATAACTATTGTCAACCGGTTGTTTTAAATAACTACCATAGTTGACTTGTATCTTTTTGCTGTGAAAATCGTCATTTAGTATCGCTGGATAACTTTCTTTCATGAAGTTTTAATGGTGCATTAACCCGTGTCCGCGCAGTGCACAGATTGACCTCTGTTTTGCAAACAATGTCGCAGAGATCATTCGCGACAAAAAACGCGAACAGATTATTTTGGGTACATTGGCGACATTTTTAACAAAGTATATTTCATTTTCTACAACATGCTTTGTTTTGGGGGAGCAAACCTATTAGTTGTCATGGCAACGCCCCATGTTTTCACTTGCATGGTGCCAGCCTCCACAAGCAACATTGAAACAAGGTAAAAATCACGCAGAGGCCCGGAGTAACTTTCATAGCTTAAATTGACCCTTGCGACCTCTTTTTTAGCTTCCTGGGTGGCAGGGCAATTCTATGCTGAACTAGATGGGTGGGATCAAGCAAAATCGCGACATCAAACAATTTTGAAATTGTTACGTTTCCAAAATCAAAAATGTGACCAAAATCAAAGCCCCTTGCACGACTCTGCCGTGGTATTGACAAACAGCAAAAACAATTCGTCAAGAACATAACGAATTACCGCAGCAAACCACACTCATGGCTAGCACATTCAGTTTGTTAATTGCAGCAGTACTATTCTTGTTGTTCGCCATTAATTTGTTCAAAGCGTTTCAGAAAAGTGCAAAATTCTTAGCTTGCACTTTGAACAAAAGTTTACTTAGAAATTAGTCTAACAGTCTTAATGCAATGTTCGTAATCAATTTCCAACGTCCTTCTTAGTTATTCCACAATAAAAGCACTTCAGCTTTCTAAAAGCATTGTATAAGATTATACATTGAAATCAAACCAAATTCAAATCAAATTTGTAAAATCACATCCTCATTGTGTCCTCTGCATTTCGTGATAGCGAGTAACGAGTTAGGGGACCCATCTCGACGTAATATGTTACCAGAGTTTTTTTTAAGATACCGTGTATATTATTTGAAAAAAGGAACGAAGTTTCAAAAAATGTTCAGGACTAGTTAATATTATACGGTACCTTAAGTAGGTCCACTTTAAAAACGAAAAGCGAAAACATCTACAAAACCCACAAACATACGAGTATACCTCAAGTAAATTATAACCGGTACTAGTAGATCCTTCGGGGCTTTTTAACAGGAAAATTCCGATTCATTTTTGCAATTGGCAAAACCTTTATTGGCAACAATGCGTCCGATTCTACCTGAATTCAGAGAAACGAACTCAAACCTCTTGTTTCAAAGAAAGCGAGATACTCACTTCATCAAGTAGTCGGCAAACAACCGAGATCTGAAAAATGTGTGCCCAAATATAATGGCCATTCGAGTAAAAGTGTCGTACTGGAAAAACTAAGAGCAAACAATGCTTTTCAATGTCCGGTTCATATGACCATGCATATTGGAGTAGCATTAAAATGGCAATAGGCTGTAAAAACTCATTCGTTTGTTATTGCAAAATTATGTTCGGTTAAGATTTTCTTCTTACAAGATAATGACAAAAGGATAATTATTTTGAAAAGCTAATGCCCAAAAAAAAGAATTATGTTCACTTAAACTTATAAATTATTCCTTGTTGAGTAATGGCCTTCTGGTTTGCAGATTGTTCAAAAATCTCTTTCTAAATCTGTGTTTTAATCAACTCTCGGTAAAAAGCTTTGAAATAATTTTGCGCCCCATAAATATTTAAAATCAGTAGAAAAGATTTCTGGGCAAAATGGTTTGTTGTTTGGATAAAAAATTTGCAAATTTGATGAGCAAAATTCTCTTAATTTACTCTTTATGTTGGCTTAATTTAGCGCATCCTTGTGAAATTATCACCCGTAAAACATAATACTTATTCATCAAAGCATGAGACAGGGAGTCGGATAAAACGGCTCAATTTCAGCAACACGAGACGGCCAAGATTGATTAAGAGCGCACACAAGATTTTTCATTTCTGTGTAAACAATCAACTAAAAAAAAAAAATAGCACGCGATGCAACGCACAATAGACTGTGCGAGCTTTAATAAAGAGGTTGGGGAAGAAAAAATCTCCGGGCGGGATGACGGGGCAATTTGGGGCCCAGGTGCGGTGTCATTTGTTAAAATCCTAACCCCAATCATCTCCAGTTGTCACGAATTGAATCTTAATAATTTATGAATTCAATTGTCAAATTCAACATTGGTAAAGCTTAGCATAATCACGCTAAATCCAAACGCGCTTCTCGCTCGCGAATTTGAATCTTCGGATCAAAATTGACCTAAAATTAACCGAAAGTCAAAAAGACTTCTCAATACAATATTCATGAAGCGATATTGTTTTGAGACTATTAATTTGTGCTTTGTGCGTTGATGCTGTTGGAAGTAAATAAGTTTAAAGGTTCGAGAAGAGATAACAAATCGTTCATAGGTGAAGACAAAGAAGAAAATTATGAAGTACATTTTACTTTATCGCGAAGAGCTTATCAAACGGCGTATAGATTTAATAACATTAATAATTCATATTAATTCAAGAAAAAATTAAAATTATTGCCTGCTTCCAAACGTTTTGAAGAAAAATAATAAAAGTCCGGTTTTTCAAGAGCCCGATACAAAACTGTAGAACAAAATTTTGTAGATATTGTTTGTTTTTTATTCCTTTGACAAGTTACAACATTAAAGCCAAAAATACCACATAAAATTTTGAAACAAAATCCAAATCTTGAAAGATATAATGATAAAATTTGATCCTTTGATCTTTTTCTATATATCCGTGATAAATAAAAAAAATTTACTTAATTTTTTACGCATCAAACAAATTATCAAAACAGTTAATTTAGATTCGCTTAAGGATTTTACCCTTCTGATTTATTACTGTTTGATTATTACGTTAGTAAATGGATTCGATATAAACAAAAAAACTACAATAAACAAAATCTCGGTTTTTAAGTCAAATGCAACGTGATTTAGGGCGTTTCTGAAAGCGCAGAAAAACCCTTTTCGCCTTACAATTCAATTCCCCCCTCCCCGAACAGCTGTCATGACGTCATTTCTTTCTTTGTTTAACTAAACCACCATGTGCTTTCTTCACACAAGTAAAATCAACACCAGACTTCGTAAATCCTTGCTTTTTTAATCAGTTACTATCTTTAATTAATCACGTGACCATCAGAGAACTAAACACTTGTCGTTCGCTGATAACAATTCGGAACAGATAATAATTCGGGACTTGATTAAGACATCGCATATTGCAAAACCAAACAAAGACGCGTACGTGTGGTTGGATATATTCTTGGTGATATCCGTGTAGCAAAATAACCTATAGCAACGGCAGATATATGGTCTAGGACACGGAGCAATTGATGCTGTAGTGGCCTCAGTACCGTTGGTTTAACAATTAGCGGGCTTGTTCTTGGCGGAGGTTTGGAATTTAATCTCTCCGGGCTAGTCAAATTGAACACAGTTTTGCCAAACGCCTGCTACCCGATGGGACATTTCTTCGTAATGAGATGTGAGTAGGGGATTATGGTTGTATTTGTGACGTTACAATAGACAAATACGCGCTGAAAGAGATATTCTGTCTTATTCAATAAAATTAATGCACAAAAGCTCTACCGATATGCAAAATGCGAATGCTGCGAAGCTTTTTTTTGTGCTATTTAGCCAACATTCTCCCAGAGTTGTTCATTTTACAGCACAAAGAACTTTTTCGATGGCAAAATGAAACAATTTTTCCAGATTATTTCTAAGGTAATTGGAAAAATATTCAAAACATATAGCACCAGCTGCGCATAATGCGTTGAATTATACGAAATTGCCAGCAATAACTATTGCAGATGCACTGAGATTTCAGCAACATTTGTTATTATTTGTTACTTGATATTTTCAAGTCCAGGTGTTCTTGAACTTTTAAAACTGCCGGCCAAGTTAATACACCGAAATGTACTAACACTCATGCAATAATTTTATGATAAATTTCAATATTTTTTTGGATTGAATAATGATAACTGAATCCATAATATACGTTTCAATCTAAAATCGCCATTAAATTGTTAAAAGCGTTTTAGAAAAGTGCAAAATTCTTAGCTTGCACTTTGAACAAAAGTTTATTGAGAAATTAGAGTTATATCAAATATAGAAATCAGCAAATAGTGTCGGCATGATTTGTTGCTTATCATCTCATATTGCACAAAGATTAGCAAACATTTCCAATACTTTGCTTACAATAATTTAAAATTCCAATTCTAGACATTATTTTTCTAGTTTATTTTGTATAGCTTGATAAATTTGTTAAACTTTTAGTTGTTCGAAAAGAGCATTTTTATAATCTTGAATACAACTCCAATTTCCATGGGGTCACAATACAATCAGAAAGAAAATATTTGCATGTACAAAAATTTAATGTTGCAGCACACAATTTTCAAACAAACTCAATCCTATTGGGGACTTTCGGTAGCCAATTAAAAAAGCTCTAGCTCGTGACTAATTTTTATTTGTGGTTCGCTATGTAATGTAGTTGAGGTAACGCTGCCGCTTCGCCATTCATTTCGAAACGTTTTAGGATAAAGTTACTTAAAAGGCTTTCTATGGATTTAAGTTATTGCCACAAAATGCTAAATTTTGAAATTTATCACCTAAAATTCTGCTCATTAAAATTTGATGGAAATCGCAATTTTGTTGCCATGCAAATTGCTCCGCACTATTAAAAATGTGAATTTAATCAAGTTTTTGTTTCAAAAACCAAAAAGCATATTAAAACTTAATATTCTTCGTTCATTCGCATAAAGGTTTGGTATGAGACAAGATCCTTTTTTATTGGCTTTTGCAATTTTGCTTTATGGGTTTTTGATTGGTGAATAATTTTTATCTGCTGTTAAAGCAATTTTTTTCTTCTCCGATAAAACTTGTAATTTTTCATACTTCTCCCTGTCCAAGCAACAATCTAAATAAAATTGAAAACAGGTATTCTTTATTTACAAAAGCCATTATCATAATTGGGCAATTTTATTTTTAAATTAACATGTTAATCTTTTAATGTACAATGTGTGTATATACAAACAAAAAAAGTTGCAGCGAATATAGCTTGAATAATGTTATACATTCACGCTTGGCTTGTATACTGTATTTTATTTACTGCGTTTTATTTTACTGTATTTTATGTTGCGAATTAAGCTTTCAAAAGCCAAATTTGAGTTCCTCAATTCCACTTTCAAAATGGATTTTATTTCCGTAGGGTCTTAAAACGTAAAGAGAAAATTTTGGAATGACCAGGCAAATAGTCTAGTGTAGCAAGTAATGCAAAGATCACTTATCTTAACTGAAAAATTCAATTATTTATGCTAATTTTTTCAATGGTACCTGTTATAGTAACTTTGATAGCAAGCCTTATAATCCGAGGATTACCTTAATTTTTGTTGATCCATTCCATCATAAGTTATATTTATCGCACTCACGCTGCTGTGACTACGTGATCACGTCTACTCTTGAAATTAGCCTTAAATTTCTTACACTGACAATTATACTAAATTTCATTGTAATTTTTTTTACCGATAATATTTTATTTGATTAAAGCATTCCAGCTGCAATTGCATGACATTGACAAACACAAGCTGATTGACTATTTAAGTAACAACACAATAGTTCATTTAATCACAGTTAAAACAAGGTAAAAATCAGTGCATAAAACTTGATTGAAAACGAAATTAGAGAGATCGAAGGAAACTGCTTCTAAATAACTTGGTCGGAAAATCAGGTACCCACAAGTATCAAATAGGATTTATGGTTGAATAACTACAACAAGAGAATTTGAATCAAATCACTTTAATTCATGATTTTCAATAATATCAAAAAAAATCGAAACAAACCAGCACTATGGCAATAAGTTGATCAACAACTTTTGCACATTTTCACAATGAAGAAAACCACAAAAAATCAAGTCAAAAATACGAAATACACCAACACCTGTAAGCACAAAAAGCGATAAACTGGAATGGGCTAAAGCAGTTTCCTAATCTGACAAAAATCATAACCACATTTTTTCAAGTTCTTAGGGTACCCGAAAACAGATTGCCTCCGACTCATAATCCAACAAAAAAACGATATAAAATTACATTTCTTTTATATATTTTAAATCACAGAAAGATGTTCTCATAAGGGCAAATGTCGAAAGGCAAATATTTGTTTTAATCTTGATACGTGTGTAGCATGGGATACAGCAGCTGTTCCCTGACAAGAGCCGCGTGGTTAAACTGAAATCAAAACCCGATTAATTTCTTGGGGTGCAGATTTTTTATAGCTTTTTGCTTGTTTGTTCCTTGTGCGCCAACAAACGTGGGCCCAAAAGTCACCTTTCTCATTTTTTCACGAAAATGTTGTGATGTAAACAACAAACAAATAATTTTCAGCTGGGCAACCTTTCATGGGATTCAATTTGCAAATACTTAACTTTAGGTATCTTTTCACACGTCCATTTTTTGATGCTTTTTTTTTTCGGTTTGTTTTTGAAAAAAAGGGTTCAAACAGAAAATAACAACAAAAATTATTAAAATAATAGCGGAGCACAACCAAGAACGGACCTAAAGGTTGGATATCTAAAAAGGGTGAATGAGAATATACAACAAATAAGAAATAAGCGGACATTCTAGATAAACTGAGTAACAGTATAATTTTTTTCCTTTACCTTGAAGATAAAATTGTCCCCCGCGCTTGGGTATGCTATTTGACCACCAATTTTTTGTCAGAAACTACTTAACAGGTGCAGAGTTTGGTAGATTATTTGATGTTGTGTTGAGATTCTTTGTGTCGTCGAAGATCGACCTTTCTTTGAAAAGCTCTGTCGCAGCAATCGCATGCAAATGGCTTGTACCCGGTGTGCTTCCTCATGTGGGTTATGAGATTCGAACTCTGACTGAAAGCTTTTTCGCATATTCGACACTTGTGAGGTTTTTCACCTGAAAAATTGATTCCAGTTTTAAATCTAAAGAATCAACGAGTAAAATGGCGAAGATACTGTACTATTTGGATTTACTTATTTTTTCTTGCAATGTTCCAAAATATTTCGAAAGCACAAATCACATTTGTCTAAGGAAATACTTTTTATTTGTAACTTTACTTTGGTCATCAAGTATCTCCATCTTTTTTTTGGTTGTGCCGTTGTAATCCAGCAAAAACAAAATTCAAAGCATATTTCATAAAATCTTAACATATGCAAAACTTTTGGGGAAAGTAGAAACCTACCAGTATGAATAAAGGTGTGTTTCTTCATGTCGGATTTTTGGTGGAATCTTTTTCCACAATAAGGACATGGGAAGGGCCGAGTGTCGCTGTGGATAAGCAGATGAGTGGAGAGAGTGGACGAACGCTTAAATGTCTTGTGGCAGATATGACATTCAAAAATCTACGAAAAAATATTAATCCGGGTAACTAACCATTCTTCAACAGAATGTTAAATGTGCTGTATAAGAACTAAATCCCCCCAAAATTTAAGCATTGAAACTAAATTCCAAAATTATGTTGAATATTTATTATCCACTTTAAATAATACTCATTACAATTGACAAAAACGAATAAAAATTTAGGCCCAAAGCTTCTTGACATGTAGAACAATAACCCGATGATAATCACAGATTTATGAAAAAAAAAAGTTAGATACCTTTTCAAAAATTTATCTAATAAAACAACAATCCTCCAACTATACTTGGCATCCTTATAAAACTCGATTTCTACCCATGTTACTGATTGCTTACTCTTTCTTTCCCGTGAACAGTTTTGTGTTGTCCCAATGAGGTAGCATGACCAAATATCTTGTTGCAAATATTACATTTGTAGCTTTCATTTTCGGAATGGATGCGTCTACCGTGAACCTAAATAACTGTAGAAGTTACCACAAATAATACAAAAAATAATTAATGCTTTTATTGCTAAGAGTAAGATCAGGTAATGCTTTTCATAAGATTATTACAAAAATTAAATATAAAAGAAATAATAATTAAAAAATAAAGTTAAAAAAAATTGTAAAGTTATTTTTAAGCATTTGCTAAAATCATACACTAGATAATAATACATTTGTCAATAGTGCTATGAAAGTTAGGCTAAAGATGATTATTGCCACTTTTCCATACCTGCAGTCCGTGGAGAGTGTTAAATTCCTTGCTGCAATGGGCGCATGAAAACGATGAATGGTTGTTGGGGTAAGAAACCGATGTGGAAGTTGCAGGAAAAAAATACGGGGCCGTTGCTGGATTAGTCGGGGAGAAAATAGTTTTCGGTAGAAACAAGTTGTTTAGGTTTGAAGCAAAAGCGCTGAAATTTTCCTTGGACTTAGGAAAAGTTTTTGCATCGTTTGCAGTCGAGACTTGCAGCGGCAGAGCATTTTGCCCAAATTGAAACAACGAAGAAACACCTGCAAATTTTTTTCTTTAATTTCTAATTTAACATTAATTATTAGGCGTTTTGAGTCTCAAAAAACGAACCATAGACGTTTCGATCAACCACTAAAACCATTATCAAGTTCAAAAAATTTTTGAACCAAGTTTTATGATTGTTTTTCACAAAAAAATTGATCTATGAATCTGATTTCCGTTTTCAATTACATTTTTTGATGATTCTATTTGGCACTTTAGCGTAATAATTATTACAATTCATTGCTTACCAGAGTACAAAGGAAAAGAACGAAGGAAAGCAGTGATGTTTTGAAGATTATCCAAATATTTTGGTTGCAAAACAGTTCCGCTGATCTCTGCAACAGAAAAACCCAAAAATTAATACACAATATTATAATAGCCTACGATAGTTTCGGATTTGCTACAAAATGCTCCGAACAGATAGGATTTTAAAAGTCATCTATCAAAATTTTCTTTAAAGCGTTTTAAAATTTTAGCCAACTGAAAAAACGTATAATTAAATCAATTCCTAATGAAAACAATATTGCACTTCCAATCAGTTTAAAAATTAAAACTTTGGTAAAACGACACTTACAAGACAGTCAAAACATTATAAATGTATTTAAATTGACACTAAACTTACGACTACAAAACCTTTAAATTTTTTTCCTGTACATGTATTGTAGAGTATTTTACATCTTCAGGTGGTTTAGTTTAAATATAGTAATGTAAATTTTTACTATGCTCAGCTGTTCACCTTTCTGTAACTTTTCAAATTCATCGGTTTGATGCATCAAATGTCGCTGTAATTGAACTTGTGCTTGAAGTAAAGCAGGAAATCGCAAAAGATTGGATTTAGCTAAAAAAATTCAAAATTTAATCAAAAAGTAAAAATGAGAGACTAAATTTTGTTAAACCGTTCAGCGCAAAAAAAAGAAAAAAAATATTCTACATTTTAATTTATGGTGTAACCAAGCAATTTATATCCGGAATTCCGAAACCAAATAAATTTGAAAAAATGAAATCACATGTATTGTACCAGGCGCGTAGCCAGGATTTGAAAAAGGGGGGGCTATTTTGAAAGAGTGAGAAGTGTGCATACGACGTTGACTCGAATTTTATTGACCTTGAATCAGTTTCAGACGGTTTGTCCGAAATTTGAGACGAAATGTCTCGGAAACATCGGCAATTCAAACGTTTTTTCCGCCCAAAATCAGGTGATCTCCAAAAAAAAAAAAAAAAAAAAAAAAAAAAAAAGATCTTCGCCAAAATTCGGAGTGATTTTTCGGCCGAAATCCGAAATTCAAACGTTTTTTCCGCCCAAAATCAGGTGATCTCCAAAAAAAAAAAAAAAAAAAAAAAAAAAAGGTCTTCGCCAAAATTCGGAGTGATTTTTCGGCCGAAATCCGAAATTCAAACGTTTTTTCCGCCCAAAATTAGGTGATCTCCAAAAAAAAAAAAATAAAAAAAAAAAGGTCTTCGCCAAAATTCAGAGTGATTTTTCTCCCAAGTTTCGCAAGTTCAAACGTCTGAGGGGGGGCTCTTTTCGTATGGGGGGGGCTATTTTCCATTTTTCACAGGAAATCGGCCTCAAAAGCACAAAATACATGCGTTTTTGCATACTTCACAAGCCAATGGGGGGGGCTCGAGCCCCCCCCGCCCCCCCCCTGGCTACGCTACTGTATTGTACACAGGGCGCTGAAAGCAAAGACTAAATGCTAATAGGCTATACTGTATTGCTGTCATACCAATGAAGTATAGAGCACACAACTAAGAGTACATCAGCTGTACATTACAATCATGTAAAAGACATATCAGCTCTATACTTTTTCTTATTTGTAAAATTAAAACAAAAGTTTTAATTATCAAAAACAAATATGTAAAATAAGGTACAAATAACGTGGACTCACCAAAAATTTGTTGTAAGGCGGCGTTATAGTACGAATGAGGGAAAGTACCCGTACCAGGACTAATTGAAGTAATACCATTTCCTAAAAATACAATTACGGTACATAAGAAAAGTGATTTTTTTAATTTTTTATGTGATTTGTTTATGATATTGTTACGTTCTGAAAGTTTGTTGCAATATGGCTGTAATACGTTTAAAACTAACAACAAAAATTAAAGCAAAACATGAAATAAAATAAAACTCAATAATTTTGCACAATCCAAACAAGCTTTGAGCCATTTTTAAGAAAATGCAAGAATAACACATAACATTCAGTAGAACAAAATAAAATCATATTCAGAATAACATAACATATTGGCATTCAGAATAACACATAAGTTAGCATTCAGAACAAAATAATTTAATTTAGAAATTCCTTACCTTCTTTGGTTTGAGCTAAAGCATCAATCGGTGGGCGCCAGAGATTTTTCGGAGATGAACTGGAGTCAGGAATTTTGTTGGGATGGATTCGGCCGTTTTGCCAATCCTTGGTTTCTATATTTTTTAACAGCATATTAATTGCACACAGTTTTCAAAATTTATAAGAGGCATCACGCGTTTCGCCAATTACGCGTTCCAGAATTCTACTGTAATGAACAAAATCAGCTCATGCTAAAGCTGACATTTTGTGAAACGATAACATACCAAAAATTCCAAATTATAATTCATACGATCTTCATTATCATCATAATTAACTAGCAAAATTAATGCAGTTCTCGTAATCGTAATATATCTAATTTTAAAAAACACAAGTTTCCAACTAAGTTTAAATATTTTACAATATATTCTATTATAGCTTGTGCAGTTTAATTACTCTAAATTGATTATTCAAATGCATTTTACCTGCTTCAATTTTAGGTGAAATCGGGGCAATTGCTCGGCCGATGCCCGGCGAAAATCTCTCGATACTCGGCGACATTTTGTTTTGCGAGCCGACAGTTGCCGGTGGTGATTTGTCCAGTGATGTTCTCGCATTTGTCGCTGTATTTGAAACCATTGAATGCTTTTCTTCAATTTCGCAGTTTTTTCTTTTCAAGTTCTTCGGAAAAAGTTGATAATTTGTTTTTGCAACTTTCTGTTCGCTTGCAAGTTTACATTGTTGCAAATTATTATTTAATTGTTGATGTTTCTCTAGTAATGACGTCACATTTCCCCCTGAGCTTCTAGTTTTTGTTGACAAACATAAAGGATGAGATTGAACGCTTATGTCCTTTGCAAAGGGAGTTTCGACATTAAGCATGATGACGTAATAATTTTTGCAAACTTCTATCCTGTAGTCGCGTTTATGTGTAAATCACCCCAAAACGGTTTGCCCTGACATTATAACCAGGTTAACGGTGAGAGAAAAACGGTTTTGAACGTCTGTATACGTAGCCCATTTAATTATTAATTTCTTGGTTGTTTAGCTTTTTTCTCGTTTCAGCCAGAATTTCATAACATCTACTTTGTCAAAGCGTGCCATAAAGCTGATTTAGGTGACGTTTTGCTGGTTATTTTTTCACTTTCAAAAAAATTTTTTATCCGATTTGCGAGTGCGCAATTTATCAATAATAAACATTCAAAAAAAGTCTTTGCGAGAAGTCAAAATATTTCTTCAAATACACAGCAATAATCATCAAAAATTAATGCTGCAAAACTTCTGGATGAGCTTATGCTTATGCTTATTGCATTTGCATATATTACATTACATTAAATAAAGCTGTACCCAACGAGGTGCTGTAAAAATTAAAACAGTGAGAAATATTGAGTTTATTGATAGTGCTGTTTCTTTCATCTTGCTGATACCTTGCTACAGTTATAGCTACACGAATCCCGCAATTAGAACCATCACATTATTGTTTCATATACAGTGTGCTAATTAAAAAAATAAAATAAAAAAGCGCCTAAATACAATATTCTATTAGCAAGCTACACTGAATTTTCAGCTCGATATTGCACGATCATCGCGAAAATTCCAACCCAAATGGAGTTTGGTGCCGAGAGGGTAAAATCGTCGTCTTACGACGACTGTGATTGAATGATTTGGGTTTAACCCGTCCTTGGATAAGACGCTTTACGATAATTATTTCTACTGGCATCGAACAAGCAGCAAATTCAGTGGACAAGAATTCAAAGAAACCCACCGGAAAATCGTATCAGCACTGGAAATTCTTAACCAGGGCAGATTCCTCCAATCACGAAGTAGTTATCGCAATGCAAAAAGATGCGGATCATCCAATAGTTAGCGTCTGACGCTGTCCGGGGAAAGGAGGATAAATATGCAACATAACAATAATATAACAATAACAAAGATCGATAATTAAATTCCGATTTCCCATTGTGATGCAACATAACTCGTAATCAGAATACAGCATTATGCAGCACATAAAACGAAGAACGATACTGTTGTTGTGTCAAGATAAAGTGGATATACGTGCTTTTTAATAACCGATCGTATTATTGTTATCTTGAATTAATTAGGCGAAATTAAAATCGCTTTCGTATTATCTCTGTCTATTTGTTTTAAATAATGTCAATCCGTTAGATGTAAAAAAGCATATGTTTCATGATTAAGCTTAATAAATGTTTGACCCTTGAAGGTGATAAAGTGCGAAAATCCTATGAATTGTTCACACAAACAATAAGATATATGAATTTGCACAATTATTATCGCTCAACAGATAAGAAATCCAATAAAGGTGCAAAAAAGTAAAACAAAAGAGATATAATTTCATTAATCTTTAGTTAGAAAATATATTGAAAAATTGAACAGTACCGTAGACGAAAGAATATTAGGTTAAATTAGAGGGGGTGAAGCATCCAACCAATTCTGGTAGTTTACAATAGCTAAAATCGAAATAATCTATTTTTTGCAATTTTTTGTTTTGATTTTGTGACTGCGGTTGCAAAGATATTCAACAAATGCAAAGAGATATCCCCTAAAAAGTTCATGGAAACCCTGAATCTGTTCTCTCAGCATGAAATTTTAGGAAAAGAGAGACTGAATAATATTAACCCTTCCAATCACATCACGTGACCAAACCCAAATTTGGCAAAACCGTCCCTTTTTTTGCAAATTCGTACAGGGAGAACAAAATCAGGGCTTCCAAAAACTTTTTGGGGGGAATGTTAAATATCTTTGCAAATATGATATCATTAAAAAAAATAATATTGAAAAAAAATAATGCTATTTTGTTTGTGTGGCAAAAAATGAGTTGAAATTAGACCTCAATGCCCCTTTAAACAAACGTAATAAACCAGAACTCCATATCAATCACTAACAAGCTCACGCAAGGGGATCTAGAAAAGCAGTTACTTTTATTCTGTAATACTGTAAAAAAAATGTCAAATTGAAAGCTAAATTAAGCACATTAATTTTGAGTGAGGCTAATTTGCCAGTTAGCCTACTTATATTTTCAGCAGCATTTTCGATTACCTGCATTCGGAAAAAAATGGGGGTACTGGTTAGCTTATAGCATTCTGTGTCGTACTTTTTTTAAAACGCAGACATGTCCAACATAATGTTACCGTAATTATGCCAATCGGTAGCGGTGTTAATAATTAAAGATTTGATTCGAAAAAAATCGTCTACTAAGCCGATCTGACTTTTGCGGTGTGTTTGCTTACCAAAGACAGAGGAAGTTTCTAATTTTATGCTTTCGCGACAAATTAATGGTAGGAAATTTTAGATTACATTTTAAATTTGAAAACTTTGGGTGATTGTAGTGGCATGTTTATCCATACAGTCACCGGACAGAGTCAGCAGGGCCGTTGAGAGGGAGGCAAGGGGATCTTGAGTACACACGGCAGGGCATGGTATGGAATGGAATGGAAAATGGAAAGGAAAATGGAATGGGAAATGGAATGGAAAATGGTATGGAAAATGGAATGGAAAATGGAATGGAAAATGGAATGGAAAATGGAAAGGAAAATGGAATGGGAAATGGAATGGAAAATGGTATGGAAAATGGAATGGAAAATGGAATGGAAAATGGAATGGAAAATGGAATGGAATGGAACGGAAATTTCGGTATGGAATATGGAAGATGCCAGAATGGAATGGAAGATTTCAAGAATGGAATGGAAGACAGTCTTCCATACTTCCATACCAATTCCATACTAGATTTTGTGCATTGCATTTAAAGAAAAACATATACGGATGTCCGGTAGTAATAAATAATATTGCCGCAGAAGAATTCCACTTCAATATCTACGCCTATTATTTGTCGACAAATCGCTGTACTTTGGTTGTGTTTACCCCGCAGACAGTGTACGAATTGCATCATAGTAAGTACGTTGCAATTTGCAGCATTGATGTTATGGTTGACGACTTTGACAAGTTTGATTTGTTTTTTTTATTCTACTTTGAGATTGACAATTTTCCATGTCGAATTTTTTTTTTTTTTGCTTCCATCCCCAAGAAAATCCGTATTTGCTATTTCATCCCCGTTTCAGCTTAATTTTGTTTGTACTTTCAGTTTTTAAGCTCATAGTACTTCTTGCTGGTCTTAAAGCTGCTTGGCATTTCCATTACCGTAAATGTTCTTTAGCAGTTTGGTTGAGCCAAATTTTATAATTGGTGTGAGAGCAAACTTGTCCGGTAATCACAAAACCACAGGCGTAACCAGAGGGTCCTTGAGCGTTCCCCCCCTAATTGAAATGCTACCAACAACAAAAATAATGGCACAAAGCCTATTGTTTCTTCAGTTTCAGTTTCTTTTAGCATTTTTCGAGTGCAACAGTCACGCGTACAACAGCAATTAGCAATAATTTTAATATTGACGACCAACGGGCACAGGCCCCTCAATTAAAATTTTTGCCAACCAATTTAAATGTACAAGCCGGGAGATATTCATTGTTTTTGTTCTAAAAGATGCAATCTCAGGCTCTCAGTTTTTATGCAATGATAAGTTTTAGGCCCCATCTAGCTTTTGTATTGCAATAACATGATTAGTAACGATCTATCTCTATTGCATCTAAGGTACCAACTTTAAAATTCATCTCCACCTTGCCAGCTTTCACACGACAAAATACTTTTGAAAAAAATCTAGTGAGAAGAAAAGCTCATCGAACAAATTATTGAATTTGAATTGAGAGTACCTAGGCCACTGGTCGTACATGCATTCCTAAAACTGGTTATTTTCATGGCAAAACAAAAATCTCCTAGGCAAAATCATCGATTGAAGTATTGTTTAATGCTAAACATATTGCAGAAGGCAATGTACCGTGCTTCCCCTGACCTGGGACAAGTCACTTCCAAAATTTTACTCCAAAATGCAAAATTTAAACGTGTTTTGGACTTGACCTGAAGTAAAATGAAGGATTGTTTCAATTGGCTTTCAAATCTCAAAAATTTTGTTCTTTCAAATGACTCTGAAAACGTGTGAAATGTAATCTCAATGGCATTAAAAGAGCTATTTTTTCCAAAAAATTACAAAAAAATCGCCCAGCGACTGGGGGTTTCGCCCTCAGGCCCCCATAGCCTCATGCAGATTGAGTTGCACTAATTTGCTTACCACGTCTCCCAATTTTGATATACGTATTTGTAAAACTTTTTAACTTGCCGTTCTAGTTCTTTCCTTCAGCAAAATTTTAGTTACGTGCCAAACCAGACCCCTAGCTTCTGATCTTTCATTCTTTGTCCCAAAAAAAATTCCCTGTTTTTGAAAATTTCTGATGACGTCATTGCATGTGATTTGCGCTTGGGCCCACCTAATCCAAAATCCTGGCTACGCCTATGCATTAAACCATGCGCAATGTGCATACCAGATACCGGTTGTGGCATCTTTGTATTGTAACACGCACCTCTACGAGTGGTTGCTTACAGCATTGCAAAGGTCTAAAATATACGTTGCATTGCTTCCAGTCTAAAAATTCTTTGGTATGGAAATATGGAATGGAATATGGAAGAAAATTTTAGTATGGAATGGAATATGGAATGGAAGATTTTTAGTATGGAATGGAAAAAAATTGTCAGTATGGAATATGGAAAAATCATCTTCCACTCCATTCCATACCATGCCCTTACACACGGTGTGGATTTTTTTGAGGACCGTGCGTATGGTTTGAAGCTTGATCAAAAGAAAGAAAAATATTGTGATCGTAAAAAGTTGAGGAACACGATTCACTTTAAATTCTAGAGTGAAACAGGCTTAAATTGAATAAAGATGTTTTTCTTCATTTTAAATTCGGTAGAAAAACTGACCCTATTTAAGAAAAGGGTGAAGACCTTTTTTTTTCAGTCTTCAACCAAAATCGAAATGGTAAAAAACAGTAGCTGTTTGATCGACAAATACTTACTTTCGTTTTGGCTTTGTACCAGGGCCTGGAACTACTCTCAACTGCCCTAGAGTCAGATTCTAACTATTGAATGATCAGCACACAGGGTAGCGTGATAACAGTACTGTTAGTGTAAGTTTGGTAATTATTGTACAGTAGCGTCGCACTCCAACACAGACACAACTAAATGTAAAATCGGATACATTGGTGTTTAAGTCAAGCTGGAGAATAACTCGTAGATTATTCAACGAGACGGCCGACGGCATTGAGTCGCGTCCTTACGACTTAGATGTTAAATTTCTAGGATTACACTTTTGCAGAAAATTTTATCCTGGAAGCCTCACATGGTGTGTATCGAAAAAAATCAGAAGCGGATTGTGCTTTGTAAGAAAAATTCAACCATTCCTAAACCAAAAATCTCTTCTAATATTATACCACTGTCCATTGCGTAGCTAGGTTTTTGATTGGGGGGGGCAAACTTCAAATTACATGCAATGACGTCGTCCGAAGTTTTCGAATGAGGAACTTTTTGTGGGACAAAGAAATGGTAGAATGGAAGATCTGAAGCCGTGGCCTGCTTTGGCACATAACCAGGATTTTACTAAAGCGAGAAGACTAGAACCAAAAGTTAAAAAGTGAAAATGTTTGAATCGGGAGACGAGGTGAGCAAATTAGTGTAACTCAAATGTATCAAGGACAGGGGTCTGGGGGCGAAGCCTTGTTCAAAAATTAAATTGTTCGAGCCTCTTTTTGCTTACAATTTAAGTCCAAAACACGTTTAAAATCTTGCATTTTGGGGTTAAATTTTGTAAGTGATTTGGCCCAGATAGGGGGAAGTTAGGTACATTGCCTCCTGCAATATTTTAGCAGTAAATAATAGTCCACTCGAAGATTTGTTAATTGCCTAAAAGATTTTTGTTTTGTCATGAAAATAACCAGTTGCAGAAGTACGTAATTGACCCAGGGCCCCTGGCCCACTCAATTCAAGTTCCCCTAGGTAATTTTTTTCAAAAGTATTTTGTCACGTAAAAACTAGCCAGGTGGAGGTGAATTGTTATTGAAAAATGGTACAATAGATGGTTAGGCCTACTAATCATGTTATTTCCCGGGCCGGATTTAGATTGCGCGGCCCTAGGCAGTGTGCCATTTTAGCTGGCCCCGGGCCCAGGTTCGGCTCTCGGCGCCACTGCTCTACGATCTTCCACAGTTATCGAATTACTTCGTTGTTTACCATTCTTAATTGCTATATTTAGACTTGAAGTTTGTGACATCAAAATTATGTTGCAATTTGTTATTGTAAGTTCGTATACTTTTTCTATTGTGACGTACCATGGATTTTTCTGGGATATTCGATAGCTTTTGCTTACAATAAATAGGTGGGTCGTTTTATTTTCATTCATTCTAATATTCTAAGAGTTGGGTAATTTTAGATATTAGCTTAGTAGGCAGTTTTGCCGAGTTTGTGTATCTGTGGTTGGCTTGTGTAGCCGTATAGAGTGCGATTTACATTGGGCGATCGCGATAGTGTTTACGATCTAAATTGGTCGATCGTGAGAAGTTTTAGTGGAGCGATTCTGCTCGTAGAGATCTGTTTTGTTTTCAATCTTAAAAATTTCATATTGGTGTGCTTCTTTCTGCGATTCAAGAAGCTAAAGGAACTATCAACTGCAATTTTCAGTTCGTCAATTAACATCTCAGTCGTTCTCTGGTTTAAGTCGACATGGACTATTCTAGAGATTAAAGGTTGTACTCTAGCCAAGAATCAACGATCGCGACACCGATACAAAACCCCTCATAAACCTATATGTTTTTTGGAAACTGCATTAAATTTCACACAAAATAAGCCTGGTCCCGTTGAGTACTCGTGGGAGGAAAACCTAGCAGAATACTTTGAATATCCATATAAAAATATTCCAAAACCGCTGCATACAATTTCGCCGGAAACTGAATTAAGTTTCACATAAAATAAGTCCGGTCTCGTTGAGTACACATGGGAAGAAAACCAAGCAGAATACTTCGAATATACACGTAAAAACATGAATACAAAATATTTTGAACACGATTATTTTGTGGTTTGTTCTTTAGATACTCGTCCGCTCACTTCATGGCTTTTGCATCAAGGGAATTTACTGTATTTCCCCAGCGAAGATGGTTGAGAAAATTGGCAAATCGAGGAAGAAAGTTCAAAGGAGACGCTAATGAGAAAACGCACTTGTTAATAACAATGATTGCGCTGCTTTTCGAACATTTTGTTTGGGTTTCTTAGGTTAGCTCTTCTCTCACAGCACAGCCTGTAATTAGCCTCTCGTGGCCGTTATTGAAACAAACACCTGATGAATGAGTTGCTCATTTTTCCCAGTTTTGCAAAAAAGTTAACTGCTTAGTGCATGTATCAAAGTAACATTAAGCCGTAATCTCCACGCTTTGCTTTTTTTCTGTTGATTTAATTGCAAACTTTCCCACACTACGTTTTTCCATCACCATTTACAACTTCGTTTCAGTACGTTGATTAAGTTAGACTACGACACATAAGAACAGTGGCGTTGCTTGGCGGCCGCCCGCCCCTGGTGTCACCATTTTGTGTTGACACCATTTTATGATACCACTCGAACAAAAAAGAAAACAATATGTTAAATATCGTTGGAAATGTTTAGCACAGTGGAATGGACCAAAAAATGATGTAATGCTTCTTTTGAAGCATTTATTTTGTGGGGGTGGCTAATTTATCAAGAATATAACTCACAAAGCAGTAAAAACTGTGAAAAATCGCCAAAACTAACCAATCAAATTTGATCGCTTGTTGAAACATGCTGAGAATCGGTTTCAAAAATAAATGTATAAGCGCGGGAACGTGTGTGTGTGTGTGGCTATCAATTACCAATAATTTTGACTCAAATATCGTTCCATTAGCCCCCCTCACCAATTATTTTTCTCTGCAAATAGACGAAATGGATTACTCCATGTGAGTTTTTTTGAACTATGATTTACTGTACCAGCTGGTAAATAAGAGGAATGAAATCTTACCATTAGCCACCTCCTACATTGTCAATGTCCATTTATGAAACCAGTTTAATCACATTTTGCACTGCTAATTTCTATGCCACCAGAGTCATCCCTGATGCCACGTTTTAAAAGCATTAATTTTTATCGAATAAGCCTAAAATTAAGTTATTTTTCCAAAAAAAAAATTTTTTTGTGTGCTGGGGGCTCCGCCCCCAGACCCCCAATGGCCTCCGGTGGATGGGGGAGCTTCCGGACCCCCGAAACAGCTCCTACTCCATTGCAGATTTTTGGTTACATGCCTGATGCTAAACGTGTGTTGCTCTTATTTCCAAGTTTTAGACTCCTACTATGAGAATTCATTGAGCTAGCCAAATAACAACCGCTATGTACAGTAATGAAGTAGTACGACTATCTTTAAACCTTTTACAGCCTACTATACATTGTAAACAGTGACACCACGAATTTCCGCTACGGGTGTCACCATCCTTACCGATGCCACCGCATAAGAATGGCGAAAATTAAGCAACTGAAAGAGCAAAAATATAATTATTTTTGTTTGAATGTTTGTTCGAGCTGGTAAAGGAGGGGTTGGCCAGAAAGAAATTGATTGTAACTTAAGGCAAAGTTCAAAATGAAGTATCTCAGCGGAATGAACAACGATATCGATATTTTAACGATGTAGTATGCGTTTATGTTCGCCCGATAGCATTGCACTAGGGGATTTGTTATTTTAAGAGCTGCTGGCCATTTGGTCAAGCAGTAACGGGTTCGTCTCTGCAACGGGAGGTTTGAGGTTCAGACCTCCGTCGATCAAATCCAACACAGACGTATTGCCAACGGCTAAACACTGTTTTTGACTCGTCAAAAATACATACTTTTCTGAGCGCAATGACGCGGAGATGGGCCTCGAAAACTTATTACACGCTTATTTGGCGTAATACAACGAATAAAATGAAAGATTTGATTTGTTATTTTTGACAGACTTTTTGCGAATCGGGCCTAAATCTAGAAAAGATTCCAGAAAATCTTATATTTACACCACTGCGTTTTATCAAAAATAAAAATAAAATAAATTTTATATTTTCCAAAATTAATAAGTTAACGCACATAGTCTAAAGTACAATAATTCGCTTTTATTAACAAAATACCAAAGAGAGTTCGAGGGAGAAACAGTTAACGTTGTGTAAGATGTGTTACGCGGTCAAATGGTGAAGCATTCGTCTTTGACAGGGAGGTATCTGGATCGAAGCCTTAATTTCGTAGTAAATTCATAATCAAATGTTTTATTACATCGTCTTTCTGCGTAATAGTTCATTACATCTATACAGTCTTTTTCTACACTACGGACCCTGATAGCAAACAAAAAACAAAAAGCAAAGACATATTGGTTACACAACTTGTAAAAAATAATAAAATTACGCGAAGTGGTTTGCCAGATTTGATTTATTCATTAATTCATGTATTTTTTTTATTCTAGTCCACCTTATGGCAAAAAATAATCATGCAAAAATTTTTTTGAGTTGTAATTGCTACAGTTTATCACACCGAGTCACACCACCTCTCCGCCTTCACCACCATATTATTATTAATGGGCAGCGGTGCAAGCGAATCTACTACCGTTAGGTAAAGTCCACCTACACATTGCGTAGGCCTCACTTGGGCCCATTGCAACTGTAGCTGCTATGTTATTGTTTTGTTTGGTTACTGGTCGAACTCAGAAAGCCTTCCGGCTTCCTTTAAGTATGTGGCCAGTTAGCTAATGTTGCATTTCGTTACCACATTGAGAACAGTGGTTTTGGTGATTCCAAAATATTTAACTCGAATATCTTGGTAAAGCTTGCAATTGTCTACATGATGATTTGGTGTTTCATCCTCTAGGCTGCATTTTGGACACAAAGAAAACTCAGCATGACCTGTAGTTTTCTTGTGCCGTTGTAGATTGCAGTGCCCAGTTAAAACTTTCTCTACTCTATTTAATTGAGGCCTCTTAAGGTTAAGGAGACGTATTGTTAGTCGAGAAGACGTCCAACCTACATACACCTTCATTTTCAAGCAGTCTTTCCGTTTATTCCACATAGATTTCCATCTATCTGTGGACCAGTCCTTAACCGTGCGAACACAACTGGCATACGGGACTGTAATAAAAGGTTCAGGACCATGTATTTTTGATTTAGATCCTGATTTGGCTAGATAGTCTGCCACTTCGTTACCATGTACCCCTGCATGGCCAGGAATCCAGGCAATACTGACATGGTTTTGTTTACCTAACTGATTTAGGTTTCTAATGCAGTTGAGCACTGTAATTGATGTTACAGTGCACTTTATGAGTGCTTTGATAGCTGCTTGGCTATCAACCAGCACAACAATATTTTGATTGTGCATTTTTTCCCTAAGCAGGTTCTTTGCCATTTCTGAAATAGCTAAGACTTCTACCTGGAACACAGTGCTGTAAATTCCAAGGTGAAAAAATGCTTGTTTTGGGGAGTTGTTTGGGTGTTCTGCATAGAAACCCGTACCTACTCTCCCATCTAGTTTTGAACCATCAGTGTAAACCTTGACAGTGTTCTGATTTAGAACGCTTTCAAATCTGATAGCATTCTTTTTATCCATAATTTGACGTTCGAAATTTCTTTCGAATACCTTTGTTTTCTTTATTCGGTCAGCTGGCATTTGCAGCAGCGGTAAGAATCTTCTTGCCTCATTGCAAACATCAACATGGCTTTTCGTTTTCCCAAAGAAACCAATTGGGTTGACGTGCCAAAGCCCACTAACAGTGATTCTGTATAACCCTCGCACTGCCTCAGCCAATAAGAATTCCTCAATGTGAGTTATGTTGAGCAATATTTCCAGAGCATCAGTAGGGGTGCCAGGAAAAGCTGATGAAATCATCAAGCAAGCAAGTCTATGCACCTTTGTGAGTTTCATCACTAGACACTTTTTGTTGAGACCACCTGCCCAGGACACACATGCATACGACATGATTGGACGTGTCATTGCTGTGTATATCCATTTCATCATAGATGGTTTTATTCCCCACGTTTTACCTACAATTTGTCTACATTGCATCAATGCTGTAGTTGCTTTGCGGGTAATACGGGTAATATGTGGTTTCCAGGTTAGCTTGCTGTCCAAAGTAACACCCAACAGCCTTGCTTCCTAGGAAAGTTCAAGTTTTGTACCATTCATTGACAAGGAATCCATATCTGGATTCCGTTTGTGAGTGAACAGTATGATTTCAGTTTTCTTGCTGCTAAACTGTAGCTCTTGATCCAAAGCCCAGTTTGTGGCAATATTTATTGCTTTCTGAGCCATACCTCTGATCCAAAGCATATCAGCACCAGTGACCAACACTGCTAGATCATCGGCATAGGCTTGATCATAAAAGCCCCTGCTGAGTAACTCTAGCAACTGGTTGTTTAAGACACAGTTCCACAGAAAAGGGGACAGGATACCACCTTGTGGGTTCCCCTTCACTACTTCCCTTTTAACTTTATCACCATATAATTCTGCTTGGACTGGGCGATGTCTTAGCAAATTCTCTATCCATGAGGTGAGAACCTCAGACATGTTCAGCCCTTGCATAGCCGCAACAAAGCTACGAAAGGTGACATTGTCGAAGGCACCGACAACATCCAGAAAAATACCCAAAGCCGGCTTTTTTCTAACAAGGCAATGCTCTACCTGGCACACAAATTCATGCAAGGCAGTTTCCGTAGAAACTCCTTCACGAAATCCATACTGCGATGCAGAAAGCTTTGCCTGCACGTTATTGTCTTCATTAATATGATACAAAATTAGTCTTTCCAACCATTTCAGTTGAAAAGAAGTTAAAGTGATCATACGGAAGGATTTAGCTTCAAAATAGCTTTCTTTTCCGGGTTTGGGGATATACCTGTGCCTCGTTTCCATGCCAATGGCACATAGCTGTGTCTCAGGCATGCTTGAAAAATGACGTGGTAATATTCTTTTAGTTGATTCCAACCTTTCTGTAACAGTACAGGATAGAGCCCGTCTGGCCCTGGTGCCTTGAATGGTTGAAATTCGTTAATAGCTGCTTCCATACGCTCAAATGAACATATGTTTACAATCATTTCAATGTTTTCAGGTCTCATGAATGGATTGTCCACTAAGTCGGACCTGGTTGCACGATTTTCTGTCTGCTGGCTACCCGGTGATAAGATATCCAGCAGATAGTTCAAAGTTTCTAGTGGAGACTTTGTGAATTCTCCGTTGTGTTTAATTATGTTGCTAATACGCACCGTTTCATTCCTTCGAATAATCTTAACCAGCCGAGCCGTTGGTGTTTGACTATTCATACTCTCTACAAAGCAATGCTATGAATCGCGCTTTGCTCTTCTGACAGCTTTTTTGAAGCAGGATAGGGCGAGCTTTTGAGCCTCCCAATCTTCTTCTTGTTTTGTTTTAATGGCTTTTCTCCAAGCTCGCCGAGCCTCTTTTTGAAGGCTTGCAAGCTCAGAATTCCACCAAATGTTATCTTTTGTACGAAGCGACTTTGGCATAGGGCAAGCAGCTTCATATGAGTTAGTAATAACTGAATGAACCTTGTTTGCCAGCACATCAATGTCTTCTTTTGAGGAAGGCACTGGTACTGGTCGTAAAATTCGTTCATTTAATTTTTGTTCGAGTTCGTTTACAGACTTGTTCCAGCACGTACGACGAACATTACGAAACATTTTAGCTTGTTTTCGGATTCTGCTTTTAACCTGGAACCTAATATGCATGTGGTCCGAGAATGATGGCACGTCGCTAACATGCTAGCCAACTACTCGGTCCCATGCACACCGGTTTACTAAGGTCAAGTCCAAAACCTCTTCACGCGTTTTAGTTCTGAATGTTGGTTTATTACCCACATTAGAAAATTCAAGTCTGCACTAACACAATACGCTAGCAGATCCTCTCCTAGAGGGTTATATTGGAGGATCCCAATATAGTGTGATGTGCATTTGCATCGGTTCCTACAATTGTAGGGATTTGTTCATTTTCTGCGAAGACTAACAGATTCCTCAATAAATTGGGCGGAGCTGGTTCTTCGGCTGCCATGTATGCCGATACGAAAACAAAACTGTCACCGCTTTGGCAGACATTGTTAACTCTAACTGCCACAATATCCTCATTTGAAAACATCGGGATTAGAGAACAACACAGATCAGGAGTAGCATAAATGCACGCCCGAAGACGATTACCCTTTTTAATACCTTGAAAGAGATTTCAGCCTCGTAGCTTACTTCTGATTTTAGTGGCATATGTCCATGGTTCTTGAGCTAACGCTAACCCGGAACGTACGTTTTTTGTAACTTCACACATGTTATAGCTTGCTGCTTTACATCTGTGTAGGTTGATTTGCCAACACTCTAAATTATGTAAGGATAACTTAGGTGTCGTAATGGCTTTATTTGATTCCCCCCCTCCCCCGCTTCACCTTAGACTTGCAAGCAACTTCCGAGAAATTACTTGGATTCTGAGGTTCCACAGGGGAAGTTGGGGTGGTGTTCGGTTTCACAACCGACCACACCATTTTTGCTGTACCCTCAGCTTCTGAGACCGATTCCTTTAGCAAAGGGATCTTCTCAACTTGAGGGCTCAGATTTGATGTTTTTTCGGCATCTGGGCTAGAAGACGCACATAGCCGAGTGTTAACTTTGTTGGCATTGTCACTCAAGAACTCAATGATTTTGGGTTGTGACCGTGCCACTTCTGAATTTAGGGATATGATCCGTGTTACTTTTCTTGATCTAATGATATTAGACATAATCATAGAGTTGGTTTTCTTTAAGCTGGGAAAAGTTCCAAAGACCAGATTAACCAAGCTAGCAGGAGGCCACTAACTGCCATTTCTGCCGATAACGACACACCAACACCGCAATTGACAGACTTATCCCTGGAGCACTGGCCTCGGCGGAGCCCCCCCAATACAGCTGTAGACCCCTACCCAGGTGCCATCTGGAACTACAGGTGCACGGGGATTTTCACAAGCTGATGGACACGAAGTCCTATGTTGGCTAGACTAGGACCAGCATCCTCTCTATCTTGTGGCCGCGACACGGCAGCGCGTTTTATCCGCTGTATCCTAAACTCGCATTGAAAATCCGTCTGAGTATTGGTCCATCACCACCGGTTTCCATTTTAGCTAGCAACCTCCTGTTGGCCTTTGAGTCAGGGGTCGGAATATTAGAAGGCAGGACTTCACAGTATCAGGCCTTCGCTTGCGCTATTGCCTGGTTGCTAATTCCTGCACTCCTTAACCTCGCCCAAATTCATTGGCCGGTTGCCATTGCCTCAATTTGCCAGTGTTTCCACTGTTTCCACCCGACACCACGAGGAGGTTTGAGGTTGGACTCTGTCAGGCTTCACCGCCATATACGTACATAATCTATCAGGCGCCTATAGGTAGAAATCTGCAATGAGAGGGAGCTGTTACGGGGTCTGGGGCAACGCACCCAGCGCTCGAAAATTTTGTATTTTTTTGGCAAGAATAATTTAAATTTTAGGCCTATTTTGATAAAAATTGATGCTAAGTTATTAAAACGTGGCATTGAAATTAGAGGTGCAAAAACATGACTATACTAGTTGCACAAATGGGCTATGAGGGAGATAGCTATCGCTAGAATTTCAGTTCTCTTACTGACAAACTGGTAAACCATAAAATCTTATAGCGGTAGTTCAATAGAACTCTTACGGAGTAATATATTTCTTCTATATTTTGTAGACAAAGATATAATTAGGAGGGCTAATAAAATGAAGTTTCAGAGAAGTGATTGGTAATTAACTAATACTTCATAGCCCCCCCCCCCCCCCCAATTCCTGAGCTTAGGTGTGTATATTTTTTTGATAAAACCTAGATGTTAAGCATTTTGAAGAGATCAAATTTGAATACTAATTTACCAATTTTTGGCCATTTTTCAAATTTTTTTTTTCTGATTTATTAGTTTTGTTTTTGACAAATTAGCCCCTTCCCCCTACATAAACGTGTCAAATTATGCTTTAAATCATTTTTTGAGACTATTCCGATGCAAAAGACAGTCTCAGAAGGGCTAAAAATGTAGCATGTTTCTTATTCTGCATTTTGGTCAGCAGGCCAGTAGGGAGGCTATAGACCCCCTCCCACCCCCCTGGCTGCGCTACTGTAATCTATATTAAATGCAAAAATTATTTTAAAATTGCTCTAACGTGAAAAATTTTTATTCACTCACTTAGTTGAAAAACTCAATTTCGCTTCTTTGGGACCTTTTCAATTAATAAACTTATTTTCTACATAAGAGCAATTGTTCTACAATTTCCTCAAATTGCATCCCGATGAATTTATTAGCGCCAGTGATATTTGAAGATAGGTGAGAAAACTGGCAAGACGAGGAAAAAAGTTCAAAGGAGACGCAATCGAGAAAATGCATTTGTTATATAGCAATCATTGCGCCACTTTTGAAGGGATCAGAATTCTTTTCGAAGTGCTCAGAATTTTAGCAGTGCTCAGAAGCAGGCGCGTTGCCAGAAATTTGCAATGGGGGGCTGTGTTTGGGGGTCTGGAGGCGAGGCCCCAGCTGCCAGAGACTGGGGGTCTGGGGGCAAAGCCCCCAGCCGCCGGAGGCACGGGAGTCTGGGGGTGGAGCCCCCAGCCCTCGAGAATTTTGCATTTTTTTGCAAATAAATAACTTAATTTTAGAGCTATTTTAATAAAAAATAATGCTTTTGAAATGTGGCATAGAAATCGGCAGCGTAACATGATTCAACCGGTTGCATTAATGGGCTATGTGGGAAGTGGCTGATGATAACGTTGCAGTTCTCTTGTTTACATGCTGGTAAATCATAAAATCCTATAATTCAATAAAACTCACACGGAGTAATCTACTTCGTCTATATTTTATAAAGAAAATTAATTGGAGGGGGGGGTTAATGGAAAGATATTTAAGAGAAGTGATTGGTAATTAACTAACACTGAATAGCCACCCCCTCTTTATTCCTGAGTTTATAATATATTTGTTGATAAAACCTATGTTTGGCGTTTTTACACTAGCGATCAAATTTTATGGTTTATTTTTGGGCATTTTTTAAAGTTTTCATTGATTTGTGACTTTAATTTTTGACAAATTAGTCTCCCCCCTGAATATTTGTTTCAAGAGATGCTTTAAATCACTTTTAAGTCAATTCCAGCGCAAAAAAACAGTCTCAAAAGAGCTAAAAACGTGGTATTTTCCTAATTCTGCATTTTGGTTGACAGGCCATTGGGGGGGGCTTATGTTTTTTTTTTGTATCGGAAAGTGGTTAAAACAAGCAAAATATCAACCTCACTTTTTTGTAGAAGGCTTACTGTATTGGCGAGAGAGACATCGCAGCGCCTTCGCTGCGCAGAAACAAGACAGAAATCGTCTTTTTTTCCTTTTTTCACTACGCGATGTCGAATCAGCTGAATCGCGGGAGTTTTGACGCAATGTTTTGCCAGAACTTAGTCACATATCATACAGAAAGTTCACTGAATTGTGACGTGGACCACATTTTTTGAGAGGTAAAGCAGAGCTAAGTTTTTTGACGTCAAAATAGTGACATGGTTAGCAGATGAGAATAATGCCAAGTAATAGGAATTGTTTTGAAATTTTGCGTGTGTTTTCTCGGCTTGACGACGTAACCGTCTTCACTCTTTTTTGCGCCCCTAAAGGTTAAAGGGGAGCGTTTTCCACCTCTGCATTACTTCAGATATACCGCGTTCTAGCTCCTTTTGATGTGTTTGTATGGGATCAGGATTGGTCTGGATGGAAGTATGGAACCGTTAAAGCTCGGGCTTTGGCTGGCTATAATTTAGACGTCACTTTCTTATGACGTCACAAAGTAATACTTTGAAAAAGAGAAAAAAGTGGAACTTTTCTTACGTGAGCAACCTTTTACTTTGGGTTTTGCTCGCACCAGAAGCCCTACATTAAATGTTTGTCCAGACGTGATTCGTATCGTTAACTAACTTTCCTGCAAATTTCGTTTCAATAGCTTAACGTTTAACGAAAATATCCTAGGTTGTTAGCTTTGTTGTTGTATAATTTGTCTTGAATTGCTGTTGTATCCAGTAATATTGTGTTGCTTAGGCTTTTTACCAAATAGACTATGACATCAATATGAAATTTTTTAGTGAACCGTAGGTCTAACCCGCTTAAAGAATATTCATTACAACCTGGGATTTAAAAAAAGTTCCATTGACGTAAAAAGTTAATTACCGCAGTGTAGTCAACAATATCTCGCTTAACTTGCGTTTTCATTTTCCCCATTGGCTTCCAATGGTTATAATCAGCTACGCTCTCTGATCATGCAATAATCACTATAAGCTCTGATATCGGTTCAGGACGCCATTGTACATTCTTGACTCTGCCTGCACCTATTGCTAACTATTGCGTAGAACAGGAGTCGGCAACCTATTTCGGCAACCTATGGTCAGTGGCGGATTTAGGGGGGGGGGATGGGGGGGATGCATCCCCCCCCACCAGCCTAAAAGTAACGATTTTGGCCGAAAAATCAGCCTCTATTTCGAATAATTCGGCTCCATTTCGGGATGCATCCCCCCCCACCAGCCCAAACTTAACGAATCCGGCCGAAAACTCACTCTCAATTTCGGTGAAGACCTTTTTTTTTTTTTTTCTTTGGAGACCACCTGATTTTGGGCGAAAAAAACGTTTGAATTTCCGATTTCGGCCGAAAAATCACTCTCAATTTCGGTGAAGGCATCCGAATTTTTGAGGTTTTGTGCTTAAAATCCCCCCCACCAAAATTTTCTAGATCCGCCACTGCCTATGGTACCCGATCTTAAAGATCCATTCGCTTCGTTTTGTAGCGTCAGCTCCAACGGGTTGGAGACTATGTCTATTTTGTAGCGTCGGAGACTTAGTCTCCAACGGGTTGGAGACGGGTTGGAGACTAAGTCTATTTTGTAGCGTCAGCTCCAACGATCCAGTCCACTCCCTTGCGCGGGTTGGAGACGTGGATGAGCCGTCGCCAGCGTAAAGGCAGGGGATGATGTAGCGTCAGCTCCAACGTAGCCACAAGTGAAAGATGAATTGGACATATGGATTAATAACTCAACCCGGAGAGTAAGTAGCTCGATAGGTTGTTCAACCGAGCCGGTCGACCGCATTGGGGCGCGTCCTTTTGACACGTACGTTACAGTTTATTTTTGATTAGATCCCTAATGTGACATCTGGAAGTCGTTGGCCATGCAACCAAATCCTGCTCTGAAACTACTCCAACATTTGACAAAACCTTTTTTTCTTAGAGTTCTCGCCAACAAATCGGCCGAAAACTACAGAACTACCATAAAATTAGGTGAGAGCCTTTTTCTATATTTTTATTCTTGTTCTGTCAAATGATTCTAAAAACGTGCAAAATTTGATTCAAATGGCGTTAAAATAGCTAGTTTTTTGCAAAAAAATCAAAAATCGCACAAAAAGACCTCATGGCAACCGGCGGCGGCTGCCCACCCCTACACCCCAGTATGTGACATGCTTAGTTGCACCAGTTTACTCAGCGCTTCGCTTAAATGAAATGTTTTTCATCAAATTTTATTAAAATTTAGGTTCAAGCTCCCCTCCCCTCAGTAAAATTCTGGCTGCGCCGCTCTATTTTTGCTCAAATTAACGGTTGTCATATTTTTGAAGTAGAAACGCAAAACAGAGTTATTGGAGCATCACATTTTCTCCTGACACAGTTGGCACAAACGTCTAAAAGACGTCTAAAACGAACTTTGGTCTAAATGTTGTATATTTTTCAAAATGCACATAGCTGAATAGACGTCTTGACAAAGACGTCAAATATACGCAAACTCAACCACGTGTTAAGGTCTATGAGTTACGTATAATAGACTTCTTTGTAAAGACCTCTTTTCAACTATATGTATTTTTGCAAAAAAGACAACATTTAGACAAAAATTAAACCATTTAAATTACGTCTTGTGCATAAATCTAGACCATGTTTAAACATCTCTTTGACAAACTTTGTGCCTATTTGAGTAAAAAAAACAACATCAGAAAACACGATGTTTATTCACCTCAGAAAACTTGCAATTTTTCGCGGATATGAGGTGAGTCAGGGGCGCCGAGAGCCAAACGTGATTTCCGGTTCTGTGAAGGCGAAAATTGACGGAGAAAATGCTGCAGTTTGGTCCAAAAAACGATGTGATCTCCAAAAAAAAAAAGTTCTTCGCGAAAATTTCAACGGTTTTTCCGGTCGAAATTAGGTGATCTCCAAGAAAAAAAAAAGGTTTTCACGGAAATTTCAATGGTTTTTTCGGTCGAAATTAGGTAATCTCAAAAAAAAAAAAGATCTTCACGGAAATTTTAATGTTTTTTTTGGTCGAAATTGGGTTATCTCCAAAAAAAAATGTCTTCTCTGCTTCACATGCTGACTTCTCAGTGTCATTTCGATAGGCCCCTTCTCGAACTCGGCCTTCCTGAAGCCAATGGGCCCCCTAAAGTCCATGGGCCCCGGGGTCATTGTACCTCCCTGCCCCCCCCTCTCGGTGGCCCTGGGTGAAGTTAAATAAAAAAGAAGAGGTCTACATTTTCATCATAAATAAAGTGTAATTGTGTAAACCACAATTTTTCGCGAATTTGATTTGAAGACGAATAACTATCCAAGCGTTGCAAGACTTTAAAAACGTGACTTAGCCTATAGCAAACCAGCAAACCCATTTAAACACGCAATAAATGGTATTTGTTAAGTAGAATGTGATCAACAATCTTACGAGCTCGTCACCACCACAGCGCTAGCACCGTAGTTTCAGTGTGACCGTTCAAATCTCAATGCCCTCACTCAATATTGTCATGCTCGTTTTTACACATAGCTACAGTGGCAGGGTGGCAGAGTGATCTAAAGTCTGTCCTGCGTTGAAGGACTGCCACGACTTCAAAACCAGTATATGTCTCTGGTTGTTGCGGGCATAGGTTCAAATCCCATCCGTAGTCATCTTTTCTGGCAACCAGAGGCTGATCCAGATTGTGGCTTTATGTCTACTATGTTCTAAAGAGCTACCGATGCATTTGTGCATTTATGCTTCTGCAGCAATTAGTATCACTCTCTGACAACTGGAGCAAGCTATAAAAATCATCAAGTTTTTATTTAAAGAATCTGAACCATTTAAGTATATTAAGAAAGAGCTATACCGATGCTGTTACTTCGGTTAGCAATCTTTCATGTTTTCCAGACTAGCCACAAAAATTGCTATTAATAGCTTTTGGCATAGGTGGGCAAGTTAATGCAAAACGTTAGCTTCGTTAACCACTAGTCCGTTAACAAACTTCACACCTCCGTTAACGTTAATCCGTTATTTTCAGTTTTAATTAACGGAAGTCAATAAAGTCCGTTAATCCGTTAACATTTTGCGTGTAATTTACTTTTCTTGTTATTCACTCGCTTCTAGAACACGTATTGACGCTGTTGAGCTGATTGTAAGGAAATATTTATCGCTATGGTGGTCTTTTTGTGTTTTGGAAGTTACATTTTACCAGGGTGTCGAACCGTTTCAAATAACGGTTCAGGTTCAGGTTTAGCTCCTGCTCAAAATATTTTAGCGGTTCAGGTTTGGTTCGGGTTCACTTGAGCACCATTTTCGAGGTTCAGGTTTAGTTCAGGTTCACTCAAGTAAAATATTACGGGTTCAGGTTCGGTTCGGGTTCATTGACTTAAAATTTAACTGTCATTACTCGTTTCGTCCAGAAAAAAAAAGGAGAAATTGCTGATTCTTTTGATGATCACCACTGCTCTTATTGTGCGCGTACCAGCGCCAGCGGCATCCAGATATGGAAAAATATATTCTTACTTTTGTTAGGGGTTCAGGTTCGGTTTGGGTTCACTTGAGCACAATTTTGAGGGTTCAGGTTTGGTTCAGGTTCACTGAAGTAAAATTTTGCTGGTTCAGGTTCGGTTCGGGTTCACCAAAATGAAACGGTTCATTCGGGTTTACGGTTCGGGTTCAGGTTCGGTTCGACACCCTGCATTTTACAGTCTAATCTAATTTCAAGATAAAAATAAGTTTAAATGCACTAACGAAGCTGCGATCAGAAAATCTTTGGAAATGGTGAACAGCGATATTTAATAGACCTATGAGGCTATGAGGCTGCAGTTTATTATTTGCCTCAAAAAAGCGTTCCTTTCTTCGCTTTCTTCCATAAAACTCGTGCTAATACGCAACAAATGTTAGCAGTGCAAACTGGTTTGTACCGGCCCAATGAATAAATGGTGCAAGATATTAACGATAAAAACCTTAACGGAAGTTAACAGAACTTAACAGAAGTTAATTTAGTCCGTTAACAGAACTTAACGGAAGTTAATTTAGTCCGTTAACATGAAAAAACTTTTTAATGGATTAACGAGTTAATGAAAAAGTTAGCTTCGTTATTAACGGATTAACGATTAACGGACTTGTGCCCACCTATGGTTTTTGGTGTTTCTTGTTTTTGAATTACGGTAAGACGTAAGACAGTTTGGAAGTAACTCGTTAAATTTTTCCCGAAGCAATATTTAAATTTTTTAGGAACAAGTAGCGTATTTCTGAAAAGACAATTATAAAAATAGTTTTTTTCTTTGAATTTGATTTTGCAACCATTTTTTGAAATACGCAATTGAAAAATTTGAAATTTAAAAAAATCGGAAAAATATTTCACAAAAAAAGTTTCAGCGATAGAAAACTCCTGCTGTGAATTCTATAACGAAGTTTTGCAAGCAGTAGACGAACGCAATTTCCCATTATGAGGTTTTTATGAATTTTCCTCGTCAATGTTTTTTCTGAGATTTAATCACAGTCGTTGGAAAATAATTATTTTTAATCGCATTTAATTTGCGCTTGTGCAATTGCGCTCAAAATGGTTAAAATACTTGGGGCGCAAGCGTCAGTGCAACCATTTAAAAGTAGTTGCGGCGCAAGCTACATCGCAAAGGAAAAAGTTGCGGCGCAAGCTTACGGCGCAATGTTTGCGCCACAAATGCCCACCTCTGACCGAAGTGACCATATGATATTCTTGTACTGTGCTAGCCTAGTGGTGCCTACTTTCTACTTCGGTAACGGATCAGTGGTCGAGTGCGAGTGGATGGGCTTAGAGCATCTGGTAGACGTAGCCTACTGGTATAAAAATTGGTACAGGTAGGCCTATTCACAATTGGCCTGCTTGACGTTCAGTGATGGTTATCATATTTATTGTAGCTACGGTAGCCTACCGGTATGTCTTTGTCAATTGTCGTGGGCATATTTATTGCAGCTAGGCTAAGTAGGCCTACCGGGATTTATTGGCAACTAACTTATGTCTGTGTGATCGTCTATGGTGTTAAGCAAGTTACTTACTGGTATGGTACGGTAGGTTGTAGCTTGTTGTACCTCAGACCTAGCGCTGATCAGAGAGCAGCAGCCTACAGTATGAGTATGTCTTTGTCAGACTTGAGGCAGTAAACAAGCAGAAGTGTACTGTACCGTAGCCTACGGTACCATTAGGCCTAGCCAGTGGGGGGCAAATTACTGCACAAAAGTAATGAAATTACCAGTATTATACGTCACTAAAAATTACTTTGAAAAAGTACGGTACCGGTAGTCTAAAATAAATTTGCAGTAGGCCCTAGTTGTTACGGTACTTCTCAGAAAAAGTACCGGTAGGTTAATACTGTAGTAAGAAATTTGTTACAAATTACAAATTGGTTGAAACATTTAGCCAAAATGACAGTGGTCTGCATCAACTTTTCTAATAAGGCACTAAGAGAAAAAATGTCTGATCTCGTCTATGATTCATGCACCATTAAGCAATGATTACTGGGGTGTCGTTAAGTATGAGCTGTCGCTTTATTTTCAGCAGCTCTGCGATTCGTGTATGAGCGTGCATGCGTTCTCTCCGATCTAAGCTATTCCCCAAATCTAGCCCTAACTCTAATGAGTGCACGCATGAGAGCAGAGAGGAGCAAGTGTGCGCACACTCATACATGAGTCGCAGAGATTCCAAAATAAAGCTGACGGCTTATAACGACATCCAATTACTGTAGATCAGTGTTCCCACTCTGTACTAGGCCGATTTTTTTCAGCCAATCAGCGATTTGTTGGAGCAAGGGCAAATAACTTTTGGCAATATGGCAAACATAGCTTTAGAAAACTCAACAAATTAGTGAAAATGAGACATTTGGTATCCTTACTCGATTGGTACGTAAATTAGGGCACATAAATGTTGTTTTAGAGCTTTGGGCACAATTGTTTCAAGAAAATTTGGGCACTGGTTGATTCATCATAAAGTTAGAGGAGACAATGCTGTAGATGATGGCTTTCATTATGCTGCCTTTTCGACACTATTCAGCGTTAAAGAATATTAATTACGGTATTTAATTACGTAAGAAACATACTGGAAACCAACAACAAAAACGTACCGTAAGAAACCGACAATAAAATATAACTGAGGAATTACAAAACTAGACCAAGATTTTTCTAATGCTATTGCGCTTGTGCTGGTTACATTTGAACTAATCTATCATATTCATCGTCTTTTTTGACGCGCTGAAAAGTATGTGACCAATGGAACGACCATGCATCATTCTCAAACGCAAACTGTTTTGATTGGTTGGAAATCTTACTGATACATTAGCAGCCAATTAAGTGGTACTCCTCGATAGTGCCAGAACCAGAGAACGGTGACGTAATCACAAACATGTTGCAAACTAATACACAGTGCGTTGTTTCAACTGCAAACGCTTTTTTGTGATCTGCACCTTGTCTGTATCTAACATTTCAAAAGTTATTTCTAATTAGTAATTTTGACACCTTTAAAAAAAGTAACAAAATTACTACAAAACTTACTTTTTGAAAAAGTATTGACATTACTATTAAAATTACTAAAAAAGTACAATTCAATACAGTACTGGTAATTCATTACTTTAGTAGCCTAGCTTAATTCATTACTGCCCACCACTGGGCCTAGCTTACCGTAAAGTGCTGTTTAATACAGAATAGCTGTGTGCTGTCAGACTATATACTAGCATAAACCATTGTTTTGCTAGCAATAGCATACCGATACCATGATTGCAATTGCGATGTATTTGCATTTTTTTCTAAAGTTGCCTTGGACAGGGAGGGACCTTTTGGTCTTCGAGTGTAACTGCCTCCTACCCACCTGACTACTACATGTGGTAAGGCAATGGAAACTTTACACTGTCCTTTTAATTGCTGAACGTCAAGAAGTGATGCTGTGAATAGCCCCAATTTTTATAGTCGTTTCAGTTTTTTATTTTTATTCCACTACCATCAATAAATGACTTACCAAGTGTGGTAGAAAATAGTCATGTTAAACTTTTTGCTGATGGGACCAACATTTACAAGACAATTGTGGAAAGTTGAGCCTGTGATGAGTTACAAAGTGACTTAAACAAACTCTCGGCATGGTAAAAAAATGGAAACTAGATTTTCATCCATCGAAATGCAGTGTTTTATGACTCAGAAATAATGTTTGATTATGATTATGAGTTGAGTGGCAGTATTGGCAATCTAATGAAAGTGCAACAAACCAATACCGAAAAAGATTGTGGTATATTAATTGATAATCAACTGAGTTTTTGTGACCATAAACATAAAATAGTTTCTGAGGCTGATGAAATTGTTGGTCTAATCAGACGTTTGATTTGTTCTTTGGACAAAAACATATTTATGTTGTTATTTAAAAGGGCATTCAGGACGTTTTTGTTTAAAATTTTTTTCTTCGAAACCATAGTGAAACAACTTTGGCAATTTTTTAGAATTTTTTCCCACCAATTTTGATTCTCTTCGGCCAAGAAATCGTAAGATATTCGCAATTCTTTTTCCCCTTAGACTAAGGAGAAACGCTTTCTGAACATAACCAAACTGAAAGGACGTAGGTCAAAATCGTTCGAAATGACTGACTACATTAGCAGCTGTGGAGGAAGTAGCTTTGTAGGTACCTGCTGATAACCGTAAAAAACCTAAACGAAAAATGCTTAGCACTGAAGCTTGCAATTTCATATTTACGGGAAAAACTAACTGGCCTTATCTGATCTTTAGGCCTAAACCAATTGTGCAATAATTGCATAAAACTTACTGGCTCACTAAAAACTAAAATCTTAGTCTAATATCTTGTCAGCTACAATGCCTTAGCCTTCAACAGGCAATAATTTTTTCGAATAAGCTATCTATGCGAAGCAATCACAATCTGCAATAGGCAATAGGCTACTATGCCTAAAGCACTAAAGCCTTGTTTTATTCCGACTACTTAGCTAGCACTTAGCAGACAAAGCATACTAGGTAAGCATCTAACCTCTCTGAATTCAAACTGCAGCCATTCCACTAATTGATTTATCTATACCTTCAGCACTCACCTAGTCCCAAAAAGCCCGGTACATAGCAAGACTCGGAAATAGAAGTTACAAACTGATTTATTGCACTATCTACTTGAAACAAGATGGCTGAAATTTGGATTCTAAAGGGAAAACATAAAATTTTTTCTCTTAGACTTTCTTAACCAGATGATTTGCAAGAATTGCAATGGGGTCATGTTGGTAAACATATTTTTCAGATTTTTTTGCAATTCAAAATTCGGGTTGAATGCCCTTTTAAAACTTTAGTATGCCCAAAACTTGAGTACAACAACACTGTATGGAATCCTTACACCAAATGTGATAATACTAAGCTTAAGTCAGTGCAAAGACATGCAACTAAAATGTTACCAGCCTTAAAAGACTTAACCTACCCGGATTGCTTGAAAGTCTTAAATTTACCAACAGTAATGTTCTGTAGACCAAGAGGAGATTGCATCCAAGTGTTTTAGTATTTACATAATTAATATGATGTTGGTCACAATGGCCTATTTTATGTGAATGTACCAATTTTTCACTGCACTCAAGGCAATCAATTGAAATTGTCTAAACTACCTCAGCATACTCAATTACACGCCAAGTTTTTTTGACTATTAGTTGTCAATGATTGTAATGCTCTGTCAGATGATGTAGTAATGCTCTCACAGATGATGTAGTAATGGCCCTAGCATTCAAGAACCGTTTAGACAAACTTTGGAAAAACCATCTACTTAAGCTTGATCCAGATGCTTAATAGTATAGAACAAAATAAAATGAAAAATTATAAAAGTCTGCAGCATAAATTAGCAAAAAGCAATGTTATAAAAACAGTAGCTAGTGATTTTTATTTCTCTTGTGCACCACACTCTGTAGTTTTTCGCTGCTGTCTTCTACTGTGTTTGCCATCTAGCCATGTAGATATATCCACTGATGTTGCATAATTTTAATGTTGGCTGTGTTTGTAGTATGCTAACCTTTCAGAATTTCAACGGAAAGCTGTGGATAAAAAGCACTTGTGCTTACCTTCCTCAGCATATTGTTATTACTATTATTAAAACACAAAGCAACAATATAAAAACTAGAATAACATCAAGAAAAAGGTAGAAGTAGCAATGTCATTGATTTCAGATGTGACCCGACCAGGTAGTGAACCAGAGTCTACCATTTCGGTTGCAGATGCTCTATTCACTCAACCACTGATTGGTTAAGATCATAAAATGATAAGGAAGGCTTTGTTTCACTGAAAATTTTTATCTACTTTTTATTGGGCAGAGCTTATTTCACAAAGTGCGGAGTAAGTGCTGGTTTATTAGAATAAAAAAATCAATAACCTAACTCCAACTCTAAACTGCACTTTAAAGTCTAACCCCTGGCCCTAACCCAAACTGAAAATCTGGCTCAAATGCTAGCATGCAAATAAGTTCAGTTTTAATGGGTCTAGACAACTGGCCTCGAGTGAAATGACGCAGATTGGCTGAGAAGGTCGATCATAAAAATATTTTACTATCCCCAGAGCCATCTTGCCCAAACCCTCTTTTTGTGATGAAATCACTGTGACGAAACTGTTGGTTTGCGGTCAGTTTGTCGCGGTCATTTGACTTGGCTCGGTTTTGTTTGTGCTCAAATTAGGGTAGCAATGATTGGTCGATGCAACTGCATGCCAGTGTGCAAGTAAGCACTTCCTTTTGGTAATTCTGACTCGAATCTAACCAGAACTCCAATGCTTACCGGTACTTCTAAACTAACTCTAAATTGCACCCTAACTCAAAGAGTCGAACCCTGATCTTAAGCAGTTAAGTTCTTGACCCTCAAGTAGTAAAGAGGCATTGAAGTCAAGTTTTTCACTGTTGACCAAAATAATAAAAAAGCCTAAAATACATTCTCACCAATTTTAACTTTCAACATCTGCACGTTTTCAAGATATTGCAGTTTAAAATCAATAATTTTCCTTTTACTTTGGTGTTTCCATTTTGTTAGTGTTGTGATAGGCTGATACCACAAGATCAGAGATTAACTTTTGGAAAGCTTGCTTATATTTACTTGAAAAGCAGTTAATTTACAATTCTGACCTTTTACTTTATGTTGACGACAACTCTACCACAAAGCACTTATTCATTGAAAATTAGAAGCATGCAGTAACTTTCTGAAATGTTGTTTGTAATTGGCAACCCTTGCAAAATTTCTAACATGAGAATAACTAAGCTCTTATGTCTTGGGAAATCCATAATTGTAGAAAGCTCAAATTTGGTGAAGTTAGTCTTCACATCTTTCAAAGATTTGTTGAGAAAAACGCATAGAAAAACTTCTGACTTAAAGATCAAGTGCCAAGAAAAATTTGCTATTTTGGTTTTAATTGCTACGTCAAAAAAAGTTCTTCAGTAACATTATTTCGAGTTTTATAGTTGTTAAAAAGTCGTTTTGATGCGATTTGGATCTATTAAGTGAATGAGGTCATGTGCGAACTATAGCCTTCTCTTAGGTTTACCATCATCATCAACATGGATGGGCTTTCGTATTCCTCAGTAATCAGCTATTCACTTTTTAGCTGTTAACTGATAGATGTAAGGAAATGTTTTTGAGTGCGTTCATATGCTGATAATGTGCAGTGCTTTTTTTTTTTGATAGAGATTCTTCTGTAGACATGATTAAAAACAAAATTCGAGCACACAAGTGCCTGCATGGTTATGCTCCTGCATATTTGAAAAATTTAATCAACTCTCATTCTGTTTCGGCAAGATATACCTTGCGTGTTAATGATGATAATTGGCTGCTTCAAACGGTAACTAGCTTAAACTTTGCTAGATCCCAATCTATGTTTTTGTATGCATCACCCAAGGTATGGAATTCGTTGCCACTATCTTTGCGTGAAATTGAAGCTTCTTGTACCTTTTCAAGAAAGGTCTAAAAGCATATTATTTGAATTTAATGTTTGAGGATATTACCACTGTGTGCAATGCAGGTGCGTAGCCAGAAATTCGCAAATTGGGGGGGCTGTTTTGGGGGTTCGGGGGCGGAGCTTTTTTGGAATTTTTATTTTTTATTTTTATTTTTTTGCAAAAATAACTTAATTTTAGGGATATTTTGATATAAAATAATGCTTTTAAAATGTGGCATAGAAATTGGCAGTGCAAACCTGATTAAACTGTTTGCATAAATGAAATGTGTGGGAGGTGCTTTAATGGTAAAATTTTAGCTCTTGTTTACATGCTGGTAAACCATAAAATCTTATAGTTCAAGAAAACTCACACAAAGTAACCTATTTCGTCTATATTTTATAGAGAAAGATAATTGGGAAGGGAAGGGACTAATGAAAAAATTTTTAAGGCAAGTGATTGGTAATTAAGTAATACTGAATAGCCCCCCCCCCCCCGCCCTCTATTACTAAGTTTATAATATGTTTGTTGATGAAACCTATGTTTAGCATTTTTACAAAAGCGATCAAGTCTGATTGCTTATTTTTGGCCATTTTTTAAAGTTTTCATTGATTTGTGAGTTTTTTGGCAAATTAGCCCCCCCCTAAATTTATACTTCAAAAGATGGTTTAAATCACTTTTTAGTTCATTCCAGTGCAAAAAAACAGTCTCAGAAGTGCTAAAAACGTGGTATTTTCCTTATTCTGCATTTTGGTCAACAGGCCAATGGGAGGGACTACAGCCCCCTGCCCCCACTGGCTACGCTACTGGTTTCATGCCAGTATTTTGCTGCTTATTGCTGTGGAATTACTACATCTGTGGTGTATTAGTTTTATTTCTGTAAAGCTATTTGAATGTTACTATGGCCCCTTAGTCAGATGCGTTGACACTTGTTGATGTTATCTCAAAGGGGATATAAATTGCGATTATTATTATTATTACTATTGCAGTTCAGTTCAAAGGGAGCAACAGTACTAAACTGCTAAAGCACAGACTAGGTTATTGAAAATTATAATGTATTTCTTTGCCTTAGTCCTATTTGTTCAGAGTTTATCATGGTTTACAAAACATTTAGTATCCTAGGCTAAAAGCTAACCACTGACCTAGTGACCAGTATTAGTAACTGACAGAGCTGGCCAAATACTCCAAGTTGGTCCCTAATCAGTAACTGCAACCAGTTTAGGTAATCCACGAACCTACTCGGCAGGAATAGCAGATGCAGTAACCGCTACCTTAAATTTACTGTATGAACTGGCACAACAAACAGTTCTGATTAATAAAACTGAGCAAAAAATACGATTTCTTGTATATCACTGCTACTAACTAAGCTTACTAATTCATAGACAACTGCTTCCATAAATTTACTGTATGGACTCGCACAACCAACAGTTCTGATTAATAAATTTGGTAAGGAATTCGTTTTCTCGAAAAACAACTGCTATTAAGCTTATTACCTGTATAGTGAATAGGTAATTTCCATAGGTGGGCATAAGTCCGTTAATCCGTTAATAATGAAGCTAACTTTTTCATTAACTCGTTAATCCATTAAAAAGTTTTTTCATGTTAACGGACTAAATTAACTTCCGTTAAGTTCTGTTAACTCCCGTTAAGGTTTTTATCGTTAATATCTTGCACCATTTATTTATCGTACTGGTACAAACCAGTTTGCCTGGTAACACTTGTTGCGTATTAGCACGAGTTTTATAGAAGAAAGCGAAGAAAGGAGCTCTTTTTTGTGGTAAATAATAAGCTGCAGCCTCACAGGTCTATCAATTATCACTGTTCGCAATATCCAAAGGTTTTCCGAGCAGCTTTGTTAGTGTATGTATTTGAACTTATTTTTACCTTGAAATTAGATTAGACTGTAAAATGTAACTTCCAAACATAAAAAGACCACCACAGCAATAAATATTTTCTTACAATCAGCTCAACAGCATCAATACGTGTTCTAGAAGCGAGTGAATAAAAAGAAATGCAAATTACACGCAAAATATTAACGAATTAACGGACTTTATTAACTTCCGTTAATTAAAGCTGGAAATCATGGATTAACGTTAACGGAGGCGTAAAGTTTGTTAACGGATTAGTGGATAACGAAGCTAACGTTTTGCATTAACTTGCCCACCTATGGTAATTTCTGTAGCGCAGAAACACACTCCCACTGTTTACACAGAATGTGGTTTTGACAGTTAGTTTGTGGATGAAGTCATTTGACGGCTAGACAAGTTTTGCGCATTGCGCTTTTCAAAGCTTAATAACTCCGCCAATCTTGCATAAATTTTTGTGAAATTTTCAAAACTTCTTAAGTTTACGCATATACTATGTAACAATAACCAGAAAATTTGTAGAGCATTTTTCTTGTCGCTTGATCTTTAAACTGTAAATGCCCTTTTAAAAAAGCGAACTATGAAAACTACACAGATGAATATTTCTCAGTTTCATGTTACTCCAAGTTAAAATTTTCAGATGAAATAGTCACTCCTAATTCAGAATGATATTCAGGTTGATGCTATAGTGTATTATAAATGGTAGTAATTTTGTGTATGCCTACTTGGTAGCTAACAGCATGGTAGTCTAATAAATTGTTCTTAGTCAGTCATAAGTATTTTAAATGTGATGATAGCTGCATATGGTTAGCTTAACAAGGGGAAGTTGTATATAGTACATCTATATTTCATAGTGTGATGGATACCTAAGTACTGCCTTCAACTTTTTAACTCCGAAACTGCTCACTAAAATTATCTGATATTGATTATGGTTTGGCTATTGTGAAAAGATTTTCCTGAATTATCATAACCATGCAACAGTATGGAATCACCAAACGAAGAAAAAATGTTTCAGTTGTAAAGCTTCGATTAACTTTGGTTGCTTTTCTTGCTATGCACTTTCCAAATCTTATTTGCAATATCACATCTCAACTGTCATCAATTTCGGATCAAAAAGTAAACTACCAGTATCAAACTTTCCAAAATTTAAATTTTTCAGGTAAGTTTACATTTCAGAGTATATACATACATGTTGTTTGTAGACTGTGACTTTCAGGCGCGGATGTGCATGCGCAGGACGTTTAGGCACCAGAGGTAAAAAATTTTTTCTGAAGTTTTTTTTTTCAAAAAAAACTATTATTCAAAAAGAAGCTTAACTAAAAATTAGCAGCAATCCAACATTAAAATTTTATTCAATGATTGTCAACCTTAAACTATAGGTATTATAATATGCAGTGTGAATGAGCTATCGCGATGCTTTTCAACCTTGCTCAAGTGTCTCATCAGGAGAAAGAATAACACATATCTAAACTTGCAATGATGTAAACTACAATTATCAAATTTGGAAATAAAAATTGCGTCGATAAATACATCTGCTTTGTCTATGCAAATTTTTTGTGACGTCAAACAACTTACGACATGTTCATATAGAAATCACAGGGAGAGCACGATCTAAATGCATGTACGACACATTGCTTAGTGAATAAACACTTAACTAAAAATTAGCAGCAATCCAAAATCATTAAAATTTTATTAAATAATTGTCAATCTAAAACAATTGGTTTTTGTGCTTCGACCATTAATTTAGGCCATCTTCACTGCTAGCATTTAGAAGCATAAGTTATTCATCTATGCAATTTATTATTGTAATATACAGTGCAAATGAGCTATTGCAACGCCTTTCGACCTTGCTCAAGTGTGTCATCAGGCAAAAGAATAACACATATCTAAACATGCAATGATAGAAACTGCAATTACCAAATTTGGAAATAAAAATTGCATAAGTTAATGGTTGAAACACAAAAATCTATAGTTTTAGGTTGACAATCATTTAATAAAATTTTAAACAGAAACTTGTTTTTCAAAAAAAAAGTATTTTTTCCAAAAAAAAGATTAAAAAAAATTTTTTTGTTTCAAATAACAGTGTTTTTAATTTTCTTTTTCAAAGAAAAATTTTTTTTCAAATATAAGCTTTTTCCCCCCAAAAGTTTTTCAAACATAAAAGTTTTACTTTGATTAAAATGTTAATAGTTTCAAAGCTTTTCATCTGACACTTGTCAAAAAGAATCGTCAAAGTAGAGAACGCAGGAAAAGGATCGACTTTAGAAACAAGCCGAGCGGTGATTGGTCAGAAAAGGATTGATGAAAGAGCGTCATTTGTGTAGTAGCAAAATTGTTTGAGGCCATGTTTTGGATGAAAATCACCAGCAAGAGAGGTAGAAAGAAACTTCGACGACTTCGCATATAGGGATCATTAAAATAGTATGGTCTCAAGCTTATTGGGCACATACGAAATCAGTCGTCTGCGGGTCAAATGTGGCTCACAGGCCACGGGTTGGGCAGCTCTGGTGTAAAGATTAAACTTTTAAAACATCCATTTTAACATTGTTTTTACTATATTTACTACAAGTTCTAACAATCATGAATAGGAATCCGCCGAGATATGAATCCTTTGCTCCTGAAAAACTTTGCACTGTATTGTTTGGTAGAGTTAGACTTAAAATAACCATGAAACGTCATGCGGCTTGCTGTGTGTGCCAATATTACACAAGCAACTCATGCCCGTGCACCGCAAAATTTGAGACCACAGGCTGGAGATTGCATGTGTCCGGATTAGGCAAGAAAACTTTACAAACCTGTAGTAAAAAACATTGTTCATTGAAAAAATACAATAAGTAATCGATTTTTCATAAAACTTGTTCCGCTTTCCTTCCATCTACATGCTTTTGAAGTTACTTTTATCAAAATTTCTAATTCAGCCTTCTGCCGACAAAAAGAATTCGTTAACAGCTTAAAGCTTTACACAAATAATGCTCTCGCATCGATCTTTTTCCAGCCAATCACTGCTTGGCTTTTTACAATAGCTGCTCCATTTCCTGCGCTCTCTATTCTGATGATTCTTCTTGACAAGTGTCAGATTAAAAGCTTCGAAAATATTAACATTTTAATCAAAGTAAAACTTTTTAGTCTGAGAAACGTTTTTTTTGGGGGGGAAAAGCTTTTATTTGAAAAAAAATATGTTCTTGAAAAACGAATTAAAAAAACTGTTATTTAAAAAAAAACTGTTATTTGAAACAAAAGCTTTTTTGTTGAAAAAATGTTTTTTGAAAAAAACCTCTGGCACCTAAAAGTCCTCTGGTACCTATTCGATGGTTCCTAAATGTCCCGTGCCTAAACATCTGCACATAAAAGTTGTAGACCGGTTGTTTGCCTGAGTCTTATATGACAATTTTTGATGATGGAGATTACTAGTATTTAGCAGTTTTTTTTGATTTGCATCGTAACTTAATCATGCTGCTCAAAATAATCGTGCTAGCTGTTTTATTCTAATTGGCTAAGCCAATAGGTACCTGTAGGCTACAATTACTAAATCAGGTAAATGGTTATTTCTGTATTGTAGCAATATTTTGACAAAGTCTATTAAATGTTAGCATTTCTCGAATTCAAAGCAAGCGTGGCTAATGGATATGGTACCAAATAGTTTAATCTTCATCAAGGTGTTACCACTAATCATTTGTACGTTTATTTCGTTTATTTAAATAAAAGATCAATTTAATTATTAGTGCCCCAGTTAAAATCTTAGAAGGGTTTTTTTCATTGTTGACCAAAATTTTGGAAAAAGTTGAAAATGCATCCTCATCAAATTTGATGTTTCGACGTCTTTGCGTTTTCAAGATATTACTGTTTAAAATGCACAATTATCCCTTTACTTCAGTGTGGCCATTTTGTGTGTACTAGTATTATGCCGGAAGATTATTATAACTTTCGGAAAGCTGGTGTACACTTTTGTAAAAAGCACCTTATTTACATTTCTGACTTTTCAATACTTAGTCATGACAACAACTCTGCATGTCACACTTATTGAGAATTAGGAAACCAGTAATTTTTTGAAATGTTGTTTGTAATTGGCCACCTTGTCAAAATTTCTGAAGCGAAAAAGTCTTTCTTTGGGAAAATCTAAGCTGTTAGGTCTCAAGAAGATCGTAGAAAGCTCAAATTTGGTGAAGTTAGTCTTTTTGCTCGTTTTTTTCTCAAAAATTTGACAGATCTGAGCACTGGTGAAGTCAATCTTCAGATCTTTAAAATTTTTTGGAGAAAAAAACGATGAACTGTTGACCTGTGAAACACGATTGATGATCTTTATTGCTTTAACACGCGGTGACTCGAAACCTTGATATGGCTTGATTTCGTATTTCATTCTTTCCAGTTAGTCTGAAGTTAACATGGCTATAATTCAACAAATTCCTGAAGAGACCTGATGAAAAGCGAAAACGTGTGTATTTTGATTGTAACTAAATCATTAGAATGACTTTAGTCTTGGAGCATAACGGTCGGAGTTTCTGCTTAATCTAAGAACAAAACGATTGCCAATATAGAACTAAGCATAACAATTTATTAGACGCGTTTCGCTTTAACGTAAAGCAGTATGCAAATTCATTCTACTGATGATGATACTTTGCAAATTCATTCTACTGATGATGCTTTAAGTTAAAGCGAAACGCGTCTAATAAATTGTTATGCTTAGTTCTATATTGGCAATCGTTTTTGTTCTTAGACTTTAGTCTTGCTGTTCATTGCTGTTATTTGGCTAAATAATATTCCACTTTACGGAAGTTAGAAAAAAACGAACAAAAAAGCTTCTGACTTGAATGCCCTTTCAGGTAAAGATCATAAAGTTTAAAAACAAAATATTTCATATTTCAGACATCACTTTGGTTGATAAAATTGCTCAACGTCTGATGCAAAAATTGCATGATGAATTAGATTATGATGATGATGGAAATGTTTCATTAGATGAAGGAGCTGAGGTACAAGCTTAATATACGTATCTTCATGGTTTCAATGTTTTGTTAGTTTTTGTTGAATTCATTGCTCAAGTACTTTTGAAGAATGTATTTGTATTTCATGACTTCTTATGTTAAATTGTTTGCCGTAACTATGAGTGTTGATTGAATGATTTAAAAAGCTTTACTGTTGAATTATTGTTAGGCTGATAGTTGGAAGTACTGTGGTTGTTTTGCTTAGTTTTTTAGTTAAAGTTTTTTCCTATCAAATTTTTTAATGCACGAGCGTGATTTGTAAAACTTAAAACATTTTAGCTAAGTGACAGCATGACTAGTGTACTGTATATGCATTAATTTGAATGCTGAAAGTAACCCATGCTCTGTTTTTCAGTTTATTGATCGAGAAGATTTTGAGTCAGATTCATCTAACCTGCCTGGATTTGCAACTGACAAAGATGGTCGAATAACGGAAGTTGAATTTTGGGATTCTTGGAAGAATTCTTCAGGTTCTTACAATTTGTTGATTGTCTTTCTTTTCAAGTCACAAATATTGCTGTTTTAGGCATGTTTTGAGAAACTATATATTGTTTTTGTTATATAGCATATGCATATTAACGTCTAGCACATTAAATATCTTCCAAAATTTTTCTGAAATGGCTTCATGTATTTGCAGAACTATTTGTTTATTTAATATTTGAAATTTAAATTACTCGTTCTTTGGCTATACTATTATAAAATTTACTTGTAGCAAACCTGTAAAGGCAACTTCATTTTTGCTTTCACAATAAACTTTTCGGACAGAACTCTTTAGTTGCGATTTCTGTATGGTTTAGCATGTCGTGAACAGGATATTTTAAATACCAACGCAAATTTTGTGTTTGTGGTTTTTAAATTTTCATTGGTCTTTAGAAGATCCTGCTTACTGCAAGCCAAACCGGACAGAGATCGCTACTGCAGAGTTCTGTCCGAAAAGCTTATTGCGAAAGCTGAAATGAAATCGACTTTACTGAAAGTCATATTTAAATAGTATTCATTACAAATTTTTTTAACGCAAAGCTCCAAGTTCAATTCCTTTTGTTCTTTCGATAAAGTATTGATATCTGTGTAGATTGATTATAATAGATTTAAGCATAGATGGGCACAAGTCCGTTAATCGTTAATCCTTTAATAACGAAGCTAACTTTTTCTTGAACTCGTTAATCCGTTAAAATGATTTTTCATGTTAACGGACTAAATTAACTTCCGTTAAGTGCTGTTAACGGACTAAAGTAACTTCCGTTAAGGTTTTTATCGTTAAAATCTTGCACCATTCATTCATCGGACCGGTACAAACCAGTTTGCACTGGTAACACTTTTTGCGTATTAGCACGAGTTTTATCGAAGAAAGCGAAGAAAGTTCTTTTTTGTGGAAAATAATAACCTGCAGGCTCATAGGTCTATTAATTATCGCTGTTCACGATTTCCAAAGATTTTCTGATCGCAGCTTCGTTGTGCATTTGAACTTGTTTTTATCTTGAAATTAGATTAGACTGTAAAATGTAACTTCCACAACACAAAAAGACCACTTCAGCAATAAATATTTCCTTAGAATCAGCTCAACAGCGTCAATACATGTTCTAGAAGCGAGTGAAATAAACGAAATGTAAATTACACTTAAAATGTTAACGGATTAACGGATTTTATTAACTTTCATTAATTAAAGCTGAAAATAACGGATTAACGTTAACGGAGGTGTGAAGTTTGTTAACGGACTAGTGGTTAACGAAGCTAACGTTTTGCATTAACTTGCCCACCTATGGATTTAAGAATTCGTTTAAAAGAATGTTTTTTACAGTTCACAACTGGACAGTATCGCAGATGACTGAATGGCTGTCTTTTGACGTTGATCTTCCACAATATGGGGAAAAATTTAGATTTTATGGGATTTCTGGTGCTGCAATGCCAATGTAAATGGATGAGTAATAATTCAATGCTATTTATCATTTCTTGCAATATGTTGCTGGCTGTAATGTCCAGGCTGCTTTTAAACGTTTTCGTTCGTTAACTGTAAAGCATGCAGATAATTTTTTTGTCCTAGTTTTAATTGGAAATACGCTTACTTTGTTATTATAGTTTGTAAATCTTGTTTTATAGTCTTGCTGGAAACAATTCTGTGGTGTTATCGTTGGTGGGTGGTGTGAAGGAACATCGTCTAAAGTTATGGTTAAAAGCAATGGAAGTTGTTTTGTGTGGATATAGCCAACGTAAGTGCTTGCAGCTAAACAAGTTATTATTGTTTAGTGTAATTGTGAATCCGATTGTTACTTTTGTAATGCATATTATCGTATGTTAATTATTTTTGATTTAAGCGAGGACTAAAGGCATAATCACTGGGAGTATCGAAGTTTGGCCAATCACATTAGACTAGATTGGCGTTGACACCATCCTTCTTGACCGAGTCGTTTCAGAGATATTCTACTTCAAACACCACATCGGGGCCTCTAATGTTATAAGTTTTAATTATTTTTATTGGCAACTCTCACGTTAATAGCCTTAACGTCATTAGCGACGCCTTCCTAGTTCTAACCTAAAACAACACTGCTATTAAGCTAGTGCATTGACTCGTTTCGATGCGCACTAATCAGTTTGATCTTGTCAGCAGAATAGATCCGAGCTGGAAAAAAACAGTAGGCTGTACGCCTTACGGTAGCCTAGGTTACAAACGTCTTAAGAACAAGCTAAAGTAAGACTAGTAGAGTTATTAGAGTAGTAAGCCAATGTTTGCAGCTTAGATGGAAAAGTTTATTCTAGGGTCACAAAATATAACCAAATACAATAGACCAACTCAAGCACTGGTAGTCTTATTATCAGTTATGAGTTTGTACTTTGTGGCTTGTAGTAATAAAAACCTTATTGCTAGGCTAGGCTATGATTTAGACTGAAATGTATCTGGCAGCTTAATTTTTACTGAGATCGCTTGGCTACCAAACAGTCTACTCTTTTCTCTGAAACGGCTGAGTCAAGAAGGATGGAGTCAACGCCAATCTAGTCTTATGCGATTGGCCTAACTTTAGATACCCCCATTGATTTTGCCTTTAGTCCTCGTTTGAGTAAAAGGCGATTGGAATAAGAATAATTGCAATTGCTGAACTCTGGTGAGTTGTCTGATAACTTAAAATCACTGGTTATATTATTTTAAACGGCGTTTGTTTTTAGCAAAGACCCACTTTTTAAAAGATGTTTTGCTGTCAATTTCGGTCTTGTTTGCTTTCGGCGGGATTACGTACGCTTTGCACGTCCGCCGAAATGCCGCTGCTGCTGTGGCGCTAATGAAGGAAAAACTGGATCATCTTCAAAAGGAAATGAAGGTGTTGGAGGAAGAGGAACAATGGTGAGGAATACATGTGCATTAAGAATGCATAAAGTTTTTCAAAATAGCTTTTAATAGCGTTGAAGCTATCATTTCCACTCTGAAAAATGGGTAGCCTTGAAAAAGGTTGTTTTAGATTGAACGTTTTCGTCCAGCTTCCTTCATGAATCTACGCTGGAATAAAGAAAAACGGAAACGCAGTGGCATTTATGGAGGTTAACTACAATGGAACGACAATGGGTTGCTATTTTGACGTAAGATGCTGCAAAAATCACCTAAAATAAGTGCGAAATTAATCCAAAACTATAGCAAATTTCTCGTCGTATTTTGATTGGTCAAAATTTGTCAATTTGAAAATTTGATTGGAATTTTTCAAAAATGATAGCTCCGATGCTATTAAAAGCTATTTTGAAATTCTATACCACTAGCAAGCTTTTCATAATGTTTTTCTTCAAACCAATTAACGAAGATGGTTTGCACGCATATTTCACACAATGATAATAATAGCTAAAAGCTCGAAACAGCGCTGTCCAGCTGTGTGCACAAATGTGTCTGACCATAAACACTACAAGGTCCTGGAAAGTAGGGATGTACCGGTACCAAAATTTTTGCCGATGCCGATACCGATGCCGATTCTTGTTAAAATGCCGATGCCGATTCTTTAATTCCTATGTAACTTATATATATGTATGCTTGACAAAGTTATTTTAAGAGGAGTCGTGTTTAAAGCAACGCTTTACAAACAAGCAGGTGTTAACTCTGAACGCAAAATCAAGCGCAAAACTATTGGCTACACCATTAAAAAATGACTAACTGTATGTCACTGACATCATTCGACCGACGCGGTAATATTCTTTAATGGCATGTGGTAGCTTAGTGTCACACCAATTCTGCTTAGTTAGAGCTTTGCAACATCCGTGGCTTATCACTGCGACTGACTAGCGATCTCGCAGACACAACATACGATTAGAAGAATGATCAACAGAACGTTGCGATTTTAATATTCGAAATGAAACACTCGCAAATTTAAATGCAGCAACGTTGTTTATATACTGTTAATAGCGTAGCAGCATCGTTGTTTATATACTGTTAACTTTTTTTACAGCAGCTTTAGAGTTCAGACTTACACGTGTTTCATTTTCAAGCTTTCTGTTCGCTGCATTCAAAACCACAGCAATTGTATTGTAATCAATAGCTTTGTTCAAACAAGCCTGTGATGCAATAAACTGTTTTTACCATCGTGTCGCGCAATATGCAACTGCGCGAAATAATAAGCAATGCGCTCGCTAAAAACCTTCTTTGTTTCAGTTTTTCTTCAACGATTTGTAGTTTTTCTTTTCGTAACATGTGTAAACGCTTTCATAAAAAGAAAAATGTTTTTGTCTGGTAAGAAATACCGATGTAAAACGATCTGATCGGAAAAAAATTAGCAATGTTATTATGTTCAAAGAATCGGCAAGTATCGGCCATATTTCACCGATGCCGATTCCGACGCCGATTCCCCCCAAAATTGCCGATACTTGCCGATGCCGATACCGATGCCGATTAATCGGCACATCCCTACTGGAAAGTACCATCGTTAGTTCTTGCAATAGTTACAATATCTTCGTTCATTACATTTGTCATCGTTCATTAATGCGTACTCTGTGGATGATCTAAGCTCACCAGCTTTACCTTGCGTTTGGTATCTGTTTTCCAGTTGTTTTATTAGCAATTTTAAATAGCACAGCTACGCCGCAATGTTGCTCTCAGCACAGTCGCTGTGTTACTTGCTTTTTGTTGCAGGTTGCGTGAATCTTGCGCCGACGAAACTGGAGATGATCCTTTCAATCAGAATGATGTGAGATTTTGTAGCAAAATTAAAAAACTACTTTTACCGTTACTACTAATCGCAGTTGCATACTTGATTGAAAGACGTTACGCCGCTACATGATCACCTCGAATTTGATGATAACAAAGCCTTCCCACTTACGTTTGTGGTCGTGATTAATATAAATAAAGAATCTTTTTCAAACCACAAGCTCTTTTCATGGCTAAAATATAAAAATTAGTATAAAAAAATTGAGGAAGCCAAAAAGCTGTTTTTCAACTCAAGTTAGCTCTCGAAAATTTCAGAGACTGCTTTTATTTTTTAAATTAATTTCGGAAACTTGGTTGCGCTTTTAATGATCAATATGTTATGTTGCCTCTTAAATGATTGATATATTTTTGTGAAGGCGAATTCTTCTCATTCTTCTTTGGAATCGGAATCTAGTAGTTTATATTGTCGCCTATTGGATGAACTCTGTGACACGAGGCAGTTATTGGAGCAAGCGGAAGTGAAGCTTCACGACCGGAAGTGGAAAGTACCTGATAGATTAATTATGTGCTTGAGGGTAAGTGCTTGAAATCGAGTAGCGTGTACGTGCTGATGATTTGTAGTCCAAGCGCTGTGTGTTGCAATGGGAAAATCATTGGAATAAAAAATAATTTCTTATTTTAGTTGCGAAGTCAAAACTTAAATTGAAGTTTTAACTCAGAAATTAAATAAGATTGGATTGTTTTGTGTTTAGCAACTGGGCATGATACCAATTGGTCTGTCGAAAACACTTTAAACTTCATTGGTAATGTAATTGATTTAATTATAGTTTTCTTAGGACTTCACAAATTAACGATACATCAATTTTTTAATGTTTTTTCGGAAAGGTCGACAATTGGAAATTAATCAACTGGTTGTATTCTTTCCATTATGTGTTTGCGGACGTTACTAGAAAATGATGTAATTTGTGTTCGAAAATGCATTGGTTTCGGGCATCTATTTTACCTAATTCCGAGTTTAATTTGACGGTTAACTGTTTCCGGAATATAGAAAAATGCTACGTTACTTCCCAACATACGCGAGAATAGTACAGGTTCAAAAGCGAGTCAAGATCCTATTTGTTTCGCTTTTTGTCTACAGTTATGCTTATTCGCAGTACCCGCATGTTAAAAGCTAAAATCCAAGCACCAAAATAACTCTGTATACGTATTAACATCCCGATAGCTGCTGTTTGTGACGTCATACCACAAAAAGGGAACAAGGGAGATGTTACATTTTTATCATGACAACGTTTACGCTACTTTTATACATATAAGTCGTGTTGAACATCATTGTTGTCGTTTGACGTCATATTTTAAAGTTAAACTGGTTACTTCAGGTTTCAGTTTTTAACGTTGCAGGAAACCCACAAAGTCGAAATGAAGCTTCACGAATGTAAACGGCAACTAGCACACAAGAAAGTTGACCAAGCAAAAACTCAGGTATGATAAATTTAAGATAAAATTAATTACATTGTTCTCACGTGACTACGATGAGCTATGCAAATCAAGCCATGGTGCTTGGAAGAAAGCTGCATGCTTTATCTCTATACAAGTAGCGGAAATTGACGTGTCAATAATATTTTACAAATAACATGTTTGAAAAGGGTTTTAGCAAATTAATAAATTACGCCAATGTCACACTTACACAGTATTTAAAAATATGTGTAGCTGTTAAAGTGCCGTAGAAGATTACCATTGACCATGTTTTACAGCTCTTATTCTGTTGTATGCGTGGTATCCTGGGTATTATTTTATTGATGTTATGGAAGCTGAATTAGAGAAGCCAAACTAGGTGGATTGGGATAGTGGTTTCGTAGTTTTATAGTATATTGCTATGTAAAAACACGTAGATGATGGTATCCATCCAGCTCTGTTGACATTTCAGTTTTAATCTCAGTATTGTTTGGTCACCAAGATTGTGTATTGGAAAGTCGGACCTTTGCAATAAATAGACAGTGCTGTTACGCGTTTTGCTCTCGATGTCGTGTGTAGTACACTTCAAACTGACTATTTCGATGAGTTTATGAAAAGTTGCTATTTTCAATCAGAATTGACATTTGAAGTACAAAAACTAGCCAACTATTTGACTGTGCGTTGTATTCGTGCCGATGCATTAAATAATTATAAAGTTATTAATTTTAAATCGTGATATACACGCATATCGAACGTTCTGGACGTGTGATGGGAAGGAAAAGTTGGCGTTAACCTTTTACAAGTTCAACTCTTACATCATATCGACCTAAAACTTAGGTTTCCAAATAAACCTTAAATCAGAGAAAAAATTTACTAATTCAGTGTAGCTGTAATGCTAATTGTGAAGCCTTAATTATATCTATGTTTCGGCCATGACTTAGCTGCACTCAGTCATGTATTTGCAGACAGTCAAGCGTAAAATTGGTTAAAAAACCTCAAACGATGGTTGTTTTTTTTTAAACGAAAGATAAGCAATTCAAAACGGTGAGATTTGAAGTTTTTTTTTAAAAGCTTGCCAATTTTGCAAGACCAGAAAGCACTAAACACCATCGCTTAACCTGCTGAACAATAAGCGCAATTGGTATAAAAAAAACACATCAATATGTGATTGACTAAGTAGCAAATTTAGTTACTCTTGCTGCATTTTTTCATTAAAGTATTTCTGATGCTTTCAGTCTAGATAATAGTTATTTTTCAGTCATGCAATACTTTTTGACAACGTTTATTTCAAACTTATCGATCAACAATTTCGAATGTTCGAAGAATGTTTTTTCTTATTATATGAGCTGTGGATCATAAACATTTGAAGACCATCGTGTGGATTTTATAATGCATTTCAAGCGAGTGTGCTACCATTTTCCACGAGTTTAATATTCTTCATTCAATCGTTTTTTCATTCAGTCGGCCTGAACTGATCGTGCTTTATGCAGGAAACAATGAATTGACGCTTGATACTGCTTTGCTATTTCATAGAATTGTAGCAACAGCACTGTATATAGATGATTATCGTCTGTTTATTGAAGCTTCGGTATTTTTAACTGAACGACTGCATGCTGCTTGCCTGTTTCTTAGCTTGCTGTCATAGTCCTTGTTAAAGTACATTGTTGCTGATGAAAGCTTTCCTCGATCTATTCAGGCTGTTTTCGTTTCCTTCGTTTAAAATTAGCAACACACCCGCAACAGATTGTTTCACGTTTACTGGAACTTCTAAACAGAGCAAGCAAGAGCAACAAAAGCAATTCGCAAACAAACCCCGTTAAGCCAGTAGACGAACACGGAAAAAACCGCTAATTCTTGAAATTAGACATTAAATTTTTTACCCATTGATTTCTTAAAACCTGCTAAAAATTGTTTTGTTTTCTTTAAAATTTTTGTTCTGATGATCCCAAAACGGTGAAACAGCCTATTGGGTTAAGGGTGTCTAAATTTGACTATTAGTAAATGTTATAATTTGTTGAAGATACCGGAAAGGACAGTCTGTTTGGATTTGTGCATTGGCTTGCTAAATGTCCAACTACCAATAAGTCCCAGTTTTAGAGCTATTCACTGCTGCTCTAGCTTGTCTTGTCATGCTGTTAACAATTTTGATAACTTTTTCAGTTTTTGAAAATGAAAAAGAAGACTTCATTTTTCAATCACATCCAGCTTCTTCATAGCCGACAAGTTGATAATTTTGATGTTGAAATTGAATTAGCAAAGTAAGGAATATGAACAAGTAGCAAATTGCTTTAAGAGTTGAAATATGAAAAAAAAATCCTCCATGGTCCCTTTCTTTTTCACTTTTTCTACCATCATGGTTTTGGCTTAACGTAGTGTTGGAGTGCGAGTGAATTTTAGCATACATGTTTACCAAGTTGGATGTAAGCAAATACTAGTTACAGGGTTCAATTGTTAAAAACTAAGACGAATGTTTCAACATCACTGCAACTGGAGGAAGTGATTTTGTGGCGTTTCCTAAAAAACACTTCATACAAAAGAGTTTTAATTTTCAATGAGCTAGAGCTTGTTTGATGCAAACTTGTAACTCTGAATAAAGAAGCATGTAAAGCCTTCAACCCCATGTGATCATGGCCTCTGTGAAAAAAGAATGTTTTTGTAGTTTGAGTGATGGTGTTTAAGAGAACTAGTCATGCATGATAGAATACTTAAAACGCCTTTGTAACATGCAATACTTTTAGGGAATTTCTACGGGAAGTTCAACGTGATTCTCACGAATATAAAAAACGGTGGCGAGAAATTGAGTGCATCTGCCAGATATCGTTTTCCTTAAATCACGTGACCTCGGTCAAGATTCAAAATCATTCCAACTTGTCGAAATTTACAAGAAAACCAAGTGATGCAATCTCAACTTCCTCAGGTAAGCAAAATCTACATATCTACGGAACGATTTTTTTCAGAGAAGACCAGGTATTCGAAACTTGGTGCGCTGTACCATAACACTTCATACTTCTTTAAGTATTACCTGAAACTGAATCTACATGACATTTTTTTTTAATGTTTACGAAACGATTTTGAATACACGCTTTCATCTGAAGTTGCGGTTATTCAGACTTGTGTTATGATTGGCGACTTAAGAGCTTCGCCATTTATAGACTTTGTGAAAATATGTTAATTTCTATGGTGAAAACAGTAAAATCACTGTAAGTATTTTGCACACAATTAGCGTAAATCAAAATAATTGTCATTCCTCATGCATGGACTTCTAAATAGTATTCAGAAGTCCTTGCCTCATGTCAGTGCTCAGGTACAACGTGGAATACAGTCACAGTCACTCCCCGACTACGAACGAGTTGCGTTCCAAGGAAATGTTCGTAACTCGAATTTGTTTGTAAGTCGTTACTATTGTTATGAAGATAAAATATGTCTACTATACCATTCTGCACTTACAGTATTTGATTTTTATTTTGTGACTCAATGCAGCTAACATCAGTCCGAGCAAAACACTACTTAGTATAGGATCTTACAAGATTTTAATACATAGATTTAATACACAAGATTTAATCCATTGAAGAAATTGACTCCATGTTATCTTGAGAATCGTCCATAGATTCATTATTTTGTGGCCCATCGCGTTTTTTGAAAAATTTATTTATGCCCATTTGCATGCGTGGTCTTGCTTTTCTTTTCATTGTAAATGAGGCGGTAACATGGAAGAGAATCACGAATGCTTGTTGCTAGTTTCGAGAATCTCTCAACGTCAGGATTCTAATTTTCAAAAGTAGCAAGAGCGGTTTCAATCAAACTGAATCCTTCTGCCATTAACTTTGTTTCAAATTTTTTCGGTTGGAAAATAACGTCATCTTCTCCATCGTCGACTCTGCATGCATTCTAATTCTTGAAGGTCTTAGTTACTCAGTTCTGGCAAATCTGAGTCGAGCAACTCTTGAAAATCTTCCTGCAAGTCAATATCCACCTTTTCAAATAGTTCAACAAGATCTTCAAAGATTTCTTTGTCTTCATCTTTAAGTGCTTCAGGATTGTTACTGCTGTATTGTGGGCACAAAGCCTTCCAAACACCTGCCATATTTTTCTGGGACACTTCGCGCCATGCAGCATCAATGTGTTTGATTGACATGTAGACATTAAAAGATTTCCAAAAATCAATTAGTGTGGTGTTGGAATTATTCTCTACTGAGTTTAGTGCTTGCTTGTGAATATGACGAATGTAATATTTTTTTAAATTGGCAACTACGCCCTGGTCCATTGGCTGGAGTAGAGAAGTTGTACTTGGTAGTAGATATACAACCTTTACATTAGGGCAAACCTCATGCAAGTGTTGTGGATGGCGTGATGGGTTATCCAAAATTAGAAGAATTTTGAAAGGCAAATTCTGTACAGTACATTGATGATGGAATAATTTCGATACATTTCCAAGCTTAATTGAGTTTTTGTTTTGTGTCAACTCACAGCATTAACGATACTGAACCCTATTTAAGGATTAAGGTTGTTGGTCAGGGGTTTCAAAAAGCTTGAAATGAGAGATGAATGAGTGTTGGTTTGCATACAAACCGCAGTGCATTATCATGGATAAAAATCTCTTAAAAAAAGGCTATGTAAACTGACGAATTGTGATGTTCGTATGGACGAATGATCGTAACTCGAATGTTCGTAGTCGGGGAGTGACTGCAGCAATATTTTGTTCTGATGACTTTTGGAGCTGCTGTGTTTATTTTAAATTATAATCCCGATGGGTTGCAACCAATCTTAGATTTCTTTTTACGGTCTTTTGACGATCATTTACGTAAATTCTTAGTGAATTACTGAAAATAATTATTTTGGTCTAAAACTCTAAATGACGGAAAAAAGTTTCCGATTTTGCATAAGTTTCAATGCAAGACCTAAAATTATGCTTACAATAGTACATGGCAGCCATAGATTTTTGAAACAGCGAAAAATTATTTTCAGATTCGGACCCTTGACCGAAATTGGTTAAGTGCCGATTCATTATTCAGCACTTGACAAATGTATTTCACTGATTTTTTTTCAGGTTGCTCGGTATCTGTAATAGATTACAGTGAAGACAGCGAATCTGGTTTGATTATGAAAGGTATGCTGGAGCGTAGATAGTTTTGGATGATGTGTTATACATATTTGCGCAATGCATATTTTATCTATTTCATCTTTTTCATAGAATTAAAAAAAAATATTCGCATTCAAATATTATGTTTGGTGCAAATAGCTCACAGACTGGTAAAAGCCAAGCAAACATCTAAGGGTGAATTTACACAATATCCGTTTTTCGTTCGCTTTTGTACGTTTTTTCTCGATGAAAAAGTTTGTTATTTTGCGTCCGCATTTTTATTTGCCGATATTCGCACTAACCAGACTGTCACACACTGGACAAAAGTTTTGGAAGATTTTTTTGTAATGGGGTACAACTCTATATAAAAAATCGCTCTCATCGTTCATACAGGAAATTTTTGTCAATATGTAGTGGTCTACTTATTGCGGATATGGACTTTGAAAAATGCGGACGAAAAAGAGCATACTTTTTCGTGGAGAAGAAAAAACTGACAAAAGCGTTCGAAAATCGGATACTGTGCAGATCCGCCTTACATGACAAATGCAGTACTACCGGCTAGGCACCCATTCGCTGGCATCGTGCTCTTACCCATGCCGTGTGGCTGATTGTAATTTAGAAGGCAGTTCCTCTTATATATTTTTAAAGTTGAGTCTTTTTCGTTATTGGGTTACGTGTGTAATAAAAGGTACTACTACTAATTTATCGTAGGAAGGAAGATTGGGCTAAACGTCACTGCGTCATCTAGTTGGCCATTGGCCACCGTGATAGCATGATCTAGATCTGTGTTGTCCAAACTTTTTCGATGAAGAGATAGATGAGCCTTTGTAAAGATGCCCGCGGGCAAACAAATCATACCAAGGCCATTAGCCGATGTGTAAATAAGTCCAGCGAAAGCTGAAGACGAAATAAAAAATAAAAAGGACCTTCGGCCTATTTTCGGTCTTAAAAACGATGTTTGGGCTGATTCGTTTGCGTAGTTGCAGGATAATATCAGTCGGAAAAAACTGAAGACTGGATGTGGTCCGGGTAAAATTTTATCTTTTGCCGCAAATGGCTTGAGGGCCGGACTCAAAATACCCCTGACCCAAGCTATTAGCTTCAGTTTTATTCCTCTATTGCTGGTGCTGTGTTTTTAAATATACTGTATTTTTAAAATTCGGTGCATTTTGGCAATTTCGTCTACTAGGTGACATCAATAAGTTATAGATGTTACTAATCAAAGCTTAAATTTTACCACAAATGCATGGAACTCTGGTATCTCCATAGTGGGAAGTCGAGTTTAGTGAATAGCAGCACTACCCGCGGTTTTCATCGCTAATCACAAGCTCCTTCAAACCAATGTGCATTGCTACCAGGTGATACGCCTATGTCATCATCATCAGCCTATTTGCTCCCCTGGCTATGTAGCAGCTGATTATTCGCTTTGATTATCGATTTTTCTCAGAACAGCACAGTATGAACTTTCTGTTATTACGAAAACGTTCACTAAAGTTTTGCAAACGTATGTTTCCAGACATTTCTTCTGCTGTTGAAACGAACAGCAGCCACGTCACAAAGCCCACTCAGGGCTCACAAATATCACGTGGCCACCGCCGAAGCGAACCCACGTAAGTTGAAGTGAGGTAAAGTTAGCTTATTGCAGAAGTGATGAAGCATTCTTATTACAAGTCTATTATTGGACTGCTGTAAACAACTTTGTCACCTTGTGAACGGATCGATCCTAACGTACTTAACTATTTTGGAACTTCAAACAAAGGTTTTGTTTCGAGTCGAAGTTAGCAATTCAGCAAACTTATGCTCTTACTGATACAAGTTTAGTATATTTGGATCTCTGACCCGTTTAAGCAGATTTGGGGTTAAACTTCTTTCGAAGCTTTTCTTGAGGATTATTATTGGTGGATAAAACGAAGCTTTCCGAGTTTTCACTGCTATGTAATTTCACGTTAAACGTATTGTTATTGATTTGATGTGTCTTATTTTCAGACTGAGATCTTCCGCTTTGCTTGGTGTGTCTTCTTCCAACCACAAGTCTCCTTCACCTATTCCTGAAGAAGGCAGCGGTTCATCCCAAAATGTTTCGCGTCGTTCAAAACGGAACATTTCGCCTTTAAAATTTAGCAGAATCTCTCCTCGTAATTGGGGAAAATATGACTCCACAGACGGAGCTTCCACTCACAGCAATGATGTCAAACTGACTTCAACACGCGCTTTATCGAAAAGCACCCGTTCGTTGCCTGATCTGACGTCATCGATATCAACAGCAAGTGCTCAGCAGCCTACAACTAAAAGTTCCCGGAAAAAATTTGGAACTTTTGACAAAAAGTTTAAAAAACGCGGCATGCTTGGAACAAGCTTTCTTAAAAAAATCATTAAATCCTGATTATTCCGAGTAATGCGCTTCTGCGAAAAACTAGTTTTAATACTAGGGAATGAAAGCAAAAAAAAAAGACAGGAATATTTAGAGAGATGGGACAAAGTCACTTTTCATGTTTTTTGTTAAACAAATGGCGCTTAATTGGACGATTATTGTTACATACTTAGCTGTGATCCTTCGGGGACTGCAATGGCTGGGCTGATAGGTGAGTATGAGTATTCATGAAACTTGTCAACTCAACCCTAGTTAATTAGACCCCTCGACTCCTCTTGGAATTTTGACCTTTCGGTGCTCGTATTATTTTTGAAATGTCATTGTGGTAAAAGCACTATTTTCGTGTTAAGCTCACACGATATCTCCAGTTCCTGAAAAAATTTTCGGTCGGAGCACTAGTCTTGATCATATTGATTAAGCCCTTTTTATAGAGTACTTCAAAATTTATTACTCTTATTTCATTCCTTTCAATTTGAGTATGATTTTGTTATTTTTCTGTTGTACGGTGTTATTGCACAATGTATTCATTCCTCTAGCTAGATTGATGTAACAAGCGAGTAAATCCGCCGTGTCACTCATTAGCTAGAATGTTCTTGTGATGAGGCAGCTTACAGGGAGTTTTGTGGTTAGTTTATTATTAGCGAAATATTGCCACTTGTCTGTAAGTTTTGTTTCTTGTAATTGTTTATCTATTTTGCTAACTCGAGCGGTGCGCTCATTTGTAAGATTTTGGTATTTCATGAAGATGATTAGCGCTTACGAAACCTCTACATCAAAGCGAATTTTTTTTTCACAAGTCTTTCATGTTTTGCTCTCTGAATTGAGGGAGTAATGTTGTTTGTACGGTAACCCGATTCCTCCTATGGATTGGAACAGGTTATCTCATTAACTCCGCATAGGGTTCATTATTAGCTTGAAGTGGAGCTCCAGTAATGTAGGAGTTTTTCGATCAATACTCCTCAAAATTACGTCATTTTGGAAATATTGGGGATTTTGCGTCTTTAAAGTGCTTAGATGCTCGTTTTGTTCATTGTCTAAATGTGCAATATTTTGTACAAAAAAAAAAAACTTTTGTACGGCGAAAAATTTTTACACTGGTAAAAAAACTTTATTTTCGCAGCTCTGAAAAACTTGCTGGTTCAGCGCCGTGCTATGCTTTTCAACAAAATATTTTTCTTGTCAGGATTTTAAGCAAATGAAAACAAGCGTTTGAGCGGCCAAAGATGTCTAATGAACGCTTTCCTGTTTTGTTCAGATATTGTATTTGGCATTTCTTTTAGAATACATCTGAAAACAGCCAAATGTGTTACCGATTTTTAGTTTAGTCTTTAACATTTTGTTCCCCCTCTCAAGATCCCCCTAAGATGTCCTTTTGCGTTTAGTGGCCCTTTTTAACAAACCAAAGTTGAACGGTATTTTAACCTTTATTTATTTATTTACCATTGGCATCATACCTGCTTAAAAAGCCTTCTTATTATTCCTCAGTTTACCTAACTCCAATTTACTTTAAGAAGCATTTGTTTGTGCAATATTTTCAAACGTTTTACTTACACAAATATGTTTTCTTGCCTTTTTGTCTTCTATCTGCTTCTAATGTATTTAGTCGTTTAGATTGTGTATATTTAGCTTTGGCGTGAAGAGGTGACCCGTGTGTTTCAAGTTGCTATTTTTTGTTCCTTCGCCATCATTCTCTCTCGAAGTCAACTTATTAAAGATAATGATGAGCAGATGGTGCATTCTAAGCCCGAATTACAAAATTATGAAATGCCGGCACTGGGCCATTTGCTGTAAGAATAAATTTTTAATTGTTTTGTCATTATTCATACTATTGTTGCGCCAAAATATAAATTGTCTAACTGAATTCAAACTAATAGTTATATAAATTTCCCACTGAGATACATTTCCATTGAACGCAATTTCAAAAAAATTCAGAGTTGATATTTCACTTTGATCATAATATTAAACCAGGCGTCGGTTTCAAAAAGACAACCAAATAGCAGTTTTAATAATAATACATTTTAATCTCACTGATTTGATGCGTGCTAAAAGAGTGGTAATTACGCATGCAGTTAATGTATTAACTTTGCGATTAACTTTTCGCGAGAATTCGATTTGCTTTGCGTGACCATGGTGCTCGTATGAATCGCTCGATCAAAGCCGTCGTGTGATGACTTGGAAAAGAAACTGGGAGTAAAGTTGAGTGTGACCTTTGGTGAAACATGCTAGATTTCTCTTGGTGCGTCACTCCGCTTTGAGACCAATTCCAGAATAGAAACATCATTGCATTTTGCTTTTCTGTTTGCTTTTTTTCTTTGTTATTTTATGCATATTTTGATTATTTCAAGGGCACATATTCAATTTTGTGTAAACTATGGAATTTCAAGTCTTTCGAGCTTTCGAAAGGGTAGAAATGAAGTTCGATAAGGTGAAGATACATGGAGAAGCATAGATATTGCACTTTCGTTTTTCAGGTTTCTTCCACTTTGTATTTACGTGGTTTTTCACAGACGCTGTACGGAACTGATGTTACAAACAGTATTTCGTTATTACGAATTTTGTAGTTTTTATTCAGTTACACTCGTAATGTAATATGTCTACATTCCCGTTATAATCGTATTATGCAGTGTTTACAACAAATTGTTGTTAAGAACTTTTTGGATGATTTTGGTTTAGTAATGTAGTGCCACTCTTTCCACGCAACTGCTAATGATATCAGCAAATAAACTTAAACTACGAACTAGCGTCAATTTTTTTAAGCTCTTGTTTATATAATATACTTGCTTCAATGTCGAGCACTTAGCGAATACTAGCCCCGATTTGCCGAGCAGGTTATGTAAAAAACTTTTGTCCGAGTGGACGCAAAATCAGCTTTCTTGGCAAAATTTCAGCTTTCTTGGCGGAGAATCATCCTCAATCGTCCTAGGTCTCATCAGTTCGAAACGTCTTGAAATTAGACTTTGATATCACTTGGGAAGCTCCACATAAACATAATTTACCAACATCGGAGTTCCGTCACTTCCCTGTCAGAAAGTTTGATTGCAGGAAGTTGATCCTACCAAGGATTAGGTTCAACACTTAAAAAGGCATTCAGGTCGAACATTTTTTGCTAGCTTTTCTCTCTGAAAAGTGACAGATTTGAAGACTAACTTCACCAAATTTTAGCTTTCTGCGACCTTCCATTCGCGAGATATAGCAACGTATATTTTCCTTTAAGAACGGCTTTTTTTTCCTCTTTTAGAAATTTTACCAAGATTATCAATCACAAACAAAATTTCAAAAAGTTAATGTATGTTCTGATGATTCTCAATAAATATTTTGCGGCAGAGTTATTATGAAAACAAAACAAAAAAAGGTTTATATTAGCTGCTTTTCAAGTAAATTTAAGCAAGCTTTCCAAACGTTGATCTTCTGTCACTGTCACAATACTGTACTAACAAAATGTCAGCACAATAAGAAGAAAATTGCTGTTTTGAACTGCAATATCTTGAAAACTGCTGGACGTGGACAGTTTAAATTTGATGAGAATGTATTTCAGGCTTATCCCAGTATTTTGGTTAACAGTGAAAACCTAAACTTGAATGCCTGTTTAATCCAAAATTAACATATTTTAAAAGCTAAAAATGTAAGAACATAAAGCCCTGTGTGTTTGATTTATACACCTTTGAAAAGAGAGTGCTGAGGCAGTTGGGGGAGCTTAACCTCCCCTCTTAGCAGTAGCGTAGCCAGGGGGGGCTCAAGCCCCCCCATTGGCTTGTGAAGTATGCAAAATCGCACCTTTTTGGTGGTTTTGAGGTCGATTTTTGGTGAAAAATTAAAAATAGCCCCCCCCCCCCCATAGGAAAACAGCCCCCCCTCAGACGTTTGGAATTCCGAGTTGTACCGAACAACCAGTCTCAAAATCGGTGAAGAACCTTTTTTTTTTTTGGAGACCACCTGATTTTGGGCGAAAAAAAAACCTTTGAATTTGAGATTTCGGCCAAAAAATCAGTCTCAAAATCGACCTTTTTTTTTTTTGGAGACCACCTGATTTTGGGCGGAAAAAACCTTTAAATTTCCGAGGTTTCCGAGATATTTCGTCTCAATTTTCGTGCAAATAAACCGTGTGAAACTGATTCAAGAGCAATGACAATTCGGGTCAAGGTCGTTTGCACACTTCTCACTCTTTCAAAATAGCCCCCCCCCTTTTCCAAATCCTGGCTACGCGCCTGCCTCTTAGCCAAGCTGAGCGATTTATTTCTTCAACTAGCTTTCTATTTTTGATAATTAGCCCCCCCCCCCCCCTTTGAATATATGTTTCAAAAAATGTTTTAAATCACTATTTAGTCCACTCCTGTGCATAAAACAGTCTCAAAAGTGCTAAATACGTAGTGCTTTTCTCATTCTGCATTTTGGTCGACATGTCGATGAGGAGGCTATAGCCCCCCCCCCCACCTGGCTGCGCTACTGTTAGCAATTTAATCCTTGTAACTGACTCCAGAAAGATACAAAATTTGTGCCGAATGGCTCTAAAATGGCTATTTTTTCTGAAAAAAAAATCACAAAGATAGCCCAGCAGCTGGAGGTTCTGTCTCTAGACTCCCGTCGGTGAAACGCGTGAATCTCACCAGTTTGTTCAGAACGCTGACCAAATGAGATATTTTTCAAGCAAAACAAAAATATCTTTGGGTTCAATCCCACCTCCCTTAACGAAATCCTGGTTGCGCGCCTGTGCTGAAGACGGGTGTGGTCCAGCACAAGACTTTATCTGCCACACGCAAACGAAAGCCAAGGACATCCTTTATTTAATGAACAGCATGTTGCGCGTTGGTAAGTCTGTGCGCCAACGCTGGGCGACGGACGTGATTTTTTTTCGTGCGATCTAAGCAGTACCTAACCAGTTGATAATGATTCTGATAACAAAAATTAAAGGCAAATTGCCAAAATTGATAAGTAAAATTTAAAATTTACTACAGTTAAAAGGCAAAAAGGGCATTCAGGTCGGAAATTTTTTTGCTCGATTTTCTCCCAAAAATCTTGGACAGATGTGAAGACTAACTTCACCAAACTTGAGCTTTCCACGACCTTCGTTCCTGAGATACAGATTAGATTTCCCTTGGACAGGTTTTTTTCCCGTAGAAATTTTACCAGAGTTGCCAATTAGAAACAAAAGTTTAAAAAGTTTCTGTATGAGTTATTCTAAAACACAGTAGGCCTAAAGGTTTAGAACTGCAATTATTATCAGCAATTCGACAGTGAGTTTGGTAGGAAAAGATTACATCACGCATGCATGATTTTAAAATAACTACAAAACAGATATTTTGGAGCGTTACTCGAAAGACACTGTTTAAATACATCATTTTGCTTAATTGATTGTTTTTTTTTAAGTGCAGTAAAAATGTGTAGTAAGTGTGATCAAGAAGGTGGGCAGAAAAATTTTCAGGGGGCGGAGAGCACTAAGAATAGAGCCAGTATTAACGACTAAAAATAGGAGAACTTTTGAAATTTGGGAGGCTTAAGAGAGAGTGTGTGAAAATCCAGGAGGAGGCCTTGGCCCCCCCTTGCCGACAATTTTGCATTTTTTTGCAAAAACAACTTAATTTTAGAGCTATTTTTAAAAAAATAATGCTTTTAAAACGTGGCATGGAAATTGGCAGCGCAACATGATTAACTGGTTGCATTAATGGGCTACATGGGAAGTGGCTAATGATAACATTGCAGTTCTCTTGTTTACAAATTTACATGCGGTAAATCATAAAATCCTATTATTCAATAAAACTCACACGGAGTAATCTACTTCGTCTATATTTTATTAAGAAAAATAATTGGGGGGGCTAATGGAAAGATATTTGAGAGAAGTGATTGGTAATTAACTAACGCTGAATAGCCCCCCCTCCCCTTATTCCTGAGTTTATAATATATTTGGTGACAAAACCTATGTTTGGCGTTTTTACACTAGCGATCAAATTTGATTTTTTAGTTTTGGGAATTTTTTAAAGTTTTTATTGATTTGTGACTTTAATTTTTGACAATTAGCCCCCCCTGAATATATGTTTCAAAAGATGCTTTAAATCACTTTTAAGTCAATTCCAGCACAAAAAAACAGTCTCAAAAGAGCTAAAAACGTGGTATTTCCCTTATTCTGCATTTTGGTTGACAGGCCAATGGAGGGGGCTATAGCCCCCCCACCCCCCTGGCTACGCTACTGCTTTTTACTATGCTTTGTAGAATTGCGTTAATTTTTCGCCAAGTTTTAGTTCCCTGTAATACTGTTAAAGTATTGCTAAGTTTTTGGTGCAGTTGACGTAGATGACCGCATGGTCTTTCACTGCTTCCTGCCTGCATACTTTTTAACGTATGGTAAAATAAACTTGACTTGACTGCAAAATTAGCTGCTTTTCAATAAATGTAAGCCAGCTTTCCAAAACTTAATCTTCTGTCACCAGAGGTGGAGTCGAGGACACAAGGCTCGAGGCCAAGGCCAAGGACAGCCTTTCCGAGGACAGACTCTCTCAAGGCCTAGGACAGGAATGCTCGAGGTCAAGGCCAAGGACCAAGAACACAGCCGCAAGTGTTCTCCAAAAAAAAGGTCTTCAAAAAAGTTTTTCAGGCAATCTCCAATTCATAGGCGTAGCCAGAATTTTTGATTGGGGGGCCCAAACCACAAATCACATGCAATGACGTCATCAAAAATTTTCAAAAGAGGAACTTTTTGTAGGACAAAGATATCGTAGGATGGAAGATCTGAAATCGTTGCCGGTTGGCACTTAACCAGGATTTTGCAAAGAGAGAAGGCTTAAAGTAATAGTTAAAAAGTGAAAATATCTAACTTTGGAGACGTAGGCCTATTGAGAAAGCTGGTGTAACTGAAAGCTAATGTAACTCAAGCGTATCACAAAAGGGGTCTGGGAGCGAAGCCCCCAGCCGCTGGGCGATTTTTTGGAAAAAAAAGCTATTTTAATGCCATTGAATCACATTTCGCACGCGTTCACAGCCATTTGAAAGCACTAAATTTTTGAAATTTGAAAGCCAATTGAAAAAATTAAATTGTTTAATGCTCCTTTTACTTGCAATTTAAGTCCAAAACACATTTAACATCTTGCATGTTTTAGTTAAATTTTAATTGTAAGTGATTTGGTCCAGGTAGGGGGAAGTAAGGTGCTTTGTCTCTGGCTACATTTTGGCTGGAAATAACAATCCAGTCGAAGATTTTTCATAGAGATTTTTGTTTTGTCATGAAAATAACCAGTTACAGGCATAGGTGGGCAAGTTAATGCAAAACGTTAGCTTTGTTAACCACTAGTCCGTTAACAAACTTCACACCTCCGTTAACGTAAATTCGTTATTTTCAGCTTTAATTAACGGAAGTTAATAAAGTCCGTTGATTCGTTAACATTTTTGCGTGTAATTTACATTTCGTTTTATTCACTCGCTTCTAGAACACGTATTGACGCTGTTGAGCAGATTGTAAGGAAATATTTATTGCTATGGTGGTCTTTTTGTGTTTTGGAAGTTACATTTTACAGTCTAATCTAACTAATTTCAAGACAAAAATAAGTTCAAATGCACTAACGAAGCTGCGATCGGAAAATCTTTGGAAATTGCGAACAGCGATAATTAATAGACCCATGAGGCTGCAGCATATTATTTGTCACAAAAAAGAGCTCCTTTCTTTGCTTTTTCTTCTATAAAACTCGTGCTAATACGCAACAAGTGCTACCACTGCAAACTGGTTTGTACCGGTACATTCAATGTGAATGGTGCAAGATATCAACGATAAAAACCTTAACGGAAGTTAACAAAACTTAACGAAAGTTACTTTAGTCCGTTCGTTAACAGAACTTAACGGAAGCTAATTTAGTCCGTTAACATGAAAAAACTTTTTAACGGATTAACGAGTTCAAGAAAAAGTTAGCTTCGTTATTAACGGATTAACGATTAACGGACTTGTGCCCATCTATGGTTACACGAGTATATGTTCGACTAGGGGGCCCAGGCCCCTCAATTGAAGTCAATGATTTGTTCAATCAGCATATTCCATGGCCATGCCCAGTGAACATGCCCATATGGGGACCACATGGGTTTTTGGTGGGCAACTGGGCTACTGGGCTTTGTGTGGGCCAATTTACTGGGGCCCAAGTGGGCTTAGCTTGGGCCTAAATGAACTCCTTTAAAATCATTTTATATGTTTAGTATAAACACCATTGATTGTTAAAAGCCCAAAAATAATTTTCTCATTTTGTTGAAGCAAAACAAAGCAAAAAAATTGAATCTTTATGATTGTGGGGTGCCCACGCTATTTCCATTCTCAGCCCAATCTTGGGCCATTTTACTGGGGCCCAAGTGGGCTTAGCTTGGGCCTAAGTGGGCTTTTTCAAAATCATTTTAAGCCTTTAGTATGTACTCCGTTGGTTGTTAAAAGCCCAAAAATAATTTTCTCATTTTTGTTGAAGCAAAATAAAATAAAAAAATTGAATCTTTATGATTGTGGGGTGCCCACGCTATATCGATTCTTAGCCCAATCTTGGGCCATTTTACTGGGGCCCAAGTGGGCTTAGCTTGGGCCTAAGTGGGCTTTTTCAAAATCATTTTAAGCCTTTAGTATGTACTCCGTTGGTTGTTAAAAGCCCAAAAATAATTTTCTCATTTTTGTTGAAGCAAAATAAAACAAAAAAATTGAATCTTTATGATTGTGGGGTGCCCACGCTATATCGATTCTTAGCCCAATCTTGGACCATTTTACTGGGGCCCAAGTGGGCTTAGCTTGGGCCTAAATGGGCTCCGTTAAAATTTGTTTTAGCCGTAGTATAAACACTGTTGGTTGATAAAAGCCCAAAATTAACTATTTAGTTTTTTGTCGCAACAAAATAAAACGATGAAAATTGAATCTTTTAGGATTTGGGGTGCCCACGTTATTCCCACTCTTTGCCCAGTCGTGGGCCATTTTGATGGGGCCCAAGTGGGCTTAGCTTGGGCCTAAATGGGCTCCGTTAGAATTTTTTTAGCGTTTAGTATAAACATCTTCGGTTGTTAAAAGTCTAAAAATAACTTTATTTAGAGTTATTGTTGCAACGAAACAAACGATGAAAAACAAACTTTTTGAATTTGGGGTGCCCACGCCATACCCACTCTTTGCCCAGTCGTGGGCTATTTTACTGGGGCCCAAGTGGGCTTAGCTTGGGCCTAAATGGGCTCCGTTAGAATTTTTTTAGCGTTTAGTATAAATATCTTCGGTTGTTAAAAGTCTAAAAATAACTTTATTTAGAGTTATTGTTGCAACGAAACAAACGATGAAAAACAAACTTTTTGAATTTGGGGTGCCCACGCCATACCCACTCTTTGCCCAGTCGTGGGCTATTTTACTGGGGCCCAAGTGGGCTTAGCTTGGGCCTAATGGGCTCCTTCAAAATCTTTTTTAGCGTTTAGTATATGCCCCGTAGGTAGTTTAAAGCCTAAAAATAACTAATTAATTTTTGTCGCAACAAAATAAACAAAAAAAATTGAAGCTTTTTTGAATTTGGGGTGCCCACGCTATTCCCACTCTTTGCCCAGTAGTGGGCCATTTTGATGGGACCCAAATGGGCTTAGCATGGGCCTAAATGGGCTCCTTCAAAATCTTTTTTAGCGTTTAGTATATGCTCCGTAGGTAGTTTAAAGCCTAAAAATACCGTAACTATTCAGTTAACGTCGCAACAAAATAAAACGATGAAAATTGAATCTTTTAGGATTTGGGGTGCCCACGCTATTCCCACTCTTTGCCCAGTCGTGGGCCATTTTGATGGGGCCCAAGTGGGCTTAGCTTGGGCCTAAATGGGCTCCGTTAGAATTTTTTTTAGCGTTTAGTATAAACATCTTCGGTTGTTAAAAGTCTAAAAATAACTTTATTTAGAGTTATTGTTGCAACGAAACAAACGATGAAAAACAAACTTTTTGAATTTGGGGTGCCCACGCCATACCCACTCTTTGCCCAGTCGTGGGCTATTTTACTGGGGCCCAAGTGGGCTTAGCTTGGGCCTAAATGGGCTCCTTCAAAATCTTTTTTAGCGTTTAGTATATGCTCCGTAGGTAGTTTAAAGCCTAAAAATAACTAATTAATTTTTGTCGCAACAAAATAAACAAAAAAAATTGAAGCTTTTTTGAATTTGGGGTGCCCACGCTATTCCCACTCTTTGCCCAGTCGTGGGCCATTTTGATGGGACCCAAATGGGCTTAGCATGGGCCTAAATGGGCTCCTTCAAAATCTTTTTTAGCGTTTAGTATATGCTCCGTAGGTAGTTTAAAGCCTAAAAATACCGTAACTATTCAGTTAACGTCGCAACAAAATAAACGAAGAAAATCGAAACTTTTTTGAATTTGGGGTGCCCACGCTATTCCCACTCTTTGCCCAGTCGTGGGCCATTTTGATGGGACCCGAATGGGCTTAGCTTGGGCCTAAATGGGCTCCTTCAAAATCTTTTTTAGCGTTTAGTATATGCTCCGTTGGTTGTTATAAAACCTAAAAATAATTTTCTAATTTTTGTCGCAACAAAATAAAACAAAAAAAACTGAATGTTTATGATTTTGGGGTGCCCACGCTATTCCCACTCTTTGCCCAGTCGTGGGCCATTTTGATGGGGCCCCAATGGGCTTCGCATGGGCCTAAATGGGCTCCTTCAAAATCTTTTTTAGCATTTAGTATAAAAACCATTAATTGTAGTAAGCCGAAAAATAATCATTTAGTAACAAAACAAAACGAAGAAAGTGGAAACGTTTTAAATAATGGGTGCCCGCGCTATTCACACTATCAGCCCAGTCAAAACTTTATGTTATCTGTCATCGTGGTAGTTGTATGGTGTAAAATTTTGATTCTTAAACGTGTATTAATTTTTGTGAATTGAATTTTAGTTGTTACGGAACATAAAAAATGTCAATAACAGTTTAAATTTTGGGACTAAAAAATTGTTTTAAATATTTCAAATTTAACCTCTTATTTAACATTTTTATTGAAAAATAATGTCAATGTATTAGAAAATTTATTCATGTAAATTTGTTGAGTAAGGTTTCAGACGGCAAATACATGTTGGAAGTTTCTTTATATTTTCGTTACACTTGATTCTTTTTATTGAAACACTGCACGAGAAAAAAGCGTTGCGAGACAGATTCTGCGCATGCGCAAAAGCGTGAATTTAGAACATTTCACGTGGCGAGTTTGCGTTAGAGCACAAAACTCTTTTGTTGCTGTAAAGTATCATGAACAATTAAGTCATCGCGGTTGGTAGTGTTTTTCATTAACCTAAATTAATGGTGACTAAAATAAGTGTTCTAGATAGCAAGCAGGGTTAAGGAAATTAGTTTCAAGTTTTCTTACGAAAAGGAGCGGCAAAAGTCTCAAAAACTCAGACTGGCAACAAATACCAGATTAATGATGCGAAATTTTGCAATTTCGTGTTGGTAAATGGAAGTTTTTGTTGCATTATGCAGTTCAACTTTTTGATAGTTAGGTTGTTTTACAATCGTACGGGACGCAAAGGCAAAGAATCATTCAAGAAGTAGTCGATAATATATGAGTTGCAAGGTAAGTTTTTTTCTTATTTGCTTTTGTTCAAGCAGAATGCTGATAAGCTATTCAAATGTTTTTTTTTTCACTAGATCAAATGACTTTGAAACTGCTAAGGTTTGAACGAAAACAGTATAATTTTATGTTGAACCTATTTCGATTTCATCTAGAAATGGTAATTCTGTGCGGTATCTTTATTGCGAAAAACGACCATTGACCTTTATATTTTAAGCTTGTTTAAGCAAAGCACAGTGTGACTTAAGCCCAATTCACACTGGCGTCGCGATCGCGTCAGATGACCCGTTTATGACGCGTTTTCTACGATCTTGACGCGTAAGCGCGACGACCAATTCACACTGAACGATTTGTCGCTTTAACCACGTGTTTGCCATGACGCGCTGACGCAAAAACTCGCGGTTGAACGACCGCACGACGAAGTAGAAATGAGTTCTACTTTGTCGTTCGTCGTGAGAGCGTTGTTTCTGCAAAATGGATATCAGAACTTTTTTTGTTGAACGAATTGTGGAGATTAATTCAGTTTATTGCTCTATTGCACAAAAACTTTTATAATGCTCAAAAATTTAGCTGAAAAATATTTTGGCGAAAAAGGTGAAAAGTTAACAAAAAATTTGATTAAAACGTTGGCAAGAGTACCCAAGAACCAGTTGCGTGCCATATTCAATGACATGTCAAGGAAATGCTGGCAGTAATCTAGCGCAAGATGCACATTTTGAATATGGTGTTTTCTGTCATTTTTTTAACAAGAAAAAAATTTCATGCAGTCAGGTTATGATTTTCTCCTTTGCCACAAATATTCGATTGTTGTATAATAGGACGACCGACTTTCTCGTCGCGTATTTTTTTTCCTTTTTTGTTTTGTTTTAGTTTTTCATAATACGCTAAGAAAAGTAAAATTATAAACTTGAAATGTTTTTTCTTTCCGATAATCACGTAACAAAAGCACCTGTCTTTCAAAGCAAAACTTAAAAACTTATTCTTGCAAAAATATAATCAAGAAACATAAACTTATATATTTTTATTATTGCTAAATATAACCACTATAGTTTTCATTTATTTATTTTTTAGCATTATGAGGTTCCTGCTTCTCCCCTTCTCCCTCTTTCTTCCCTTCTTCTCTTTGCTGCTATTGTTTGTTTGTTTCTTTGTTAGCGCGCGTTCTCAAAAATAAAATAAAGATTAGATATAGCCACCTAACTGCCAGTGGAAGTAGACAAGGCTTCCCAGGAGTCGACCATGAAGGACATCAAGATTGTGTAGTAAAGATTAGATATTACTTAACAAAAAGTAAAGCTTTAATAACAATAAGTGGCTGCAGACACGAAAACAAAACCAGTCCCTTCGCTGTCTCCTTGTGCCTGTTTTACTATCATTATACGATTTAACACCACGAATGTCAAAAAAGATCAAGCTTAAAGCCATCATTTCAGTCTTGCACCTTCCCTAAAAAACAATGTTTGGCGTTTCTAATAGCAACCGACATATCGCGCTTGGTGTGCATCGCAAGCAAAAAGCTCGTCGTCTCGTCGCGTCATGCTGACATTTCAAAATCGCGAAGCGCTGAGCGATGACGTCATGTGACGCGATCACGATGCCAGTGTGAATGGGCCTTTAAACATCAAAATATTAAATTGTGATTTAACTCGAATTTATGGGGTAATGTGCGTTCTTTGTCAAAATGTTTATGCTTTTGAACTACCGGTACTGTTTCTAACACATAATAAATTTTGTAAGTCACTATTGACGGCTCAACTGAGATTTCGTTGTTAAACGTCTCTGACTGCTAGTCTTTGGCTCGTAGCCAAGTTGGTCATTGCGAGCAGAAGTTGTGAAGGACTAGTATTTGGACCAGAAAAGTGGAGTTTTTTTTTTTCAGGAGCGCACCCAAAGTTGGTCAGGAGAAGTGACTGAACTTTGGTTAAGACCTTTTTTTTTTTGAGATCACCAAAATTTGGTTGGAAAAACCGTTTCAATTTTGGAGAAGACCTTTTTTTTTGGAGATCACCTGATTTTGACACAAAAACCGCCTCAATTTGGTTCAAGACTGATGAAAATTTGGGTCAAGTTCGTTTACTGCTGTTTTCACCTCTCAAAAAAGCCCGCTCCCCCTTTGCGAAATCCTGGCTACGTGCCTGGCATGTTTAATGTACCGGTAGTGATCTTTTGTCACCTTATAGCGTCAAAAGCTAACTGTTTGATGATGCACAAATCTTTTCTTGCCATAACTACTTCTTGCTTGGAGAAAACTGTAACCTACGTGCTTAAGTTCGAGGATTTCTTCGAATTCTTGTCCACTGAATTAGCTGCTTGTTTAAAGCTGCCAAGCAGAGATAAATCATCGTAATCCGTCTTATTCGAAGACGCAACAACGTGACCAGGGTGCAAGTTGAACTCAGATTATGCAATCAAGGTCGTTGTAAAAACAACGCTTTTTCCTTCTCGGCTACGCTAACGACTTGTGTAGTTGCTTCTCATTGCCCATTGTTGTTTTTTCAGATGATGTAAAAAAGAATATGGCAACCAGTAAATGCAGCGAAGTCGATTTGGAAACCGAAGTGGTCAAATGGTTGACCATTGCGCGAGATCGAGGCGGAAACCGGTCCAAAAGAAGGAGATTCGAAAGCGCTCCCGTGCCAGCTCTAAATTAAAAATGATCTGTAATGTGTTTGCTTTACGTGTTCTGTTGTTGTGCGTGAATTCGGTTATCACTGTAAGTTGGTAAAAATAAACCCTCAAGTTTTGATGAATGTATAGTGTTTTTGTATTATTGTGCTTCACGCTGCACCAGTTTTACACGACTTGGGATGTCGAGTACCACAGCATTGGATGCGGGTGGGTTTGCCCACTGAATTAATGGGCTGTCCAGTTGAATCCCAGTGGTAAAAACATGGGATGTAAGTGGGTTTGCCCATTAAATTAATGGGCTGCCCAGTGGTAAGAGTATGGGATGTGGGTGGGTTTGCCCATTAAATTAATGGGCTGCCCAGTGGTAGAAGCATGGGATGCGGGTGGGTTTGCCCATTAAATTAATGGGCTGCCCAGTTGAATCCCTGTGGTAAGAGCATGGGATGTGGGTGGGTTTGCCCATTAAATTAATGGGCTGCCCAGTTGAATCCCAGTGGTAGAAGCATGGGATGTAGGTGGGTTTGCCCATTAAATTAATGGGCTGCCCAGATGGGGCCCAGTTTTATCCCGCGGACAAAATCAAGTGGGCCCCATGTGGGTAGCCCACATGCGATTGTTCATTGGGTGGCTAATTTTTTTAAAAGTATTTTGTTGCAAAAACAGAGGAGTTGGAGGTGAATTACTGAATTGTTATTGAAAAATGGTAGAATAGATGGTTACACCTACTAACCAAGTTATTGTCGGGCTGGATTTACATCGTGCTGGGCCCCTGGAACTTTGGAGATTTTTGCAAGATCTTTCTGCCAAATATAGGGGAAGACCAAAAAAAGTCTTACACTTTGAGCACGGGGCCCCTAGGTGGTAGGCTACTGCGCCATATAATGGTAAATCAGGCCCTGGTTAATTACGTACGTTTATAAAAAGGCTATATGAGGGCCTGAGATAGCAGCTTTTAGGACAAAAACTTTCCATTTCCTCCGGGCTATACGTTTAAGTTGGCTTGCAAAAATTGAATTGAGGGGGGGCTGGGGCCAGGCCCTGGGCCCCTGGTCTTCTATATTGTTAATTGTTATTTATTAGTAGTAATTTATTTCAAAGCCAGCGAAGTTTCAAATCACAATTAAAGCAAAAGCAAAGCATGTTGACGATAATATTTACTGGCAATAGGGAAGAAGCGAAGTGACCAATGTAGTCTTCAAGTCTTAAAGTCTGTTAGTACTGTTGCAAGCGAAAAATGCTAAAAAGAAACTGAAACTAAAGAAACAGTAGACTTTTTTGGCACATTTTTGTTATTGGTGAAATTTAAATTGGATAGGGGGAGGGTTCCCTAGTTTCCCCTCATGGCTACGCCTATGCTCCAATTGAGGAAAACAAAAAAGTGTTCGCAAATTTTCCGCGAGCTTTCTGGCGTTTTCTAACAAGATTTCAAGGGTTCAAAAAAATAGTGCTGTCCTCGAGCCGAGGACAGGGCAATTTTCGAGGACTTGAGGCTTCGAGGCCAAAGGACTTGACGTTCGAAGCCAAGGCCAAGAACTTTAAAATGTGTCCTCGAGGACGTCTTCGAGGTCAAGGACGTCCTCGAGGACTCCACCTCTGTCTGTCACGATACTGACAAAATGGCAACACTGAAATTAGCGAAAAACGGCTAGTTTTGAACTCTAACTAGAGATGGCAACAGCCAGCGTACGCGGCCGCGAGATGTTGTTGGTGCGCCTCGCAGCGTGGCAGCTAAAATCTGCTTTACGTAACAGCGTCAAGGTGAATTTACACAGTATCTGCAATGCGCATTTTCATACGTTTTTTACGTACGTAAAACGTATAAGCTTTTCAGTACGGAAACGGACAAACACGGATACGTAAATTTCGCACGTTTTGTATGCACACAGCATCCGTAATTTCCGTACATAATATTTGCAAATATCAGAATGAAACAGAACAACAAAATAGATCGTGCTGTAGTACCTACCATTATCCGATGTCTAAAACATATCCCGATTTCAGTAACCTGCTTGACAGCACAACTTCACAAAAACTCAAGGTCTGCTCATTTATTAACCCATTGGTTCCAGATATTTCTCATTTGTGGTAACTTAATTGACTGCATCCGACGACGCTACGAGTATCTGTTCATCATCACATGCTTTTTTGCGTCATGGCAGCTGTTTAGGAAGAAGAACAACGAAATAAGTAAGCGTTTGGCGTATATCAACGTTTTGTTGGATTGTTACCGTTAGTAGCATTGGCTTCTAGGCCTATTTTAACAAAAAAAGCTACCGAAAATAGGCTACCGATTCGACCAGCAGCAGCGATTAACTTACTCCCTAAAACAAGCTACCAAGCTTGCTTCAAAAGCAAATTCTTGTAAAACTTGACAGAGTGATTACTCAATTTTAAGAGTCAGCGCTTTTCCAAAATTAGCCGCAAAGTGAAGTTAGCAGACCTACTCTCTCCTGGGCGCGAAATTTTTTTTTCTACCATGGTTTTGCAGATTTATTACGTCACATCCGCATCCTATCCATACTCCGCGCTCACTTTGGCTTGATCCGCTGTATTCACAGGCAAATTAATGCAAGAGGTAGGTTAGCTTATAGGTTAGTGATCACAGGCATATACGCCTAATATATGTTAGCGTATCTAGTTAGCCTAGTATCTAGATAGCGTCTGACAAGTTGTTGTAAGCATCACGGTTAAGCTGTTGACTCGAGTCTGAGCAATTGTTGCTATATTAGGCCTACTAGATACTGGTATAAAATTTAAATAATAGCCTAATATCATACCAGGGATGTCTAATGTGATGGTAGTCAGATAACGATGATGTTAGTGCAATTCAAAGTTTTAATCATGTTATGTATATTTACTTACTATTCGTAAATGGTAGATAATAGCCAAATAGTTGATTTTTTGATACAGAATAGACTAGCTTACAGTAAACAGCGTCACTCTTGCATTCAGTTAATGTTAGTCAGTCGATTCATCTGTTCGATGGTCAGAGTAACTACCGTAGTAAGTAAATTAAATTTCTCCTAAGTCTAAACAAATAGCTTCTGGATTTTGGTAGGTCTCAGTAAGCATAGTAGCCTAGGTGAGGTATGCATAGGTGGGCACAAATCCTTTAATCGTTAATCCGTTAATAACGAAGCTAACTTTTTTATTAACTTGTTAATCCGTTAAAAAGTTTTTTCATATTAACGGATTAAATTAACTTCCGTTAAGTGCTGCTAACGGACTAAAGTAACTTCCGTTAAGTTTTGTTAACTTCCGTTAAGGTTTTATTTGTATCTTGCACCATTCATTCATCGTACCGGTACACACCAGTTTGCTCTGGTAACACTTGTTGCATATTAGCATGAGTTTTATAGAAGAAAGCAAAGAAAGGAGCTCTTTTTTGAGGCAAATAATAACCTGCAGCCTCAGAGGTCTATTAGTTATTGCTGTTCCCAATTTCCAAAGATTTTCAGGTCGCAGCTTCGATTGTGCATTCGAACTTGTTTTTATCATGAAATTAGATTAGACTGTAAAATGTAACTACCAAAACACAAAAAGACCACCAGAGCAATAAATTTTTTCTTACAATCAGCTCAACAGCGTCAATACATGTTCTAGAAGCGAGTGAATAAAAAAGAAATGTAAATTACCCGCAAAATGTTAACGGATTAACAGACTTTATTAACTTCCGTTAATCTAAGCTGAAAATAACGAATTAACGTTAACGGAAGTGTGATGTTTGTTAACAAACTAGTGGTTAACAAAGCTAACGTCTTGCATTAACTTGCCCATCTATGGAGGTATGATATAGCCATACAGTAGTAAGGGGTTAGGTTGAGAGTTCACTATTCAGTTCAGGGTTACCGGTTAACGTTGGCGTACTTACCGATTCTGTGCTATGCCAACTACACCATCCTTGAGATATTATACTTCGCTCTCGGTTTTGGCTTGATGTGCACTGTTAACATCAAAATGTTAAGAAGACCTAGGGCTATGTCAGATGTGTAGGGTAGGTTTATTTTGCTGTTTACATATTTTAAGGTGTTGAGCCTGAGTTAATTGTGGCAATTTCTTGATAGTGTAGACAATGGTAACGCCAAATTTACTACTGGTACTAGCTACTTCTACTGGTACATCTCAGATTAAGTAGCCTAAATCGTTTGTCTCTAACCTGCTCATAGAAAGTTTAATACCCTAATTTTTTTACACAATAGGTATTAGATTGTTGAACTTAAGAAATGTTCACATGTTGTACTCTATGATTATTCAACATACAAAATTGTGTTGCAGGCATAAAATGTTACCCAGCATAGTATACAAGTAGATCAATTTTTTGATATGCCCATGTTGTAGTCTATTTTATTTTTAAAACGTAGGTATGTTCTGTTGTGGTGATCTGTGGTAACCAGTCCAAACCATTTGCAATTAATATAGATTCCTGTTCTTACCATTAGTATGTGACCTATGAAGACGGAAAGTTGCATTTCTTGTGTAGAGTGTGGGCAGGCAATGATATCCTGTACAATTTATTGGCAAGAAAAAAATACTGATTGTGTACATGCTTAACAGTAAACAAAGAAGCTATAAGGTTTGTTTGCCAAAGTTTCAAGAAGTATCAAGCATCCAGCATCTGTACTACATTTCAAGGATTCTTCCAATCATCTTTTGTATTTGTGCTTACTTTTCAGTCAAAGCCTACTAACAATCGAATTTGAAAAACATGACTGCTCTAACACTTCAGAGTTTTGGTCATAGCAGTTCAAAAGAAGCCTTGTATGCAATCTTAAATTGATTTTTTGTGGAATTGTGAACATGGACTAATGAAAACTTTGGTTTTACCAACTGGATAGTGCATCAGTATACCAATACAGAGTTTGCAGCTTATGCAATAGTGATATACTGTATGGATTGGGTTTGTTTCAGCTGGTAGGTAGGTGTTGTTTTTAGGTAGCAAAGTTCATATTTAGTCCTTTAATACATACCGGTATTTAACAATTTAGCGTATTATATAGGCAGAGGCTGCTGTTACGTTAGGTAAGAAAAAGAAAATCGCTATTTTAACCCTAACCCCAACCCTAAACCTAACTTTAACCCTAGGTCTAACCCTAACGATAATCCTAACCCAAACTCAAAATCTAACCCAAACCCTAACGATAATTTAAAAAACAAAAAAGAGTGAATGAGCACTCACTCTTTACTCTCTTATTCTCTTCATGGGCGTTACATAACGTAATGCTAGCCACTTCGTATTATATATTATGTCTTATTAACAAAATAATGGGATTTAAATTGCATCATGGTTTGAAAGCGTTCGCAGTTTTTTACTGTTAAAATGGTATTGAAACAGTAGTTAATTTGTTGAGGTATATGATCAATGACTGCTTATTTACATACCTAAAAGAGATTTACTTGGAAACTTTGAGGTTGATCAAATAGCAAATTACTGAATGGTTTATGATGCAAAAAGTATCAAAGTCACCCTTAATCACAAATTGCAGAAAAGGACCACAGAAAAAAATCTGGTATATAAAGTCTTTTCCAATTCAACCTAGTTTGTTTTTTTAGTGGGATTTCCCAAGCATGACGTTCTTGTTAGAGCACTGTTGAATCGAATGCTGACATCTTGATTTGGTCTTCTTGGAAATTTTTGGTGGCATTCCTGCTCCATGCACTCTTCTACCCCGGCTGATATTTGATCTTCTTGCTGGAGTTGTTCCAGAAATGGGAATCTGAATTGAGGTAGATAACCTATGTTGCGTTGATGTTTATTGTGCATACTTTGGTTTTATTTTTGAAACAGTTGTAGCCAGAGATGGCTTTTGTTAAACGTGTACAGTGCAGTATTAAATTGAGAATCTGCAGTGATTTTGTGAAAGTTATTAACAAATGACTGTAATGCTGGTCCATGATATTGAAGGTTTGTCTTGCACTTTTCAATTACCGGTATGGTCTGAAAGCAGTGTGAGGCATGATTGAGCAGGTCTTAATGCACGACATTAGTATCTGTCTTTGCTTGTAGATACTGAAGGAAGACTGTTAACAAGGCATTTCATCAAACTAAAAAGTTCTTAACCTTTTTGATTTTGTTATTAAACACACTTGATTGATTGTATAGTCATTGAAAAGATTATATGTATCAAAGGTGCGTTTAGACCAGAAACAGCAAAATGCCTAAATTGCACTTTTGCAATGTTTGCTAGTCTTCATGGGGGACATACGCAACAATTTGTGAACGCTGATGTAAACAAACATTCATCAACTTAAATCTTTTATTTATTTGTTGTATTATGCAGAAGTGTGTAATGAGTTGGCGGGCCCATCTTTGCATCATTGAGCCTGGACAATGCACCCTTCAAAGAAATGTTGCACAGATGGCAAGTGGTTGGCAACACTGTGCCAATTTCACTGACCCAAGATTTGAACCTCAGACCTCACGCTCCAGAGACGAATGCGTTAGCGTTCGATTAACTAGCATCAGCAAATAGTCCCCAAAGTAGCTTTGCATCAAGTCTAACTGCCAATTTGCTGTGCTTATTTGTATTGTAACTTTTAGTTGATCAGCTATAGATCACACATACTAAAGAGACATTCTAATTTATGTAATGGTGACAGAATTAGTGTCGCAGTAATACATACTTACTGATATTTGGTAATTTTTTTTGGCAGTTTATGCTGGTATGAAAAGTTATACTGTGGTGTGAAAAGAATTCTATGAATGATGATTTCACTGGAAATTTTTAAGTTAAAGTGAGTGAAATAAAAATTTTCATTATTCATCTTTGCATTTTTTGTTTGCCTTTTTTAAGATCATGAAGAAAGTAGGTCAACAAGCTCACATGGTCTTATGTCTGTCCTGCGTTGAAAAACTGCTGCGACTTTGAAGCCAGTATATGTCTGTGGTTGTTTCGGGCATGGGTTGGAATCCCTTCTGTAGGCATTTTTCTAACAATCAGAGGCTGATTCAGATTGTGACGTAATATGTCTTATTTTCGTGATTTTTTAAGGGTTAAGATTTGGGTTAGTTTTAGAGTGAGTTTTGGAGTAAGAATTTGAGTTTGGGTTAGATCTGGATCAAAATTAATAAAAAAGTAGACAAAAATTTCCAGTGAAAGAGTCTCGTCCGAAGAATCATTATTTGACTTAGGTTATTGATAGTGTTGTAATGCCATGCCAAACTATCCCCATCCAGTTTAAGTTTTTTTGTTTGGTTTCACCTAGAACTTTAGCTGAAATGGTATCAAATTAATGCTAACTTTGGCAAGGTTTCCTGGTTTGACGCTTGAATATATATGCGTCAGTTGTTTCTTTTTCTTATTAGTTGTTTTTAGAGCTGAAGGTAAATCAGACTGCACTAATTATCTTCACCACTTTTTCAAAAAACAAACTTTAACTGCTTTTCAACCTCTAAAATTAGTTTTGGTAGTCTTTTTCGAACTCTGTTTGCAATCCTTAACTGTTAAATGCAATGGAACATCGAAGTATACATTTTTACAACTCATTTTGTTTTTAGAGAAATCTGACCATGGGATCCAGCTTCGAAATACAACCGCTATTCGAAACATTACTTCAATTGCTTGCAAGACTCTGCAAATAAACATTTAACTGTCCAAGCATCATTTTTAAGATGTACAAAAAAAGAATTTTGGAACAGAGAAGTTTGTGAAAATCATCTAATACGAAATCTGATCCTTGTGCAACAAGACACTCATTAGCGTTTTTGATAAAACCATCTTCATACGATAACTCTTTGTATTATTCCTGGCAACAAAAGAGACATTAATTTTATGCCTACTTGTTTTACAATGGTGAATATTACATGCACTATTTAATCAGTTAAATTTGTTTATTTATTTAGTTTTAATAATTAATGTAATATGCTTTTCAAATTTTGCTGATTAATTTAGTTTGGTTTAGTTGTATTAGGCTAATTTATGTGCCAGCTGTGAATGTAAAGTGTCTGCTAATTGTTTCAAACAGTTATGTATGTTTTAACAGAAAATGTGTGCTTTAAATTAATGTAGGATAACATCGAAGTCATAATGTTTGTTCTCACAGTTAGCCTGGCTTGTATATTTTACTGCTTTTAGTCTTAACTTAAAATATTTTGCTATTTTTTCGTAAATATGGCACTTTTTTGGTTTAAAATTACTTTGTTTAAGATTAACTAACTTTGATGTTGCTGGGTGTCAGTGCCGTCGCTACGGGGAGGCCAGGAAGCCGTGCACCCTTAATAGCTGGTTGTGCCCCCCATTTCAGTTTACTCAAAATACTGTTTTTAAATATCTCTTTTAACGACAAGACAATGATGGAAAAAGGAATAATAATGTTCAAACATAATTACCATTGGACGTTTACTCGATTTTTTGCGAAATAGCTGCCAACCGACTGCTATAATAATCGTGATGCAGTAACCCGTCTTATTAACACGCCTTCACGGATGTGTCGCGGAAAAAAGATGTAAGCCTACAGAATCGTTTCCGGTGCTTCGTTAGTAATTATGACCTGAAACAGTACGTGAAAACGTTTTTAAGAAGACCAACTATTTTTGTTTTTTTAGCACACTCACGATCTTAAGGCAGGGCCTGCGAGAGTGGGTTCAGGGGGTACATCGTACCAGGGCCCACGCCTAGGGGGGCCGGGCTCTAGGGGCCCGGAAGAGTTCCGGTTTCCTCCTTAAGTTTTGGTATCGCACCATACCACCGTAATCAAACTTGCTTACTGCAAAAATATTAGTCAGCCTATTCAGTACTGATAATTGGTCGCTATTTTTGCTACACAGCCTTTAGGGCATCCAATAGTGGCCGATTTGATTAAAAAAATAGGAAAATGTATCAAAGGCCATACACTTGCACCAAAGTCAACGTTTTGTTACATTTCTCTGACTTGAGAGCGCTAATTCTATGGTATAACAATGTACGAGAGCGTAAATTTTTAGAGATCCAAAAGCATTTCAACCTCAGAGAGCAGAGTCAAAGTTGACATACTCTACTACTATCATTAAGCAATTCACTCTATCTGTATGAGTTTAATAGGTATTTGGGTTTGTGAAGTCTATGATTGCAGATGACGTCTTAAAACTTTTATCAGTAAAATATTTGGATTTGCATTAATAAAGTCATTATGTTGTATAATATTGTGTGCATGTCATCATCCCCCACTTCACATACTTTCTTTCATGTATATCACGTTTTCTGCTTGTCAATTTAAGCAAGTTTGGTGCTGGGATGTTGATCAAATGCTGTATTTTACCCTCGAGAAACATAAAAAGTGCTAAAGCTTCCGGGACTCTGCCCCGAACCCCACTGGGGAGCTCAAAGCGCTCCTCCAAACCCCCTAGCTGGATTTAAAGCAATTTTATGTCTAGTTGTGTTTTTCATAGGTCCTAACTGTATGGGAATATCGTTATCCCCTCACTTTTAAATAAAGATCTACAGTCTAAACCCATCCGACAAAAATTGATTTAATGGCATGGGCCCCCAATAAGGCTTGGGGGCCCGGTATCGACCTTCGTACCCCCTGGAAATTTTTCTCTCTGAGGCCATGTCTTTAGGTCGCAATCAATGGCGCATTCAGGAGATAAGAGGCCAATGGGACTTCACCTCTTTAGCCAAGTCACTTAAACAATTTAACCTCAAGGTACGAGTGTTAGAACGTGTTTTGGATTTGACCTGAAGTAAGGGGGCCTGTAGGGGTAGGGGAATTTAATTCTTTAAATGACTTCCAAATTTGTGCCCTTTGATTACTCATATGACTTCAAAAACGAGCAAAATGTGATTAAAGTGGCATTAAAATTGCTATTTTTGCTGCAAAATCGCCCAGCGGCTGGGGATCCGCCCCCAGGATCTCGTCTGTAACACACTTGAGTTACATTTGTTTGCTCAGCATGGAGCCTAAATTCGACAACTTTTGTAGAAAAAAAGATTTACTTTTAGTTTAAATTCCCGCCTCTTAGCAAAATCTTGGTTTCGCGTCTGATCGCATTCACGGCTGCAAGTAGATTTTTAAAGCGATTATAGGCCGCTGACGAAACTAGCTAAGAAACGCTGCTGGCCTTATATGCCTTTTTTTTGACATGATTACAGATTTTTAAAAATTGCCCATAATTTGTAGCCGTACAATTTCAATTTTTATCTGCAAGTTCAGTCTATTTTAGTGCCCCCTCACTTTTGGCTAGTGCGCCCCCACTTTGTTTTTCTCTGGTGACGGCACTGCTTGGTGTTGGATAATTTAATTTTGACTCTGGATATTTGTTATTGCCAACTTATTGTGGATGCTACTAAATGAAACTTCTGTTTCTTCCGTACTGAACTGAGTTGGCTCACATTGTCCATGGAATATATTTGGCACGATGGTATTATACATTTGATATGATGGACGATTGTATTTTTAAATTTTACCGTCGCAAAATTGTGCTGAACCGGTACATTATTATTATTAAATAGATTTTCCACTCTGAAATTATTCGAGCTTTTGGCGTTAAGCGCCAAGTAATGCGTTCAAGGTGATAGAAAATCGTTATATCGTGCGCAGTTATCGTTTGATAGAGACGAAAAACGAATGAAATACTAAATTTTGTGCATTGTATTCGCCTGAATGGCCTCTCCAGTGTTTTTCAAATAGCAGAGTTCATCAGGAGGATAGAAGAAAGAGGATTTAGGTATGGTTGTTCTCGATATCCCTGAGCGAAGGCACAACTTACCACAAAAGATGATGGAATGAGCGGATAAGGATTTTTAGTTTTGTGCAATATCATATTTATTTACATCAACTTTTTAAATACACCACAGGTAAATACAAAAACTTGGGAGACAACGAACAAAACCGTACGGTCATCAAAGTCACTTACACCCTACTTATAGTTGATAATTGAAATATAAATGATCTAGTTATGGTTTACAATTAAATCAATGGTGTCGTCAAGGGTAGGCTCCACCTATTTTGTCTTTTTTTTTGCAGCGGTAGGCTCAGTTATGTTTCTGTCTTGCTACAACGTAAAGCGTGTTAACCCGTACAAAGGCATTTTGGTTTTAAGTAAGATCAGTGGTTCCCAAACTAAAAAAATTCACAGCAGTCCCCATGCAAATTTTAAATGTTTGGCTGCCTTATCTACAAAGCTTAAAATTTGTCCATCACAACTACGAGATCAATGTACCGTATTGTGAAAAATAGGCCTACACAGAGCGCAAATGTACAGTAATTAACGAAGTTTAATGGGATGGGTGCAGTTACTTCCAGACGCCCACTCCTTTCTTCACTAACACAGATACAAAAAGCCTGAGCTTCTGCTACGCCACAGAAGTAGCTATCTATAGCATTAGCCACCGATGAACTGAACTTTTCTCTCTGTGACACCATGGGGGAGTCGGGTAGTGTAATCGCAACGAACGCATAGGAAGCACAAAATAACTCTCGCAAGCACAGATTGCGTACCTCCCAAATGCTAAGGAGTGGGAAGCAAAATTATTAGGCTATGAGCCAAGTAACGCTTTACCAAATTTGTTTTGCGGACCATCCGAAAGTGGTTCAAGAACTCTAAAAGGTCTGCGGACCCCACTTTGGAAACTACCGAGTTAGATGAAAAACAGCTTTCAGACCGCTTCATAATTTTTTTTTATGCGATTATCAGGATTAATTGATTGGGACTTTGGTGATACTTTTTTTAGCATTTGTCGTGATTTTTCGGTCAATAGTTTTTACAAGTATTTCATTTTATGCTTTTCCGTTCATTTCATTCTTTGCATCAGTTCTGCATTTCAATAAACAAAATTAGAGATACCGGTTTGCTTCGGTTCGATTTGTTCAGTTTTGCAGAGTAGGTTGTTGAGAATGATTGATAGTATGGATGAATTTAGATTTTTGCTGCTTTTTACTGCTCGTTAGAAACAACAGCGATAAAGCTAAGCATTTACTCATCCAAGGAAGCAACAAGGATGCTGGTGGGAGTTGAACCAACAATTGTTGAAGTAGCTTGAATTACTGCATAGCTATTGGCTCATGCAATCCATGTCTTCTGTTTTCACATGGGACATATGACTTAAATTGACGCAGACAACAATTTGGAGGAGGTCTGAACCCCCCAGACCTTACTCTAAACTTGTCGATGCAGCAGGTTTACACCAACCCACTTAATTTTCTTAGGACGGCTGCGCTGTGCAGTATACACAATCAAGTTCTACAATGTACAAGATGGACCAACGACAACATCTAATATGTTCTCTGGTGAAAGCGTAAATAGGGATATTGATTAAGACGTCATTTTCAAGTAGTACAAAAACTTAAGATCATTTTGAGTAAAAGAAATGCCTGTTTATTTGCTTCCGCCTAAAAATAAGACACATATAAACCAGGAGCGGGCTTTGCTGTTTACTTTTTATAACACATTCAATCTGAAAAATTGCTACCGTATATTTAAGAACTTTTAAAAACAAAATCACATCGCAGAAACAAATTCATAAAAGCATAGAAAAACAGGGGTCGCTATAGTATTGTTGATTGCATGAAAAACTCGTCATTAATTTTTTTCTCCGTAAGCATAGTGTGGCAGTCTGCTATGCAGAAATGTGAAAACTGTATTTCTTAGTTGCGAAAGTTGAAACAATAAATGTGCACCCTTCATCCACACATTAAACGCTTGATCGCAAGTTTGTGAGTGAACTACTAGTTGCGACGAAAAGTTATTGTTTTTATCGAGGGCCAGCTAGCCCACTATCAATTCAAAAATTTACCGTTTATCAATGTCTTTCTATATCTAGGTTTTCTTACAAGTTAACCAACAGTCACGACCATTCACTACAACTGAAAAGCTTTTTGGACTTTTATTTGTATTTTTTTTATAATTGTAAGCCAAACAAGATCACGTTTTTAGTCTTTATAAAGTTATGGACGTCTTATAACGGACCGCAACCAGTGGTGTAAAAAGTATTCGAGAATTGCAATCAAGTAAAAGTTTCGTTACTGACAAAAAATTACTTGAAGTAAAGTACTGACCAAAAAAGGACTGGAGTAAAAGTAAAAACGTAGTTTTAAAAGTACTCGAGTACAAGTTTTTCTGAAAGTATTCAAGCAAAATACAGAAACTATTCACTCGACATATCACAACTGGCCAATTACCTTTACATCACTGCCACAAAGCGCTTAGTCTTCTATAACCCCTCCTCTCTCAATAAGTCATGAATTCTTAATTGTAACTTGGCAAGTTTCTTATTATATTCAAGACAATTAATCAAAAAGAACAACAACTGTTAGACTTCGAGATTTGAATATCATGCCACGCAGAATTTACTTTGAATCATTTTATTACATCTTGGCTCAAATACTCATTTACTGTTATTGTTAAATTATGCTTAAATTAAAAAAACTCGTTGTACGTGCCTTATCAGTGTACAGTATACTCAAGGGTGGGCTAAAAGTTACGTACCATAGCTATTTCAGTATATTCTGCGATAACCTTTTTTGGATTTCATTAATCAAACTTATTGCGGATTTTTTAAATTTAATTTATTTCAGAATATGTGAAGGCAGGCAGAAGCCTGATAAACATTACGTCACTAAATCTATTGCAGATAGCCCATCTACATAGTCTGAGTTTCCATGGGACGAAATTGATCATCATATTAAAAAGATTTTGTAATTACATTGAACAATAAATATTACAGTACTGCACGATAATGTTTCTTGCATATATGGTGTGCGATTTTTAACTCACACTGTAGAATTTAGCGATATTAATCAAGTAATCAAAGGACGGTAAGTAATCAAAGGACACATTTTTGGCAAATCTATATATCTCTGTTTGACTCTTTCATGATTTACTTTTAATAGAATAAACAAACATCTATGCCAGTATGAGGCGAAGGGCAGATACCAAACAACGAACGTGAAACTAAAACCATCTTAAACAAATTTTCGCCAGACTGGATGTGATACGTAAGCGCACACGTAGAAAATAGGCATTGTGAAAGTCGCTGTGGTGGTCTGACCTCTGACGCAAGAGTAGCCAGCCGCAAAAGGAGAAAAAGACAACTAACTTGGCTGAACTGAACAATTGCCGGTAGAAAAGTCGATCGTTCTGCCGAATTTGAGGTTCTAACTTAAAATTACAGTACTTTGTACTTTTCTGATACAAAATACTACTTAAATAGCGTTACTTCAGTCTATAAGTAAGCAAGAAAAAGTACCTACTAAAAAACTACTCAAGAAATATTCGCTGCTGGAAAAAAACACTTGAGTAATCTACTCAAGTATTTCGTTACTTTACACCACTGACCGACGGTGACTGTAACTATGAGATTGTTCTAATAATCAGAGTATATCCCGAAGCAGAATAAGCTTCTTAATGAGTGTTGGTTATTTTGCTGTGCAGAAAATGGACGTTGCCACTAAAGTTGAAATTTACCATACCTAAAAACGAGTTATTTTGAAGAAAAATTCTCCGACCGTTGAAGATTCATTTCACCCATAACTACAGCCATGTACAGATATGCAGCATAAATGATTAAAGACAAGCTATTTTTATGTTGAATCTAAAACCTCGAGCCATATAGGCTCCACGCAAAAGCGTCTTATTGCATGTCTCTGGTGTGCAGCCAAAAAAATAAATAAAAACAAACAAAGTAACGACATTTTTGTTCCATGAGTCTGTCTAGATGATACTGAACATAAGCCGTTTTTGAAAAATCCTAAAAAAAAGTTGACTGAAACAATTTCAGATCAAAACATAAGTTCGTGTAAAGAAGGTGGAAGCAATTAACAAAGCGGTGCTTCCACATTCCTGTTCCTAATTGCATTATTAATATTTGTTTTAGTTTAATTTTGTTGAGCGCGATCAAGCGAATAACAAAATATGCCAAGGGAAAACTAATAATTGCAACGAGATTTAGAATCCGCATCCAGAGAGATTAAACGCGTTCGTCTAGTCTACAACCTCTCATCAAATTCTAGATTTAAAGCAACATCACTTCGGTCGAGAACGTTTATGCTACTTAATTATGAAATCGCATAGATCTAAATATTGTAGAGTAGTAATATTTGAAACGTAGACTGGTGGTACAAAACTCGAGAATTGCTTTGATTGAAATTGCTTCGAAGGCATGAACATTTTACTCAGAATAACAATGGTTTGTGACAAAACCTTTAAAGCGATAAATCGTTGTCACCAAGAGCAATAAAAAGCGTTATGTTAGCGCTAGTATCCCGCTTTCTCATAACATTGTTATGACTGACACAATGGCTATTTTGAGAAAAGCTCTTGTCATTTCAAAACCACATCCTCATAACTTAATAACGAACTTTTGCATGGGTATCTAGTCTACGCAACGCCTGCATTAATTACTTTAAAACAAGTAACGATTAGTCAAATACTCACATATTTGTTAACTTAAAAAAAATTATTTCACAATTTTGTTTCTGGTGGTTGTCAAGCGCAGATGTGTAAAAACAGCCTTACAATCTATGAAAAGTTAAGGGCAAGTAAAGCCAACATGCAAAAGCATTTACTCTATGAACAAGGAAGAAATCTTGCAGAAAAAAAAACACACAACATTATTTAAACACTTCAAACTCAAACATATTAATTTATGCTTTGCTTATGAATACTTAACTAGCAAAATAAACTTTAAAAAAAAAATTAAGTGCGATCTAATAGGTACGCTGCTATAAAGAATTCTGATACAAATACTGACGTAGTGAATACTTCAATCACAGCATTTGTCTGCAACTAAACCAAACTAAATTAATCAGCAAAATTTGAAAAGCATATTACATTAATTATTAAAACTAAATAAATAAACAAATTTAACTGATTAAATAGTGCATGTAATATTCACCATTGTAAAACAAGTAGGCATAAAATTAATGTCTCTTTTGTTGCCAGGAATAATACAAAGAGTTATCGTATGAAGATGGTTTTATCAAAAACGCTAATGAGTGTCTTGTTGCACAAGGATCAGATTTCGTATTAGATGATTTTCACAAACTTCTCTGTTCCAAAATTCTTTTTTTGTACATCTTAAAAATGATGCTTGGACAGTTAAATGTTTATTTGCAGAGTCTTGCAAGCAATTGAAGTAATGTTTCGAATAGCGGTTGTATTTCGAAGCTGGATCCCATGGTCAGATTTCTCTAAAAACAAAATGAGTTGTAAAAATGTATACTTCGATGTTCCATTGCATTTAACAGTTAAGGATTGCAAACAGAGTTCGAAAAAGACTACCAAAACTAATTTTAGAGGTTGAAAAGCAGTTAAAGTTTGTTTTTTGAAAAAGTGGTGAAGATAATTAGTGCAGTCTGATTTACCTTCAGCTCTAAAAACAACTAATAAGAAAAAGAAACAACTGACGCATATATATTCAAGCGTCAAACCAGGAAACCTTGCCAAAGTTAGCATTAATTTGATACCATTTCAGCTAAAGTTCTAGGTGAAACCAAACAAAAAAACTTAAACTGGATGGGGATAGTTTGGCATGGCATTACAACACTATCAATAACCTAAGTCAAATAATGATTCTTCGGACGAGACTCTTTCACTGGAAATTTTTGTCTACTTTTTTATTAATTTTGATCCAGATCTAACCCAAACTCAAATTCTTACTCCAAAACTCACTCTAAAACTAACCCAAATCTTAACCCTTAAAAAATCACGAAAATAAGACATATTACGTCACAATCTGAATCAGCCTCTGATTGTTAGAAAAATGCCTACAGAAGGGATTCCAACCCATGCCCGAAACAACCACAGACATATACTGGCTTCAAAGTCGCAGCAGTTTTTCAACGCAGGACAGACATAAGACCATGTGAGCTTGTTGACCTACTTTCTTCATGATCTTAAAAAAGGCAAACAAAAAATGCAAAGATGAATAATGAAAATTTTTATTTCACTCACTTTAACTTAAAAATTTCCAGTGAAATCATCATTCATAGAATTCTTTTCACACCACAGTATAACTTTTCATACCAGCATAAACTGCCAAAAAAAATTACCAAATATCAGTAAGTATGTATTACTGCGACACTAATTCTGTCACCATTACATAAATTAGGATGTCTCTTTAGTATGTGTGATCTATAGCTGATCAACTAAAAGTTACAATACAAATAAGCACAGCAAATTGGCAGTTAGACTTGATGCAAAGCTACTTTGGGGACTATTTGCTGATGCTAGTTAATCGAACGCTAACGCATTCGTCTCTGGAGCGTGAGGTCTGAGGTTCAAATCTTGGGTCAGTGAAATTGGCACAGTGTTGCCAACCACTTGCCATCTGTGCAACATTTCTTTGAAGGGTGCATTGTCCAGGCTCAATGATGCAAAGATGGGCCCGCCAACTCATTACACACTTCTGCATAATACAACAAATAAATAAAAGATTTAAGTTGATGAATGTTTGTTTACATCAGCGTTCACAAATTGTTGCGTATGTCCCCCATGAAGACTAGCAAACATTGCAAAAGTGCAATTTAGGCATTTTGCTGTTTCCGGTCTAAACGCACCTTTGATACATATAATCTTTTCAATGACTATACAATCAATCAAGTGTGTTTAATAACAAAATCAAAAAGGTTAAGAACTTTTTAGTTTGATGAAATGCCTTGTTAACAGTCTTCCTTCAGTATCTACAAGCAAAGACAGATACTAATGTCGTGCATTAAGACCTGCTCAATCATGCCTCACACTGCTTTCAGACCATACCGGTAATTGAAAAGTGCAAGACAAACCTTCAATATCATGGACCAGCATTACAGTCATTTGTTAATAACTTTCACAAAATCACTGCAGATTCTCAATTTAATACTGCACTGTACACGTTTAACAAAAGCCATCTCTGGCTACAACTGTTTCAAAAATAAAACCAAAGTATGCACAATAAACATCAACGCAACATAGGTTATCTACCTCAATTCAGATTCCCATTTCTGGAACAACTCCAGCAAGAAGATCAAATATCAGCCGGGGTAGAAGAGTGCATGGAGCAGGAATGCCACCAAAAATTTCCAAGAAGACCAAATCAAGATGTCAGCATTCGATTCAACAGTGCTCTAACAAGAACGTCATGCTTGGGAAATCCCACTAAAAAAACAAACTAGGTTGAATTGGAAAAGACTTTATATACCAGATTTTTTTCTGTGGTCCTTTTCTGCAATTTGTGATTAAGGGTGACTTTGATACTTTTTGCATCATAAACCATTCAGTAATTTGCTATTTGATCAACCTCAAAGTTTCCAAGTAAATCTCTTTTAGGTATGTAAATAAGCAGTCATTGATCATATACCTCAACAAATTAACTACTGTTTCAATACCATTTTAACAGTAAAAAACTGCGAACGCTTTCAAACCATGATGCAATTTAAATCCCATTATTTTGTTAATAAGACATAATATATAATACGAAGTGGCTAGCATTACGTTATGTAACGCCCATGAAGAGAATAAGAGAGTAAAGAGTGAGTGCTCATTCACTCTTTTTTGTTTTTTAAATTATCGTTAGGGTTTGGGTTAGATTTTGAGTTTGGGTTAGGATTATCGTTAGGGTTAGACCTAGGGTTAAAGTTAGGTTTAGGGTTGGGGTTAGGGTTAAAATAGCAATTTTCTTTTTCTTACCTAACGTAACAGCAGCCTCTGCCTATATAATACGCTAAATTGTTAAATACCGGTATGTATTAAAGGACTAAATATGAACTTTGCTACCTAAAAACAACACCTACCTACCAGCTGAAACAAACCCAATCCATACAGTATATCACTATTGCATAAGCTGCAAACTCTGTATTGGTATACTGATGCACTATCCAGTTGGTAAAACCAAAGTTTTCATTAGTCCATGTTCACAATTCCACAAAAAATCAATTTAAGATTGCATACAAGGCTTCTTTTGAACTGCTATGACCAAAACTCTGAAGTGTTAGAGCAGTCATGTTTTTCAAATTCGATTGTTAGTAGGCTTTGACTGAAAAGTAAGCACAAATACAAAAGATGATTGGAAGAATCCTTGAAATGTAGTACAGATGCTGGATGCTTGATACTTCTTGAAACTTTGGCAAACAAACCTTATAGCTTCTTTGTTTACTGTTAAGCATGTACACAATCAGTATTTTTTTCTTGCCAATAAATTGTACAGGATATCATTGCCTGCCCACACTCTACACAAGAAATGCAACTTTCCGTCTTCATAGGTCACATACTAATGGTAAGAACAGGAATCTATATTAATTGCAAATGGTTTGGACTGGTTACCACAGATCACCACAACAGAACATACCTACGTTTTAAAAATAAAATAGACTACAACATGGGCATATCAAAAAATTGATCTACTTGTATACTATGCTGGGTAACATTTTATGCCTGCAACACAATTTTGTATGTTGAATAATCATAGAGTACAACATGTGAACATTTCTTAAGTTCAACAATCTAATACCTATTGTGTAAAAAAATTAGGGTATTAAACTTTCTATGAGCAGGTTAGAGACAAACGATTTAGGCTACTTAATCTGAGATGTACCAGTAGAAGTAGCTAGTACCAGTAGTAAATTTGGCGTTACCATTGTCTACACTATCAAGAAATTGCCACAATTAACTCAGGCTCAACACCTTAAAATATGTAAACAGCAAAATAAACCTACCCTACACATCTGACATAGCCCTAGGTCTTCTTAACATTTTGATGTTAACAGTGCACATCAAGCCAAAACCGAGAGCGAAGTATAATATCTCAAGGATGGTGTAGTTGGCATAGCACAGAATCGGTAAGTACGCCAACGTTAACCGGTAACCCTGAACTGAATAGTGAACTCTCAACCTAACCCCTTACTACTGTATGGCTATATCATACCTCCATAGATGGGCAAGTTAATGCAAGACGTTAGCTTTGTTAACCACTAGTTTGTTAACAAACATCACACTTCCGTTAACGTTAATTCGTTATTTTCAGCTTAGATTAACGGAAGTTAATAAAGTCTGTTAATCCGTTAACATTTTGCGGGTAATTTACATTTCTTTTTTATTCACTCGCTTCTAGAACATGTATTGACGCTGTTGAGCTGATTGTAAGAAAAAATTTATTGCTCTGGTGGTCTTTTTGTGTTTTGGTAGTTACATTTTACAGTCTAATCTAATTTCATGATAAAAACAAGTTCGAATGCACAATCGAAGCTGCGACCTGAAAATCTTTGGAAATTGGGAACAGCAATAACTAATAGACCTCTGAGGCTGCAGGTTATTATTTGCCTCAAAAAAGAGCTCCTTTCTTTGCTTTCTTCTATAAAACTCATGCTAATATGCAACAAGTGTTACCAGAGCAAACTGGTGTGTACCGGTACGATGAATGAATGGTGCAAGATACAAATAAAACCTTAACGGAAGTTAACAAAACTTAACGGAAGTTACTTTAGTCCGTTAGCAGCACTTAACGGAAGTTAATTTAATCCGTTAATATGAAAAAACTTTTTAACGGATTAACAAGTTAATAAAAAAGTTAGCTTCGTTATTAACGGATTAACGATTAAAGGATTTGTGCCCACCTATGCATACCTCACCTAGGCTACTATGCTTACTGAGACCTACCAAAATCCAGAAGCTATTTGTTTAGACTTAGGAGAAATTTAATTTACTTACTACGGTAGTTACTCTGACCATCGAACAGATGAATCGACTGACTAACATTAACTGAATGCAAGAGTGACGCTGTTTACTGTAAGCTAGTCTATTCTGTATCAAAAAATCAACTATTTGGCTATTATCTGCCATTTACGAATAGTAAGTAAATATACATAACATGATTAAAACTTTGAATTGCACTAACATCATCGTTATCTGACTACCATCACATTAGACATCCCTGGTATGATATTAGGCTATTATTTAAATTTTATACCAGTATCTAGTAGGCCTAATATAGCAACAATTGCTCAGACTCGAGTCAACAGCTTAACCGTGATGCTTACAACAACTTGTCAGACGCTATCTAGATACTAGGCTAACTAGATACGCTAACATATATTAGGCGTATATGCCTGTGATCACTAACCTATAAGCTAACCTACCTCTTGCATTAATTTGCCTGTGAATACAGCGGATCAAGCCAAAGTGAGCGCGGAGTATGGATAGGATGCGGATGTGACGTAATAAATCTGCAAAACCATGGTAGAAAAAAAAATTTCGCCTCCTGGGCACGCCCAACGTAACTAATTAGTGGTCGACGTAACTAGCTACGAATCAAAATGCAACTTAGAACTACCATAACTCTGACAAAACCACTGAAACTGATGCTAGCTCAAATAGCCTAGCCTACTGATATGTACGGAAGCGGACAAAAGTAGAGCCATGCTCTACTCGATGCGTACGTAAAATTTGCGTATACGCTTTCGTCCGGACAACAAAAAAACGGATGTGCGTATACTGTTTGCATATACGTACGTAAAAAAAAGCGGATGCGTTTTCCAGAGGTGGAGTCGAGGACACAAGGCTCGAGGCCAAGGCCAAGGCCAAGGACACAAAAAAAATCCGAGGCCAAGGCCAAGGCCAAGGACAGCCTTTCCGAGGACAGACACTCTCGAGGCCAAGGACAGGAATGCTCGAGGCCAAGGCCAAGGACCAAGGACACAAAGCGCAAGTGCTCTCCAAAAAAAAAAAAAAAAGGTCTTCACAAAAATTTTTCAGGCGATCTCAAAAAAATAAAAAAAAAAAAAAAGGTCTTCACAAAATTTTTCAGGCGATCTCCAAAAAAAAAAAAAAAAATCTTCACAAAAATTTTTCAAGCGGTCTTCACTAAAAAACGTTTTCCAAAAAATTTTTCAACCGCTCCACAAAATTTTAACTTTCCAAAAAATCGTGCTGTCCTCGAGCCGAGGACAGGCCAATTTTCGAGGACTTGAGGCCTCGAGGCCAAGGCCAAGGACTTGACCTTCGAGGCCAAGGCCAAGGACTTCAAAATGTGTCCTCGAGGACGTCCTCGAGGCCAAGGACGTCCTCGAGGACTCCACCTCTGGCGTTTTCCGTACGTACAAAAAACGTACGAAAAACGGATACTGTGTAAACCCACCTTCAGCGCAGCGCCGCGTACAATAATTTTTTACATTTTTTTTACAATTATTGCTGGTGATTTTCTCTTTATGAACAACAATGGTTAGCCTGGTATGAATACGAACTGAAGACAATGCGTGATACTAAAACAGTACATAAAAGGTGCTTTCGGTTCTCGATTATTTTTCTCAGAATTCAGAGCATCCTGGAATCGGCTATTTTGGCTTCAAGAAACTTAGTTTTGATCGGCTGAACGTGTTTCTTGACACCAAGAAAAAGATTTTGGTTTCGGTAAGCTAGACTAGGAAAGGCTTAGGACTTTCGGTGAGAAGATGAAACAAAGGCAGACAAATGTAGAAGAAACAGGTTTGTGGGAAGCAATTATCAGAGTAGAGGCACAAAACAAAGCCTAGCGACATAGCCTACCCACCCTGTATGCAGCAGGCCTTTGGTATTCGGTACAAGCCCAAGCTTGCATTTTTTCAGAGTGACAGAGTTAGTTCAGAGTATTCTATTCGTCAGCAGGTCATGGCATCAAGGATTAGGCTTTCAATCCTTCTATGTCTGTAGCCTATCTCAGATCTGGTAGGCCTATGTAGTGGAGTAGGCTACGAAGTCTAGGCTACTCAAATTTCCAATGACAGAATAGCCTACGTAGCAGTGGCCTCACTAGGGGGGTGGCCCGCCCCGGGTGACACTATTTTGGGATGACACCATTTGCGGTGAAACCATATTATGATGTAAAACCATAACTCCACTGATTTGTGGTGAAGACCTTGCTTTTTCATTTTTTTTTCTTTTTCTCCAACAGTCCAATCTTATTTGGAGCAAAAACCAACTACAGTAGCTTTACAGCCAAGACTTTTTTTTGTCTTCACCTATTTTTGGACTGAAAAAGGGTGACACCATGTAATCCCGCCACGGGTGCCACCATCAAAAAATTATTCTTATGCCACCATCAAAAAATTATTCTGCAAAAAAGAAGCATCAGATTGTTAACTGGAAGTGGATATCGTGAGCATACTAATCCTTTGTTCTATCGAGCTAAATGCTTAAAACTCAAGGATATTTAGGCTACTCTCTGGAAACTGCAAAGCTAATGTACAAAATTCACAATAATAGTGTATTATCTTTTGCAAATTCAGATAAGTTTAACCTAATAAAAAACTGCTATACACATAAGACAAGATTGAGCCACAAAAACAACTTCTTTCTTCCAAGAACTAGAACAAGATTAGGGCAAAAGTCTCTATCATTCGCAGGAATTAAAATTTGGAATGAAATTCCAAGCAGTATAAAAGAAGTTTCATTCTACAGATTTAAAAAAGCTGTTAAAGCTCATTTTTTATCAAACTATGAAACCGATAAAAGCTAGAATAACAGCTTTCTATCAGCAATGCAGTAGTAATTACAGGAATCATAGTTGCATCTTTATGCTTGAGTTCAACAATCACCTATTCTATTGCTTGAATGGCATGAGGTTGGTGCATTCATCTATCACACATTTATACAATACTTCATCTCTCATTTTGATGTGCCCTTGAATTATTAGTAATTTTGTAGTAACTGACTGAGGTTGATATATACTGGTATTGGAAATTGTACCAGTACTAATGACATATTGGCAAACAATACAAAACAAAGCAAGGTTTTTTTTGTTTTTTTTTCATTCCAATTGCCCACTTTAAATTCTATAAAACATAAATAAGCATAATGAACTTTATTAATTTTATTTTCTATCCAATCTGTAGTTACAGTATTTTTATTTTTTAGTATGCTTAGAGTTAGAACAATTCTAATGTTGCCTTGCATTTTCTTTACATGTTGACTGTGAGTTTTGTGTATACACTGTACAAAGTGTACATATCTTTGCAACACTTTGTTTTAATTTTGCGTAAAATTTTTTATCATAGAAAGTAGTACTGAGAAAATCTAGAAGCTCTTTTTTAACCTTAACTTGGTGAGGTGGCAGTAGACTTAGATGACCTTTCGGTCCTTCGCTGTCTCCTCACCAAGTGACTAAATATCGCTTTGACTCTGCAAGTTTGTGTGTTTGGTTTTAAAGGAATTGCTTTATTTCGATGCTTTGGTGATGGACCTAGAGGAAGTTGCAGTTTTTTTCTTGTGATATATTATGTCACTTGGTAAATAAATAAATATGATGATGATGATGATGATGATCCCTAGCAACGCCTCTGACTTATATGCCCTTTTTCAGTTTACTATGTTTTGAGTGTAAACTTGCTTCAAACTTGTCTTTTTTATTACTCTAATTCTCTAGTTATCTATAATAATCGTGACTTATTATTGTGTTAATGGTTGAATCAAATTCCTCATTTTTGTTAATCTTATGGTCGTGTCTTTTTTTTTCAAAAACTGAGGTTGTTAGCTGGGTATGGGAGTTTAAAGATGAACTTTACACTGTATTACCTTTACCTGTATCTTATACAACAACACAAATCTTATACCATGCCAGCTTCCATCTGGGTATCAAGTTGTGTTGAATAATTAAATGCTAAATTTGTGCTAATTCTTTGCTATGATCTCCACTCTGATAATGGTCACACACCATCAGTGGTTTCCTCAAATAATCATTATGAATTAATTGAACAGATACTGTTGTATCTAAGGTTAATGGTTGGACTTGTACTAGTAAAGTAGATGACTTAGTAAAATCACTAGCAAATGTGACCCAACTTAAATGGTAGCGGTTAACTACCACATTAATAGTCATTAGCTTTTTAACTCATACCGGTATGGTATAGTTAGAAAAAAAAACATATTGGTTGTTGTTTTGCTCTATGTAAAGAGAGATGCCCTCAGAATTTATATATATATATATATATTTCGAAAACTTGTGCTAATGTGCTTAAAAAAATAATCAGTGGCAGCCCTATGTGACGCATTTTTCGAGATAATTGTTCCAAGTCAATCATGATATTGTTCCAAGTCAAAAAAGATACCTAGTAGGTTTGTAGGTTAGGCCACAGGCAGTGTTCCCTGTAAGCGCAAAAAAGTGCCAATAGTGCGAAATTTTTTTTATGGCATTTTCTCACTACTTTTTGGCAAGGTTGCCAGTGATTTCGTCACAAAGTGATTTCGTCACAGTGATTTCGTCACAAATGATTACGTAACAGACGGCATTTTGAGCACAAGAAAAGACAGAATAGGCCTATCTGCTAACCGTATTATACTACCATTGTATTGAAATTTAGGAATTGACTAAGAACAGCAGTCATTAAACTATTCTACTATCCCCAGAGCTGTCTTGCCCTAACCCTCACTTTGTGGCGAAATCACTGTGACGAAATCACCATGTGACGAGATCACTGGTAACCTTTGGCAACTGCATACGGCGTTTTTTGATTTTTGAAATTACGGCGTTTTTGTTTGGCTGCAGCGTCCAGCGCAACGCCATTTTTTCTTCATCCAGCACTGTTTCTTCGAAACTTGATGCAGAAGTATTGAAAGTTGCAGACAAAGATGCACTACGTTACCTGAAGACCTTTTTTGTTTCATTTGTTTTAAAGTTCGCCGATAAAGAAAAGAAAACTCTTGGCAGTCTCCATGTGCGATGACTTTTTTTTTTTTTGAGATCGCACAAAACTTTAAATAAACGGCATTGTTGTTTGTGATTTGTGACGGCACTTTCGCGCCGACTTCAGGCATTTTCGCGTTTTTTCCGGCATTTACGCAGTAGATCCAAAATTAGAGGGAACGCTGGCCACAGGTTTGGTATACACTAATGCAGAAAGCAAGAGAGCTGTATAGTTGGGTAGTGAGTTGGTAAGGGAGAGTAAGTGTAATATAAGTCTGCAGCTAAGCTGGCAGTTAGATAGATTGGTTATTTCAGCATAAGAAATTGAAGTACCGGTACACAAAATCAGCTGCAACATTTTTACAATGACATATTATTATGACAGTAGCCTAGGCATATACAGGTATAGGCTACCATATACAGTGTTCCCTCTAAGTTTTCACCTCCTGCAAAAATGTCGGAAAAAGTGCAAACGTTTTAAACGCAATGTGAAAATGCCGAAAATTTTGTCCAGTTTCAATGTGATCTTCAAAAAAAAAAAGGTCATCGCGCTGACGGAGGGATCTTTTTCTTCGATTTTATGTTGATCTCAAAAAAAAAAAGGTCCTTCGTCTGAGTTCTGCAAGTTTTCTCCGCAATTTGTGCGACGTACCAGAGCGAGGTGCCGTGAATCGCAGCTGTCTACGGTTTTGGCGGGAAACAAAAACGCCGGTTTTTGGCAGGAAAAAAAACGCCGAAATTCGCAAAATTTCAGTGCGAGAATGCCAGAAAAAATTTCGCACTTTTTTGCGCTTATAGGGAACACTGACCATATAGCCTCTAAAATAGCATTTGCCATTACTCTTTCTATAACACCTCATGACCTATCGAGTTTTGGAAAAACCCTCCCAATTCTCTGGAAATTCAGGCTTGGAGAACAAATTCAGGGTTTCCAAAAATTTTTTATCGGGTATTTTTTTTAAATATTTGTTGAACATCTTTGTAACCACAACCCCAAAATGAGAACAAAAATTCCAACATTATATTTCAATTTTAACTATAATAAATAGGAGTGCCGAAACCCGGGGGGGATGAAGGGCTATATCCCCCCAATAATTTGACTGCATCCCCCCCAATAATTTGACTCTGGTCTGCAGAGGTGGAGTCCTCGAGGACGTCCTTCAAATTGAGGACACATTTTGAAATCCTTGGCCTCGAAGGTCAAGTCCTCGGCCTCGAAGCCTCAAGTACTCAAAAATTGCCCTGTTCTCGGCTCGAAGACAGCATTATTTTTGTATCATTGAAATGTTGTTGGAAAACGCCAAAAACCTAGTGGAAAATTTGCGAAGAACTTTTTTGTTTTCCGCAATTGGAGATCGCCAGCAAAACTTGTTATTATTATTATTATTAATGGGAAGCAGTGCAAGCTAATCTGCTACCGTTCGGTAAAGTCCACCTACACATCGCGTAAGCCTCATTTGGGCCCATTGTAACTGTAGCTGCTATGTTATTGTTGTTTTGTTTGGTTACTAGTTGACTTCAGAAAGCCTTCCAGCTTCCTTTAAGTACGTGGCCAGTTTATTAATGTTACATTTCTTTACCACATTATGAAGAGTGGTTTTGGTGGTTCCAAAATATTTAACACGAATATCTTGGTAAAGCTTACAATTGCCTACATGATGATTTGGTGCCTACATGAAATAACTAGGACTTCTGCCTGGAACACAGTACTGTAAATTCCAAGGTGGAAAAATGCTTGTTTTGGGAAGTTGTGTGGCTATTCTGCATAAAAACCCACACTTACTCTCCCATCTAGTTTCGAGCCATTGATGTAAACCTTGACAGTATTCTGGTTTGGAACGCTTTCAGATCTGATAGCATTCTTTTCATCAATAACACTGTACAACACAAAAAAAAATTCAAGAACAATTTCATGCGTTTTAGGGTGACTTGGGGTCGCTGAACACGAATCTGAAGTTAGTTTTTTTGTATCAGGTTTGAAACTTCTGAAAAATTATTTTTTTTTTTATTGCGATAGTATTCCATTTGATGCAAATTGTGGCTTATCCTGTAAACGCAAGTTAGAATTGCATCATTTCAAAAGTTAAAACGAGCACTACAGTAGAATTGCACTACTAATTGTCGTTAAATAGTTGTCTATTTATCTCATAAAATTTGCAACTCTTTTCATTTAACTTTAGATCGACATTGAATTGTGACTCTAGTCTAATGCAATGTTTTGCTTTTTTATAGATTTGTTTAGTTTTAGATTTCAAAACACTGTAGAAATTTATATCTTTTAATAGTTGATCATGACTTCCTTTAGACGAAAGTGCAAAAATGACCCTGACTTATTTTGTTACATCTGTGGAGAGATTACAGCAAGCAAATATAGACGAAAACTAACTGATCGGATCAAGAAGCTATACCTAGCATACTTTGGATGTGCAGTAGGGGATCAGGACAAAAATTGGGCTCCACATGTTTGCTGTCTGGACTGTTCTAACATGCTCAATAAGTGGTTTGCAGGTGGAAAGCCCACATTGTCTTTTGCTGTTCCAATGGTGTGGCGAGAACAAAAAGATCATGTAACGGATTGCTATTTTTGCCTCTCGGACACTCAAGGATTTCGCCACAAAACCAGAAAGAAGATACTATACCCAAGTTTGCCATCTGCAATTCGCCCAGTGGCACATTCTGATCAGTTACCTGTGCCTAAACCACCGGTCACGCTTTCCGAAACTTCTGCAGAATCTTCACAAAGTTCTTGCAATAGCGAATTTGAAGACGAACCAAGCACTAACTGTCCACACCTGATAACCCAGCAGGAGTTAAATGACCTTGTCCGAGACTTAAATCTTCCAAAAAGCAAGAGTGAGCTACTTGGGTCTCGGTGCAACAGTGGAACCTCTTAGCTCCTGGAACAAAAGTGACAGTGTATCGTCGACGATCGGAACTTTTCTCTAATTTATTTTCAGAAGATGGAGAGCTTTTTTACTGCAATGATATTTTCGAGTTGATACATACATTAGTTGGAAAATATGACCCTAATGACTGGAGACTCTTTATTGACTCTTCCAAGAAAAGCATCAAAGCAGTACTATTGCATATTGGAAATATCCTGCCATCTGTCCCTATTGCTTACTCAACAACGATGAAAGAAACATTTCAAAACCTCCAATTTATGTTGGAAAAAATCCGTTACTCTGAACACAATTGGCTTATATGTGCAGACTTGAAAGTTATAGCAATCCTTACAGGACTTCAGTTGGGTTACACCAAATATTGCTGCTTTTTATGCTTGTGGGACGTAGAGCAAGAAGTGAACATTATGTCAGAAAGCAGTGGCCTCCCAGATTGGTATCTCACCCAGGTCAGCACAACATTGCCAATATATCCCTGGTTCCACAAGAAAAAATTATACTTCCACCTCTTCACATTAAACTAGGACTGTTTAAACAGTTTGTGAAAGCATTTAACAAAGAATCACCAGTGTTTCAATTCTTGCAAAAAGTTTTTCCACATCTGTCTGAAGCAAAAATCAAGGAGGGCGTATTTGTTGGACCGCAAATACGAAAACTCATTTTGAACAAAGAATTTGATAAGATATTACATGGAAATGAGTTGGATGCCTGGGTTAGCTTCAAAAAAGTTTGCACAGACTTTTTGGGTTGTCATCATTCCGAAAACTTTAGAGACGTTATTGATGAAATGCTAAACACTTACAAAACTCTTGGATGCAAGATGTCCCTCAAGGTTCATTTTTTGGATTCGCACTTGGATTTTTTTCACGAAAACATGAGTGATGTTTCTGATGAACATGGAGAACGCTTTCACCAGGACATATCTGTTATCGAAAACCGGTATAAAGGAAAATGGTCTGTAAGCATGCTTGCAGACTACTGTTGGTCGATACAACGGGATGATTCAGAAACTCAGCACAAACGGCGTAGACGATATTAGATGAATAAACTTGTACTGAGTGTTGATTTAATCATGTACTGAGTACGATTGTTTGGTTTGTTTGAACCTTTTCAAAAAAGCTAGACTGCCATGAATAGTTTTAATGCATGAGCTCTCCACTGAAAAATAAGCATAGAAGGATGTATTTGATAGCAACACACTCAATGAGGGTATGAAAGCAGCAAAATTTTTAAAGTTTAGGCCAGATTCCAATTAAGTGATTTGAGGCACCTCTTCTGTGTGCTTTTTACTTCATGATTCCTATAAAAATGATTGTGCAACCTTATCAATAACTGTTGAATTGGCTGCACTGCGCAGTTGTAAACGAAATTAAATTGTAGAGATTCGGCAGAGAAAAACCACAGCACCACTTTAGTCAACATATTGGTTATGTTGGGAAATTATACTGATATATTACTAAAAATGCGAAAAAATTAAATTGCATTTTTTTCAAAACGCTGACCTGATCGGTAAAAACGGAGTTCATATTTGGAATCAGCGTCCCCAAATTTACAAAGGGCACCTATTCTTGTTCTTGAATTTTTTTATGACTCGAAATTTGTTGGACAGTGTAATTTGACATTCCAAATTTTTGTCGAATACCTTTGTTTTCTTTATTCGGTCAGCTGGCATTTGCAGCAGAGGTAAGAATCTTCAGCCTCATTGCAAACATGAACATGGCTTTTCGTTTTCCCAAAAGAAGCAACTCGGTTGACATGCCAGATCCGACTAACAGTGATTCTGTAAGATCCTTGCACTGCCTCAGCCATAGGTGGGCAAGTTGATGCAAAACGTTAGCTTCGTTAACCCCTAGTCCGTTAACAAACTTCACACCTCCGTTAACGTTAATCCGTTATTTTCAGCTTTAATTAACGGAAGTTAATAAAGTCCGTTAATCTGTTAACATTTTGCGTGTAATTTACATTTCGTTTTATTCACTCGCTTCTAGAACACGTATTGACGCTGTTGAGCTGATTGTAAAGAAATATTTATTGCTAAGGTGGTCATTTTGTGTTTTGGAAGTTATATTTTACAGTCTTATCTAATTTCAAGATAAAAATAAGTTCAAATGCGCAACGAAGCTGCAATCGGAAAATCTTTGGAAATTGTGATCAGCGATAATTAATAGACCTATGAGGCTGCAGGTTATTATTTGCCTCAAAAAAAGAACTCCTTTCTTCGGTTTTTTCTATAAAACTTGTGCTAATACGCAACAAGCGTTACCACTGCAAACTGGTTTGTACCAGTCCAATGAATGAATGGTGCAAGATATTAACGATAAAAACCTTAACGGAAGTTAACAGAACTTAACGGAAGTTACTTTAGTCCGTTAACAGCACTTAACAGAAGTTAATTTAGTCCGTTAACATGAGAAAATTTTTTAACGGATTAACGAGTTAATGAAAAAGTTAGCTTCGTTATTAACGGACTTGTGCCCAACTATGGCCTCAGCCAATAAGAATTCCTGAATGGGAGTTATGTTGAGCAATATTTTCAGAGCACCAGTAGGGGTGCCAGGAAAAGCTGATAAAATTATCAGGCAAGCAAGTCTCTTCACGTGTGTAAGTTTACTTTCTAGATACTTTTTGTTGAGACCACCAGCCGTGAACACACATGCCAGAGATGGAGTTGGGGACACAAAGCTCAAGGCCAAGGACACAAAAAAAATCTGAGGCCAAGGACAGCCATTCCGAGGACGGACCCTCTCAAGGCCAAGGACAGGAACGCTTGAGGCCAAGGACACAGGCGCAAATGTTCTCTAAAAAAATGGTCTTCAAAAAATTTTTTTATGCGATCTCCAAAAGAATAAAACAAAGCAAAAAAAACGTCTTCAAAATTTTTTTTCAGGTGATTTCCAATTGCAGAGAACAAAAAAGGCCTTCGCAAATTTTCTGCAAGGTTTCTGGTGTTTTCCAAGAAACTTTCAGCCAGCTTCAACGCTTCAAAAAATAGTACTGTCCTTGAGCCGATGACGGGGCAATTTTCGAGGACATGAGGCTTTGAGGCCAAGGACTTGACCTTCGAGGCCAAGACCAAGGGCTTCAAAATGTGTCCTCGAGGCCAAGGACATTCTCGAGGATTCTACCTCTGACACATGCATACGACATGATTGGACGTATCATAGCTGTGTATATCCATTTCATCATTAAGGATTTTATTCCCCACATTTTACCCACAATTTGTCTACATTGCATTAATGCTGTACTGTAGTTGCTTTGCGGGTAATTCGAGTATTATGTGGTTTCCAAGTCAGCTTGCTGTCCAGAGTTACACCTGAGAGCTGTGCTTCCTTGGAAAGTTTAAGTTTTGAACCATTCATTGACAAGGAACCCAAATCTGGATTTCGCTTGTGAGCGAACAGTACAATTTCGGTTTTCTTGCTGCTAAACTGTAGCTCTTCTTTCGAAGCCCATTTTGTAGCAATATTTATTGCTTTCTGGGCATACCTCTGATCCAAAGCATATCAGCACCAGTGACCAACACTGCTAGATCATTGACATAGGCTTGAACATAAAAGCTTCTACTATGTAACTCTAGCACTAGCAAAAATTTTTTTGGAACGATCTTTTTTTTGGAGATTGCCTGAAAAAAATGTTTTTTTGGAGAACACTTGCACCAGTGTCCTTGGTCTTTGGCCTTGAGAGGGTCTGTCCTCGGAATGGCTGTCCTTGGCCTTGGATTTTTTTTGTGTCCTTGGCCTTGGCCTCGAGCCTTGTGTCCTCAACTCCACCTCTGCTGGTCTGCATCTCAATCACTGGACTTCGTGGAAAAAACTCTTCCAATTTTGGTAAAGACCTTTTTTTGTCTTCATCTAATTTGCTTACCTGAAAAAAATCGTGGTTGAGGTTCATCCCCCCAATGTTGAAAATAGGGCAAAATTGGGGTAAAATTGCAAATTATCCTCCCCAATGCTCAACAAAGATCGGCACCCCTGATAATAAACTAGGCTAGATCGTTATTGGCTGCCGCTGGACACTTCACCCCGTTCAACAAGTTTAATCATTAATGCAAACTCATTAAAGTTAATTTAAGTGTTACCGGTAACATTTATTCTAAATCTAATATGCTTGACTTACTAATGTCAGATGTTAAGCATTAGCAATGTGTTGATTAATTGGCATCGCCAATTTTTGGAAATCAACATTAGTACAGTGAAATAAAATCATTATTAGAAAATCATGTTACGCAGAATGCAATTATTGATAAATCACACCCAATACAAAGTATACAATTCCAATTTCCCATCAGTAGTTTCATTGTGCCATTGGCATTCAAATTTTTGAAATTAACAAGCCCAAAATGGAAGAGTAGGCTACATTAAAATAGTCTGGGGATAAAATAATTAAATTTATGGACATTTAGATGATTTACCAAAAACACAAAGGACTATAGGATGTTTTCAATGATTATTCCAAAAAAAAATGCTCAAGAACTTTGTTTTAATTAAAGACCTTTTAAAAGTGGGTTTTCATATTCCAGATCAGGACGTAGAAAAAACAGAGAATCAAAAGTCTTAAAATTTTTCTGACCCCATGTGTAGCTAGCATGTTTCTATATACTTAGTTGGAGGAAGCGACAAAGAAAGTACTGTTACTTTGCAACTGCATTACTTGTTGTTTTGCTCTGAAGCTTACTGGGCAACACGATGCTTAGACTTGAGAAGTTTATTGCATTGCACAATGGTTTGATTACAAAACAATTGCTGTGGTTTTGAATGTAGTGAATAGCAATCTTTGAACCTATGAGGTCTCATTGTTACACTTTGCTTAAAATAACTTTGTTCAGTGCATATATATTACATATATGTGATTTTATCAAAGAATTAGCATTTTAACAAGAATTGCCATCGAATTTAGCATCAGCAAAAATTTTGGAATCAGTAAGCCTCTATTAAGTATATTAGGATATAAGTTAACTGCTAGTGAGTTGAGTGCAGTTTGAGTTAGTCAGAATTGACAGTATGACACTTATATATATATATGGCCTCTTGGGTATATTCTCATTTAGTTCATTTTTGTTCTTGGCTTTGTACAATATGTGTATTTTGTTACGCTAATGGCAGCTTTTAGCTAGCTGCACATCTCATAAATTGATTTTTTCAGTTTCACCTATTTTTATTTCAGACTATGCTAAGTGCTATGTTGATAGAAGTTTCACTTTAGTCAAATTTGAACCTGTTAGTCTACTTCAACACAAGATGAGAAAGTCCAAAACTCTTATGGTTAAAACTAGAACTGGAAAGATTCTCAAAATTGTAAGAGAACATTATCTAAGAGATGATATTGACAATGGTCTGAATGGAGAAAAATTGGATCAGCACCCTTCCTTGCATAATGACTTGATTGCTAAAGAGCACTATCTAATTCCAGATACAAATGTTCTGCTACAGCAAATGGATGTATTTGAGCATTCTTGCATTCAAAATGTCATTGTTTTGCAAACTGTTTTAAGAGAAATTCGACATCGATCTTCTCCTGTCTACCGAAGACTTAATGAAATTATTAGCAATCCAGACAAGAATTTTTTTGTTTTTACAAATGAGCACTGCATTTCAACATGGAGTGCAAGAAAAAAAGGAGAGTCAAGCAATGACTTAAATGATAGATTAATTCGTATTGCAGCCAAATATTATGATAATTGTTTATCTGATCGTGATCAAGTTGCTGTTTTGCTTACCAATGACAAAGCTAATTGTATGTTGGCCAAAGAGCTTGGACTGATTTCTTTCACAATTGAGGATTATATGAACAAAGTAACTGGGTATCCAGAATTGGTTGATAAATTGGCGAAAGTTAATGAAGCAATAGAAGTTGATCGCTCTATCTCTTATCCTGAGCATTTGAAGCTTTCTCGAATTAACATGGGTGTGAAGAATGGTAAATACAAGCAAGGAAAGCTTAACATAAGTCGAGAAAATTATTTAGAAGGGAAAATCATTTGCTCAGATATAGAAAAAGGTGAAATATTAATTCAAGGACGATTAAACTTAAACAGAGCTGTTCATGAAGATATTGTTGCAGTTGAAATGTTTCCTGAATCAGAATGGACTAATCCAAGTGATATTGTATTAGATGTCTCAGTGCAACCCAGTGCAGAAATTTCAGGTGCTGACAAGAAAAATAAACAGTTGAATGATACTCACAGGGTTCCCACTGGAAAAGTAATTGGCATAATTAAACGTAGTTGGAGACCTTATTGTGGAATATTGGAAAATTTTGGTAATCCAGGCATGACAAGACATCTCTTCACTCCAGCTGAAAGAAGAATTCCTCGGATTCGAATTGAAACTAGACAGGCACAAAAACTGTCTGGTCAAAGAATAATTGTTGCTATAGATTGTTGGCCAAAGCATTCCAAGTATCCACAAGGCCACTTTGTTCGAGCTCTTGGCAACATTGGTGACAAGAACACCGAAAATGAAGTGATTTTGCTTGAGCATGATGTTTCTCATGAACCGTTTTCACAAGCTGTTTTAAACTGTCTTCCTTCTCCTGATTGGACGATACCGATGAAGGAAATCAAAAAACGAGAGGACTTGAGGTCACTACCAGTTTGCAGCGTTGATCCTCCTGGCTGTACTGACATTGATGACTGTTTGCACTGCAAAAGCTTAGACGATGGGTCTGATAATTTTGAAGTTGGTGTCCATATTGCTGATGTAAGTTACTTTATCAGGCCAGGGACTGCTATTGATAAAGAAGCTGAATCTCGTGGCACTACGGTTTATTTGTGTGACAAACGCATTGATATGGTTCCTGACCTTTTATCTTCAAATTTATGTTCATTGCGTGATGATGGTGATCGACTGGCTTTTTCCTGCATTTGGAAAATGGATGCAAATGCGAATATTTTAGAGACACGTTTTTGTAAGTCTGTGATTCGTTCTAAAGCTTCCATGACATATGCCCAAGCTCAAATGCTAATTGATGACCCTTCGAAAACGGATGAACTTACCTTAGGACTACGTCAGCTCAATAGATTAGCAAAGGTACTCAAGGCAAGAAGAATTGAAAATGGAGCATTGAGTCTTGCATCAACTGAAGTTCGCTTTCATGTAGACAGTGAAACTCATGACCCTATCGACTTGCAAACCAAGGAGCTCCGAGAGACAAACTCAATGGTCGAGGAATTCATGTTGTTAGCAAATTGTTCAGTAGCCGAGCATATTCAACAGGAATTTCCAGAATGTGCTGTGCTGCGTCGACATCCTGAACCACCATTTTCAAATTTTGACACTTTGGTTAATGCAGCAAAAACCAAAGGTATTGAATTGCAGGTATCGACATCAAGAGATTTAGCACTTTCGTTGGACAAAGTGGAACAAGCACATCCTTACATCTCAACTTTGTTGAGAATTTTAGCTACGAGATGTATGTTACAAGCTGTTTATTTCTGCAGTGGATTAGAATCTGATTTTCGGCATTACGGGCTGGCAGCTTCTATTTACACACATTTTACATCACCAATTCGCCGTTACTCTGATGTGATGGTCCATCGCCTTCTTGCAGCCAGCATTGAAGCGGACGTGACCTTTTCTGATCTTTTAAACAAACAGGTCACCCAGAAAGTGTGTAATAATTTGAATTTCAGACACCGAATGGCTCAGTATGCCCAACGAGCTTCAGTTGCATTGAACACACAATTGTTTTTTCGTGGAAAATTGGTTGACGAACAAGGTTACATTATATTTGTTCGAAAAAACGCAGTTCAAGTTTTGATTCCAAAATATGGTCTTGAAGGAACTGTATTTTTAGACCGTGATTTTGAGGGTAATTCTACAAGCTCTGGCATGTTAAATTATAATGAAGAAAAGTGCCAAATTGTTGTGAAAAACGTTTGTTTAAAAGTTTTTGACAAAGTTGTGGTTCAAATTTCCCATGATGCTTCCAACATTCAGCATCAACGAATTAACTTGAAATTGGTCAAACCACAAATAGAAGGAATCAGTGTACCCCAGTGAACTTTATTTTGAGGCTACTGAAAGAATAATGCAGTTTTTTCTAATAATTCTTCGATTGATTGTGAGGTTTACCCACGTTTTCCGTACTTTATGATAATGTTGTTTCACCAATCGTTCGTTTTTCGCAAGCAAATTGCTCACACTCTTTTTTATAAGGTTGAACGAATTCAAACAGTAGTTCGAAATGCATAAAATCAAAATGCGCTCGCATTCAGCGTGCAAAAAGCGTACAATCGCTACATGGCCTCCAATACAATCCAAGTTTTCTTAATATGCGCGTAACTGCAACGATGTATGGTTTTTGCTGGTCATTTGATTTTCCCATTATAAAGTGAACTAGAGATCTTAAACGTCGGAAAAAATGTTTAGCACTTTGGATTCCCTTTGTAAACAATTTCATAATTATGTTCCTTCTTTCATGCTCGTTTCAATTTTTTAAGAACCTGCCGTATAACTGACGGTTACTTAGATTCTTCTCGTAACACGGCTCTGCAACTTGCAAAATTTACTAGGACTTACAATCTTAAATTGTCTCTGCCATGATAGGAATAGGATTCAAATTTATGTAGTAAGTAAGTAAGTAAATTTTATTTTTGGACTCAGTTACATACGATCAAAATAAATAAATTAAGAGAGTATAAATAATATATCAAAAATCATATAAATAAACGTATCGTATACAATTACTGAGTCCAAGGAGCGCCGAACAACCCTGAGGTATGCTAGTCAAGGCGCTCCTTGTAGTGTGCATGACTGACAGTATGGTGCTCTAATAGTTTGAAAGATAATTGGCGTGGCAGTGCGTAGTGATTATTGCAAGTGTGTATTATATGATTGCAGTGCCAAATGCACGTTGAGCTGTTTTTATAACATTTCGAATTTGTCTATTTGCCGAAAAGTTTTGACAACTGCCATTTTTATGCATTGTGTTGGCTGGCGCAGTTAAAGCCTTAGCGTATACTTTTAGCATTTGCTTAACTGGAGTCATGGTATTTTTTAGTTTGTGCAATAGGAATAAGTTGTTATGGATGAGAATAATTTAGAAAACAGCTACATGGTGCAGAAGATTGATTCGGAACACAAAGATTTAATTCACGATGTTTCGTTTGATTTTTTTGGCAAGCGGATGGCAACTTGTTCGAGCGACCAAAGCGTTAAGGTATGCATGAGGCAATTCTCATCGACTGTATTTCGTATTTTTTAATGGGCTTCAAAGCTTAGTGTTTTTTGATATTAATAAAAATCAATTTAAAAAGAATGAAAAGTTTTAATCAGAGTAATTTACTGTTTCTAATAGAACTTTGTGGGTCAGTAAATAAAGTGACGATTTGATTAACGCAGATGAAGCGAAACAACTATAGAAAATTATTTTTACTTGCATGCAGGTTTGGGATTTGAATGAAAACGGTGAATGGATTTGCACGTCAAGTTGGAAAACCCACAGTGCCTCTGTTTGGAGAGTTGCTTGGGCTCATCCCGACTTTGGACAAGTACTAGTAACCTGCTCTTTTGATAGAACGGCAATCGTGTGGGAGGAATCTGGTAAATATTTGGAAAAAATGTCTGTAATATGTTTAAACCTGGATCATTAGCATATGCTTTCCATCAATAGCTTTGTTACAAAGAAATTCTGTAATGATACTTTATGCTGATTGCTGCCTGTTCTTTTTTTTTTTAACATAAAAGTCAATCTTATTAATGGAAAAATATTTAAACATTCCTCAAACCATAAACGCTTGATTGGTCAGTACTTCCTAACTCGATATTGGTCTTGAGAGACTCAGATGCATCACATTCGAAAATGTTGAATATGTAGCAGTCATAACTGTTTTGTCGGCTCTAGTAATGTGCCGATTCCAAAATTTTTGCCGGTGCGGATTTTTGTTAAAATGTCGATTCCGATTCCTTAATTAAGTTATTTTATGTATGATGTGCAAACTTATTTTAAACAGAGCTGTGTTCAGAATGAAAGCGACGCTTGCAAAGCTATAGAAATGCGTTTGCAAAGCAACTGTACCTTCTTTATTTCTCTCACGATTTGTATTTTTTTCACTTAGCGTGTCTAAACGCTTTTGTAAAAAGAAAATTGTTTGTGGCTGGTGGTAAAAAAATGCCAATATAGAACGATCTGATGGGGAAAAATGAGCAATGTTATTATGATTGAAGAATCGGTGAGTATCGACCATATTTTACCGATACTTCCCGATTCCGATGCTGATTAATTAACACATCCCTAGGCTGCTCGCTTCATGTGGTGATAGAGTTCCGGCTGGTCGTAAAGTACGTTAAAAAATGAAAAGGCAAGGTTTCACACTCAATAAGAGCAGAATTAAAAATCTTTGTCAGCAACAATTAAAAGCATCAGTATAATATATATGGAAATCTTGGGAGAAGGTAGCACCAACAATAATTATTGTTGTGAAATACTGTACACTTATTTTCTATTAAAGCTTCCAGTTTTGCACTTTGTAAAAGCTTTCAAAATTAATTATTTTTCAGTTGTTGCAAATTCATCATCAGAACTAAATCACTTGTGGGTAAGTCAACAAAATACAAATATTTAATGTAGGTAAGTTAGAATCGTTATTTATGGCTTTTCAATCTACAAAATGTAATCTCCCGTTAATGTCAACGATGTTATCTTTCCACTGAAATATCATTGTAAGTGTAATTACATCTTTCACCAAGCTGCATTAGCCAGTGGACGGTGAAGGGACTTCTTGGTATTCGATTCAAACTGCCAGCTATCTATCAAGTACAGTGGAGACTTCGCACTGTTCCTTTTATTGCTGAACGCTAAATACCAATTTTTCTAGTCTTTAGTTTGACCCGACTAGAAATCGAACCCGAGTGTATTGTTTCAAGCAACTCCGATTATGTTTGTCATAACTTTGCTGCATTTGACTTCGCAACTCAGATGGTCAAATTAGTAATCGAAAAGTTTTTACCCTTTCGATTTCCAAACTGACAAAACGTCATTATGTCGTCGGGATCGACAGTTAACGATTATTTTCAATTGGTGTTGAGCATTCTGCGCGCTATAAGCAACGTGGTGCTGCAGTCGGACGAAAAGCTACAAAGTGAACTCAAAATAGGTGCTCTGCGTTGGTGCAGTTTGAGATGTTGATAGATGTTGCGTTCCAACTTGCGCGACTTTTACGTCCTCGATTTAAAGCTTCAGTAAACTTCGTATGTCGCATACTATACACTTCTGTTACGTGGCATTTGTTACATGTTTTGTTACAGATTCAAAAAGCAAACTTGGTCGATAGCAGAACTTCAGTCAAAGATGTAAAATTTGCGCCCAAGCACTTAGGTCTTCAGTTGGTAAGCTTGTTTTTACGCGTCTCTCTAAAAGTTGAGTCTCAAAGCGACTTCTCGAAGTTCTCGTGATCGTGTTTTCAAGTGCTGAAGAGAACAAGAGATTGCGAGAGCTTTCTTCTGTGCACTCATATTTTCCAGATTACGATAAAAAATGGAAAATGCAGCTTCATGAGGGTAAATTCTTTAAAAACTTAACGATTAAAAATCAAGCTTTTTTATTCCTTGGAACGAAAGAACTGCGTGTGGCCAAGGTTTACTTACGTCTCTGGCATAAATATTTTTTACTGCTGATCAATTGTCGCTTTCTGGACCACAGAACCTAAATCTTATAATGATTTGCTGAAAAGAACAGTTTTTAATTTTTAGCAAATTTATCCAAAAAGATGACCCTGGTGTTGTCAAGCGTCGGAATTTCTAAAGCAAGGGTGCTGCATGATCAAATGCATTTGCGCTCAAATGTGACGCTTCGACGTCTTTTCAGCGTTCCAGGATAATTGAAGCAACTTGACAATAATAACAACACGTTACAAATTTTTTTTCGAACAGGCAACTTGCTCCGCGAACGGTATCGTACGAATTTACGAAGCCCCAGATCCGATGAATCTCACGCACTGGTCCGTTCAGCATCAGTTGCAATGTAAAATGCCTTGCTGTTGTATTTCATGGAATCCTTCCACGTAAGTAGTTTAGCTAGTAGTTTTATTATTATTATGCTGTGCTGAAAAGGTGATTTAATTGTCAAATATTTAGATATCGATACCACGCCCCTATGATCGCGGTAGGAAGCGATGATACGAACACAGCCGCTGGAGGAAAAGTGTTTATATTTGAATATAACGAATCTAGCAGGTGGGGTATATCATGCATATGTTTTCATTTAACTTTTTTTTTGACTATTCGAGCTATACAGTACATGTTTGTCAAAATAGCCCACGAAATGTAATACCGACACTTTACTTGTAAGGTGTTTTAATTTCACTGTTACAAATTACGGTTTCATAAAAATTCTGATACGGTAATGCGTAGTATTTGCTTTTCAAAATATTAATGGATTGCTATAATAATTCCATTTAACGGTAGAGCCACTGGTATCCCGAATTTGAATTTCGATTGGTAACCTGCTTTAATGCCAAACATTTTTCAAACGAGTGACGAGGAAGCAGTATTCATTTGAAATTTGCTTATTGAATTAAAGTACGACTTTCATCTTAGAGAATGGACGAAGATTTGTACGATTATGAAGATAACTGAACCAGTAAATGATGTTTCATTTGCACCCAACATGGGAAGAAGTTACCATACCCTGGCCGTCGCTTCTCATGAACTCCATATATTTAACTTAAAAGATATCGGGTAAACAAGCTTGAGTTGATTCTAAAATATTTCACCAAAACCTTTTCCGTCAACCTAGCTTATAAAAAAATTCGCTTTTCAGAATGATAATCGATAGCTTCCTCCTGAGAAATAGTCACAGCCGCTTAGATGCCCGGAAAAAAAATTCAACCCTGTGTTTGCAGAATGCAGGTGTTGTTTCATATCCGTAGTTTTTTTGGTGACCTAATCCAGATTTAGCATGCGGTAACATATTAAGGCCTGATTAAACCATTAACCTGTTTTGGAACGACCCCTTAACCCCTAAGTGCTGAAGATCCATCGCAAATAGATATGTCTTCGTGAATGTCTTTTTTTGTTATTTTTAGTGGTTAGCGTAGCGCTAATAGCTTTGTACATATGGGAACGTGTGAATGCTTTCCAAAGCGATTTAGTGGTGCAGTTTTGAAGCGAATCGCAGTTCATCTGAGAAATCAATAGCATCTGTTTAAATAGGATTGTATTGATGGATGCCATTTAAGCGTAAATTGAAACGATATGAAAAACAGCTTGCAAAAAGCTTACGAAAAATTTTGTTTTAGTAATTCACCAAATCATCAAAGCGACGGGCACAGCGAGCTGAGCATAGAGCCGGTAGCGCAATTTTCAGATCACTATACTAAGGTATGTTGTGGACAAGGTATAGTGCATCATAATGCAGTTTGTTACCCTTCCAACCTGTCCGTGTTCATTTGGTCGATATTTTAGTCTCATATGTTGTGAATGGCTTGAAGAATGGAGGCAGGTGCTGGGTAGTACAATATATTGACTGACTAGTGACAACGGTTTGAATTAATCGAAATTAAGAAGGGAAAATATAACACCATAATGATGCAATAAAGTAGTATTTCAGTATAAGCAGTTTGAATAGGAACTCGCTGCAAAACCAAAATCAGTTAAAAACATTATTAATCCACGTTATTTTTTTAATGTTTCGTTTGCGCTCAATTCATCGGTAGCTGATCTATTTTTTCGGGAGGTTACATAATCGATTTGTAAAACGTAAAGCAAAACCTTGTATAGTAGTGATATATCCTTCTCCAGGTTACCCGGTTGTCTTGGAATGACCTGGGCACAGTTCTGCTTTCAACGAGTGACGACGGAAAAGTTTTGCTCTGGATGGGTAAGCTTTGTCTTTCAAAAAGTGGAAGTTTTTGGAGTTGTAGTCTTTACTTCGAATGGTTGGTTGTAGAACTATTCGAAAATCCTTTTCCAATCAAAGTCTCTGGAAGATCAATGATCTGTAATCAGTTAAATAGCCGCGAAATGCATTGACTTAGTGCAAATGTAGATTTTTGTCTAGCTTCTTTGTACTTTATCTTAGAGATTGACTAAATAATTTACACTTCCACATTCAAATGTTTCTGACTAAAATTTCATCATTAGGCTACTTGAACTCTTGAGTTTTTTCGAAAGAAGTAATTCATAGATTTTTTGCCGGATTATAACTAATAATTTGTGTTTGGTATTGGCGTAGACCAGTGGTTCTCAACCTTTTTTTGGTCCAGAGTCAAATTTTAAACCTCAAAGTTGACAGGAACCGCAACCGAATAAACAAAAATTTTCAATTAGTTTTGAGCAATTGCTGCAGGTTTTTATTGGAACATTTCATTAGCCCATAGAAGCAAGCTCCATCACGGCATTGTGCTAAGCTAAAAACAAAAAATATCACAACATTTAAAAAAATCGACGTGTCGAACGGGATTTTGCTGAGGGGAGACTTGAACTTAAGACTAAAACTTGTCTGCGTCTCACACAGACGGAGGTCTGGAGGCGGTGCCCGCGGACGCTGGGCAATTTTTATAATTTTTTTTTGAAAAATTGCCATTTTAACGCAATTTAGATGGCATTTTGGACATTTGTAGAGCCATCTAAAACTAAAAGAACTAAATGCTAATGAGAAATTTCTGAAGTTCTTCTGGTGTTTTAGGCTAGCTTTGAGAAATCACTCAGGTGCTACTCAAAAGACTAACTTTATCGCTAACGTTTCGCTAGTTAGAATCAACTAGCTTCATCAGAACCCTGCTATCAGTAGTGACAGCAAATCGCCATTAACTTCTGATAGCAAAAAACAGAAAAAAAGATCCCACACATTACTGTCAAAGCAAGGCTCCGAAAAAATTCATTGTTACGATAGGCACGTCATACAGGTAAATGTAAAGGTGGGTACGAAAATGATATTAGGAAACCTTTTGACCGAAATAAATTTCTCTGCCTCTTCAGCTCCTTACTTCATGTTTAAGTTCAAACTAAGTTTAAAAGCATGCAAATTCGGTTTTAAGTGATCTGGTTGAAGGAGGCTTGAGCACCAGTGGCGCAGCCAGGTTAAGTCACTTAGAATATTTGCTCCAAAATACAAGCGTTTAAACGTGTTTTGAACTTGTAATTTCATTATGTTATGACTTTCGAAATTTATTTTTTTTAAATGGCTCTAAAAACGTACGTATTGTGATTCTAATGGCGCTAAAACGGTAATTTTTCCCGAAAAATTACAAAAATTGCCAATGTTCGGTCTTTCAGGTTGCACGGCTGTTCAGTCCTTTTAGACTCCTGTAGTTTAGCTACTGCATTAGCCTAGTATTTTGCAATTTTAGTCCTACAACCTTATCGAAAGACTGAATTAGGGTTACTTCTCTTCTGTTTCGTGTAAATTAGAATAGAACTTTTAATTGAGAATGAGAATGAAGCTAAGAAACTAAGCTAATGCGCTAACAGTAACATCCAGTAACTCCCCAAGTAGAACTGTGTAATGTTATCCTCCACTATTTGCTAAAGGAATGCTCATAACCAAATAATAAAAAATTTGACTAAATTTATTGATTTAATAGTATTGATTTTACTATCGAAATGAAGAATGGTTCAGTAAAGTTTACATAAACAGTGCAAAACAGATACATTTTCAAAAAGTCAATGAGAGCCGCAGAGAGGATAACCAAGAGCCGCGGTTGAGAATCACTGGCGTAAACACCAGGAAAATGGGTAATTGATTGATTGATTTGACACGAAGCTAAGCAGTTGCTATGTCATTCAATCAAGCGCCAACATCTCCGCAAAGCATAAAACTACGCAAGATTGTTGTTTGTAGCGAATTTTGTCGGAGTGTGGAAGCGTGTCGGATCTCTCAAAACATCCTCCGTTGATCCGATCGAATCCATTCCACCAGCTCACTCGCCTACTCCGTCTATTGACTCTCAATCAACGAAGAACACCAGGTATAACCACGCCGGAATGCTTTTGTCCTCCCCTCGTCGATAACTGGTGGCTTAAACTTAATTTGGTGGTGAACTGGTGATGTTGCAAGTTTTTTCACTGTCGTTATAATATTTTCAGTGCCGGTTCTAGTTTTGTTTTGCCTGCTTTGAAAGCAAAAAAATGCCAATTTGATTTCTACTTTTTTGTATTAAGTGTTGCACTGAAAACATATTGTAATACAATCGCAAATAATCAAAATGCATGATTTGACTAAGAGCTTTTATTACTAGATTAGAATAGATAAAAGAATGTAAGCTGATTACTATTAATCGTCTTTGATCGAACTCGGAGGGAAAATTTGTACTCTTAAAGCGAAATATTTGATTGTAATATGCCGTTATTCTTTTCATTGTCGTAGCTGCGTGAAAACTGAAGGAGTGAAGGACTTGCAAATACAGTATGAAGATATGCAATCATGCATTGGTTGAAATTAAGGCATTATCGCGAACTTCGGTTTCCACAACCTGCAGTTCGCAAGGCATTAAAGTTAAAATTCAACTTATAACGTCAGCGATAGGCTCACTAATCAGTGCTGCCCTTTGTCAGAGATCGGCCAATCGTTGGAAAAACAAATACCTTTATTTGCATTGTCTTGCTTACAGTTCAAAGAAAGTTCTTAATTTGGTGAAGATAAATTTTCAGATTTTTAAAAATTATTTCGCAGACCTGGCGTCACTTCTTCACGGTTTGGTACAAAAAAAGATTAGGGTTCACTATCATTTCAGTTGACATAAAATTTGTTTGGGTTTCAGAATGAATTTTCGTCGATTTATCCCCAATCGTGACCCCCCGACCCCCAAACCGCTTGACCCACGATACGCTGGTGCTTATTACTGAAAGATTATTTGAAGACATTTTCAGTCAACGTACAGTTCGAGTTAGTTTTTTGCCGAAGATTTTAATGTTCGTTTTGTTTTTTAATCTGTGTCTTATTGTGTTACGAAAACGTCTTAACTGCTAGAATGTTAAAAGAAAAGTATAAGGTAATTTCTGTATGGAAGACTAGCAAAACATTAATAATCGGAACTATCATGAATTCAACATAAACCGCAACACACTGTGTTCTGTGGAAAACGTCCTATCAGATGGTACAGGCTTCCAATCAAAAATTCAGTTGTGCTCCAGGTGAGGAACTGGACAACCAGCTTTCAGAAGTACAGTATTACCTCAGAAATGCATATTTTTTAAGCTATGTTTCTTGATTACTTATGGGTAAGATTTCATTGCACTGTTAGATAGTCATTCATTTTTTAAAGTTTGTGTTCCTTCCGAAAATCGTTTAGAATATTCCATGTTTTACACTGTCACGGGACAGCCAACGAATAAACACGAGTTTTCGTATTAACGAGCCTCAACTGAGTGTACTAAGTATCACTGTTCTTTGTCTAACACTCATTGATTATTTCGCATCAATTTAAGTCATCGTTAATGCTTGTGTTAAGTCATCATTGACCAGCTTTTTCAAATTATTTGTAAATTCTGCCATATGCATAAAGTTTTATTTGGAATTACTGATGTAGCAGAAAATTTCAACTGAAGGTAAAACACGGTATAATATACGCTAAAAAAATAAACGTATTAGTTTCTGAATCCACGAGTTAGTCAAAATGTAAAAATTGGCGCCAACCGCTCGCCATCTATGCGATATTTCTTAGTATGAATCTGCAACCCATGCGCTATTACACGTAAATATTTTCAGCCTAATGGTTATGCTCTTCAACTTTCGTATTTCAATTGAATACTCTCTAAGGCTGCTTGGTTTATACAAGTGGAGCTCAGCTGCACGGTCATTTGCTTCATATTTAGTTGGACGTGGTAATTAGTTTGCTACAAACAAACGTGGCGCTTAAATTCCACCCTCCGCGTAACTCGGTTTTCACAGTGTTCCTTTACAAAGTTAACACTTCAACTTTTTGTTATGAAGTATGTCAGTAGTAACTTGTGGCTAAAATACATTTGTTCAACATTTAAAAAATTATGCAATAACACGCCTATTCGGTGCATCATCAAGTTTTCTGCTGGAGACTCTATGCTATATTTTTTGTAAACAGTCTGCTGTTCGTGTAAAAAAGATTGGTAATTGTTCAAATCAAGAGAATATTCAAAAATATTGTGATGTTTTTTATCAAATTCGGATTCTTTTTTTTTTCCAGTTTAAAGCATAGTTTAAATTTTAAAACTAAGCCTTAATTATTCCTCCCACAATACTACGAGTATATTTGAGATTTGATTTTTTTAGCGATACCCTTTGCATTTAAACCTATAAGTTGGTCATTGCTTTGTGAAAATATGCTTAATGACGGAATCAATTGACCCAATATGTTTTGTTACTGCACTACCGTAAATTGTTCAAACAAGCAGTCACTTGTACCACAATGTGCTTCAATCCATTCAAGTTCAGCATGCTTGTGTTTTATATTCGTTGTGTTTCGTTTGATGCTGAGTGTTTTGTAACAGGTTACACCTTTTACTTCTAATACAATGTGTTTTTCAGAGTTATTTTAAGTTTACGATTCTGGAGTTGTAGTTGATACAGTTCTGTATTTGTAGCTTCAACGAGTGGCATTAAAATTTTTACATGGTCACTTTTTAGTCCGTTTCCTGTTTGTTTTTGTTTTTTTGTTCCTAATTCTTTTTTCCCCATTTTTTTCTCTTTTTCTTTAGTGGGACCAAAAAAACTTCCAGCAATGTGGACAGGTGGACATGTAGAGGAAGTATTGAGCCAGTTATCGCTATGCCAGAAGCCCAAAACAAAAACGAAACACATTCTTCTTATTCTGATTATTTGAAAAGTTACCAAAGCGTAGTTTGCAACTGGACCTTGTTTAATTTATCATGTCTCCTAAAAACCTCGATTCCTCGACAACACAAGGATATTTTTGTTTGAAATTGGCAGAATTATGTCGCTTTAGAAACAGTACCGTACTTTGAGTCTTGATAAAAAAAAGGCTGACTTCGGCTGCAGAACTAACATATTATTAGCCTATTATAAAAGCAAACTTCGCAGCTGGGGCCTTGGGTTATGAACAGAGGTGGAGTCCTCGAGGACACATTTTCAAGTCCTTGGCCTTGGCCTCGAAGCCTCAAGTCCTCGAAAGCTGCCCTGTCCTCGGCTCGAGGACAGCACTATTTTTTGAATGGTTAAAATTTTGTTGATCGGGTGAAAAATATTTTTCTAGACCGTTTTTTTTTTGGAGGTTGATCGAAAAAAAATTTTTTAAGACCTTTTTTTAGGAAAAATTTGCATTTGTGTCCTTGGTCCTTGGCCTTGGCCTCGAGCATTCCTGTCCTTGGCCTCAGATTTTTTTGTGTCCTTGGCCTTGGCCTCGAGCCTTGTGTCCTCCACTCCACCTCTGGTTATGAATAGTGGCATAACTTAAGTTTGGGGCGAGCAGAGGGGCAAGCTTCCCCAGAATTTGATACATTTTCTTTCAATTTTGGTGAAAAAAAAAGGTACCGAAAATTCGTTGCTTTTTTTCCGTCAAATTTAGTTTTTCCGCTTTTGTGTTTTTTTTTCCAGAAATCTGTTGTACCTGGATGACCCATTATTCAGAAAAGGGCTCACATCTGGGTGGAGGCAAACGCTCCTTCTGCCCCCTCCTCAGTTAAGCCAGTGGTTGTGAAAATGTTGGGGGCAAAAGACCCAATTTTGGCATTGACTTAACAATATACTGTAAAGCATGTTTCTGTGACTTTTATGACGCGAGAACAGCTTGTTGCAGAAGCCCTCTGTAACTGTAATCTGTCAAATAATCTCTAGGTACACTGAGGAATTCTCTGTCTGGCGTCCTTCGTCGGCCACACAAATTTTTCTCAACTCCAATAAATGTTGAAGATATAACTTACGAGTCTCGGCAAAGAAAAGCACATACAACTCGGCAAAATAACTAAGAGCGTAGGATAAAAATGGAAGCTTAATCGTTTTGCGTGCTTAAAAATTAAAACAAATAAAATAAACATTAAAACTCTGGCCTGAGTTCACCATTAAATTACCGTATTATCAACAAAAATTAAAGCGTCCGATTACCAACTTCTTCACTGAACCTACTATTGATTGATTGGTGCGTCTTTATCCTATCACGAGAAAGCGACGGTGGCGCTATCCTAAAGCAGGAACAGAAAATCTTGAACTCGACCAAAAAATAAAAGAGCTTGCGAGTTGCACTTTTTTTCATAAGAATACAAGACGTTTCTTAATGAAAATTTAAAAAACAACAAAAAGAAATACGGGCAAAACTTTGAAAAGCCAACCTCAAACCAAAATTTGCTGGCTCTTATAGAAAAAGAAAATATACAGTGTATAATATTGTGATAAACGGAAGTCATTTTGAATACGCGTTTGCAAACCAAAATTTGCAGAAACAAAAAGGTGGTGTGGAAAACGCAAAACTACAGCATTTAAAACTACAAATGACCGATTTGGAAATTTATACGAAGCAAATTTTTCATTATACTCGCTGTATTACGCCGAATCGTGTAATGAGTTTGCGTTGCCCTTCTCCGCATCATTGCCCGCGGGCAACACAGCTCTTTTCGAAGAAATGTTGCGGCGGTGGCGAGCTGTTGGCAGCACTGTGTCCGATTTGATCGGCCCGAGATTCGAACCTCACACTTCCAGCTTCAGAGACGAACGCGTTACCACTCGACCAACAAAAAATTAATAATTAGCCTGTTTGTATCTTGCTTTAAACAATGTGGTATGATAACCGATATGATCCCATGCTGTTCTTATGTAAAAGACAACCATGCACGTGAAATAGGCATTAAATAAATATACGGTTCAGTAATCGTTTCATTGCAACCTAAGTAATTACTTTGTAAAAAAAAGCTGAAAATGGTTCAATGAACTTAATCAACGCCAAATAGCTATATTACTCAAAAGCGAAACGAAATTTACAACCCAGCCACACAAACAATCTACTTAACTCTTAAAATACTGCAATAATTTACCGTCAAAACTTTGCCCCCCTGATCTCGCTAAGCTGGCGACGCCCCTGTGTCGGACTAAACTGACGACATGCTAAAAAGTACTGGAGCTACAAGAAACATTCTAGTGATTCAAGTTTACTGTTTTGTGAACCAAAAGAGCTCTTTCTAGAAATAAAACGTAAAAAAAGTTTTGTCCATCCAAAAATCCAATACAATTTTCAATTTATGAAAAAAATCATCATCATCATCATATTTATTTATTTACCAAGTGACGTCATATCACAAGAAAAAAACTGCAACTTCCTCTAGGTCTGTCACCAAAGCATCGAAATATGCAATTCCTTTAAAACCAAGCACACAAACTTGCAGAGTCAAAGCGATATTTAGTCACTTGGTGAGGAGACAGCGAAGGACCGAAAGGTCATCTAAGTCTACTGCCACCTCACCAAGTTAAGGTTAAAAAAAAAACAGCTTCTAGATTTTCTCAGTCTGCTACTTTCTATGATAAAAAATTTTACGTAAAATTAAAACAAAGCGTTGCAAAGATATGTACATTTTGTACAGTGTATACACAAAAACTCACAGTCACCATGTAAAGAAAATGCAAGACAACATTAGAATTGTTCTAACTCTAAGAAAATTTTTTAAAGGCAACATTAGAATTGTTCTAATTCTAAAAAAATTTTTTATTACAATACTTTCCAATAAGTGGCAATAATAAGTTTATCAAAATCAATAATAACAAATTGGAAGAGAAAATTTATCTAGTTTTTGATTAATTCGAACCCAAATCTAACCCAACTAAAATTCTTACTCTAAAACCAACCCCAAACCTAACCTTAACCCAAACCCTAACTCAAACCTTAATCCCAACCCTTAAAAAAGCAAATAAAAAAGGCGAGGATTAATAGTTCTCATTTTTGCTTTATTCTCTTTAACTTGAAAAATTTTGGTGGAATAGTCGCTACCTAAAAATTGCGTGTGTTAAATGATTTCTAAATAACGCACAATAAATGAACAATCTTGTGGAATGCTTTTAGTTTGCCTGTGACATCCGATTTAGTTCCTTCAGTTCATACTGACGCTTGGACGATATGGGATGATACTACAAAATTTCGAATTTAGAACGCAAGGACCCTATGTCTGTAAGCCCAATCATTACTATCAAGACATTCAAGTTTCTAACTTTGTTTGTAGCCCTAGTTAGAACGATCGACGCAAGCGTTACCAGCGACGGATTCAAGGGCTCCGGATTACCCCTGCTCAAACCGGCGAAATATAAAAATTATTGCAATGATGGAGCAAGATCCATTTCTAGTCCAGACTTAACAGTATAATACTAGGTGGGATGGGGACGAATATCTCCGAAATTATCTTTTTTTGTAAATGCAGACGAATTAGGTTAAAGCTTGTGATTTTTTTATTTTATGATTTACCAGCTTGCAATAAAAACGCTAATATTTACCATTAACCTCCCTGGTAGCCCATTTACTCAGCCAGTCCAATCATGTTGTTGTACTGCTAATTCCTGTGCCAAGTTTTAAATTCCTTAAGTTTTGTTAAAATAGGCCTAAAATAAAATTATTTTTGAAAAAAGAAATAGCAAAATCTCCGAGCGCTGGGTGCTCTACCCCCAGATCCCCTTGCCTCCGGCAGCTGAGGGCGTTGCCCCCCAACCCCCAATGGCCTCCGGCGGCTGAACCTGCCCTTGCTTAATTGATAATTCGTTTGTTGTTATTTTATAGTGTTTAAGCAACGTAGTCAGTACTCTGGCTTTGGGTGTTAGTTGTTTGACAATATTACAGAGGTCACATAGTAATGACTGTACGTGCAGTATTGAAAGTGTCCTTTGAAAAAGCTGCCCCCCTGTCGTTTCGACGTTCCGGCACCCCTGACTATCCGTATATATTTTTCTGTAAATTCCATGTGCAAAATCTACCATGGAATTGATGTGGGAGTATGAAAGATTATCTTCCATTCAATTCTTGAAATCTTCCATTCCATTTCATTCTGGCATCTTCCTCATTCCATACCGAAATTTCCATTCCATATCATGCGCTGCCTACACGAGCAATTACTTTGTCGAGAGATTTTATGGGAAGCAGAGCAGATTGACTAAGATAAAAAATTTTTGTATCAAAGCCTCACGTGGTATCATATGTGGAAGCATTTCAAACGAATTTGAAAATGTTAAAAGCAAATCGGTAGCTAAAATAATAATTTGATACTGTAAGTTCAATTCTGCTGTCCGACATGCATCGTTAATTGCTTTAACTTTGCCATCTACTACAGTACTTGTAGGCCTACTGTGGAGCTCTTTTTAGCACTCTGAGGCGTAGGAAAACTTAGCTCCGTACAAGGTATGGGCATTTCAGAATAGTTGGCTATTCCAGAATTACTCCGAATAGCTAAAACCGATTCCAGAATACCGCATCCTATTCTGATTTAAATTAATTTAATTTGCTGAAAAAGTGAACAACCAGTCAACCACCACTGATATCCAGAAAAAATTTATTCAACGATTTGCTTATTTAAAGCAGCACTTTATTGCAGAGGTTGACATTAAGTGCTTCTAAATGTTCACCACTTAGTTGCGTTCTTAATTCGCTCATAGTCAAGCCTGCACTGGAAAAACACCTTTTGAAAAACGCTGATGTTGCAGGAATGCAAAGGTATTTTGAAGCAACTTGCTTCAGATGGGGAAGGTGAGAATTTGTGGTCCACCATTTCATGTGTCAGCTTGAAAGGTTAAAAAGTTTGAATTTCGGAGGGCCCCGTTTGAGAGGAACTTTTCTTCATCTTTGCCTACCCTGAAAATTTCATGTGTCTAGCAGAGTAGTTAAAAATTTTGAATTTTGGCGGCCACATTTGAGGGGAACCCCTCTATTTCGGTATCCCCAAATTTTATCTTTTCATGTTTGCCGACCCTGAAAATTTAATGTGTCTACTGTCTAGCGTGTGTGGTTAAAAAAGAATTTTGGCGGCCCCGTTTGAGGGGGTTTGTATTTACTTGAATTAAAAATTTCATGCGTCCAGCTTAAAAAAGTCAAAAAGTTTGAACTTTGGAGAGCCCCGTTAGGGGGAACCCCCAGTTTTTGTTGGGTTTGGTTGATTTTTGACATGTACTAGTTCCGAAAATTTGATTTATCTAGCTCCAAAGGCTTAAAAGTCTAAAATTTTGGCAGCCTCGTTTGAGGGTGACCCCCATTTTGATACCACCAGTTTTGTCAAAATTTTTTATTTTTATGTTTGCCTACCCTAAAAATTTTATAAGTCTAGCGTGAGTGGTTAAAAACCTTGAATTTTGGCAACCCCGTTTGAGAGTAACCTCCCATTTTGGTATCTCCAATTTTTGTTAAATTTTGTCTCTCCTTAATAATTATTTACTTACTTTAAAAATTCTATGTGTTTTGCTTAAAAGGTTAAAAACTTTGAATTTTGGAGGGCCAATTTCAGAGAAATTCCCAACGTGGCACCCCCAATTTTTGTTAGGTTTGGTTTATTTTCAATATCTATCCACTCCCAAAATTTGATTCATTTAGCTCTAACGGTTTGAAAGTTTAAAATTTTGGAGGACCCGATTCAGGGGGATCCCCTCAACCTGGCACCACGATTTCTGTCGCACAAATGTCCTCCCTAATATCTTCAATCGCTCAAACTTTGAATACAGTGCGTTTAGCGGGTTAAAAGTACATAGCACCAAAAGAAAAATAAAAAAGTAAGAAAAAATATGCAAAACAAGAAAAATAGTATTCAAGTTGGGGTAAACGAACATAACCATAAAATGGGTGGTTGATAGAGTGCTCAAAAACCACAAACCATTTTTCACCAAGATCGCTAATTACCGAGACATATCGGTTCAAATTCGACAACTTTTTGCCCATTTTCAGTTTGCAGAATTTTGGTCACGTGACCTGACGCCCCCAAACTCGGTTTGCGTAAAGCATTCATAAGCACCCACATTGTGTTCAAATAGTAGGTCAAGTCGTTTTTGAGTTATAGGTAAATTAATAAATTTTTAAGCCAAAAATCGCCGTTTTTTATGTTGTTTTGGGGGTCTCAATTCACGATCACGTGACCTAGAATCCCCAAAATTGGCACACAAGACGCTTTCATTAATTCTTACGTTGAGTCAAACTTTCAACTTTCTAGGTTTAACGTTTGCTAGTTATAAGCAAATCAATACTTATCTGCCAAAATTCGCGAACAAAAACAAAGGTACTACGCGCTCGCGCGAAGTCCCAATTGCAGAGCAAATGAATCACTACACTTTTATGTGAGAATTAACCGCAAACAATTTTTACCAACACGATTACGTTCATTTAAAATCGGTTCCAATTATCCGGTTTATATTTCAATTTGGATTCCGGATAGTTTGGGATGGATCCTTCCCGATTCGGTGTTCTGAACAGGGCCTACGAGAGGGGGAGCAGGGGAGACAATGACCCCGGGGCCCATGGAGTTTAGGGGGCCCGTGAGCTAGAGAGGGGGCCCATCCAAATGATATTGAGAGGCCCATCGAAGTCGCGTGTGAACAGTGTTATTTCTTTTGGAGAGCACTTGATTTCGGCTGGAAAAACCGTTGAAATTTCGGAGAAGACCTTTTTTTTTTTTAATTTGGAAATCACATCATTTTTCGAACCAAACAGCAGCATTTTTTCCGTCTATTTTGGACTTTACAAAACCATAATTCTGTCACATTTGAGCTGGCCCCGGGCACACGTTCGGCTCTCGGCGCCCCTGATTCTGAAATGCCCATCTCTACTCCGAGCAACCTCTGGTGATGATCGCACAGAAAACTACATAAACCAGTAGTTCTCTGTGATGATCGCATTGTGAGTGATTAGCGTGTACAGGAAGAAACTCTAAGAAACCTGCAAGAAATCACAAACAAAATCATAAACAATTTCGCTTCTCAGCCTAGAAGACTTCAATTATTGTTCACTCATGACATTCAAGAGCTGGTTTTTAACGTTGGGTATTTTTGCTAGAGCCAAAACGAGATTGGTTTAACGGGTACATTGCAAACGGCTCTAGAAGCGTGGGTAGCTTGGCGTATTGGTATGGACTCAACCACTTTTCGATGAGGAAACTGGACTGATTTCAAGCGCACGACTTTTGGTTTTTACTAGTGCATTAAATTATCTGTTTCACAACTTTTCTATCTGGCCAAACGTTTGATCACCACAAAAGCTTCAGGGCAGACAGGGCAAGGCCAACTTTTGAAGTAATTTCTCTAGAAGGTCTTGTTTTATAAGTCTGGACCAGAAAAAGTAAGAGCAAAGACTGAGCATTAGTCACCATAGGCGTAGCCAGGTGATTAGAACCCCAATGGAAATGCTCTAATGATAAAAATGTGACAAAAAAGCCATGTTTCTTCAGTTTCAGTTTCTTTTTACAGCATCTTAGCGTATGCAGTGCACGCGCACAACAGTAATTAATTATAATATTGACAACCAGGCGCCCCGGGGCCCCTCAATTCAATTTTTGCCAACCAATTTAAACGTATAACCCGGGTGAAGTTAAGGGTTATTGTCTTAAAAGTTGCTACCCCAGGCCCTCATCTAAATTTTTTATAAACGTAATGGAATAACCAAGGACAGATTCACCATATGGCACAATGCCAGGGGCCCCGCGCTCAGATGGTAAGACTTTTTTTTGGTCTTCACCTATTTTTGACAGAAAGATGTTGCGAAAATCCCCAAAGTACCAGGGGCCCAGCGCAATGTAAACCCGGCCGCGAATAAAATGGTTAGTCGGAGTAATTATTTATTGTACCAGTTTTCAAAAACAATTCACCTCCAACTCGCCAGTTTTTACGCCAAAAGATACTTTTGAAAAAAAGCAAGGGAAAATGTTCATTGAACAAATTACTGAATTTGAATTGAGAAGGCCTGGGTCTCCTGGCCGTACATGTACTCCTATACCTGGTTAATTTCATGGCGAAGCAAAAATCTCTTAAGCAAATCTTCGAGCAGATTTTTTTATTATTTTCTGCTAAAATATTGCAGGAGGCAGTGCACCTTACTTTCCCCTACCTGGGCTAAATCACTTACAAAATTTAACACCAAATTTCAAGATTTTAAACGTGTTTTGGACTTAAATTGCAAGTTACAAGAGGATTGAGCAATTTAATTTTTTCCAATTGGCTTTTAAATGTTAAAAATCTAGTTCTCTCAAATGGCGTTCAGTTCAGTTTATTCGCCGCATCATGTATCCATACTTGCAAATCAGGGACAACACTTCATTTGGAAAAAAGTAGCAAATCAATGCATACATCATTTGGCAAAAAACAAACAAACAATACAATATTCCAAGTGCACACAAACACACAGGCAGCAGGGATGGACACAAATAGACCTCTCGGTCTTCAAGTCAAGCAGCTACCCATTAGGTTAAGTAATTACTAACTTACTATTTACTAATTCAGAAAATCTGAGCGACGAGAAGTCACACATCGTGGTGACATTGAATCATTAATTGTAGTTACCCAAAATATGTTTAAGTTTAGTTTTAAATAACCTTGGAGTTGCAGTTTGTATATTTGTTGGGATTGCATTCCAAACCTTGACACCTTTGTATTTAATGGATCTTTGAAGTCTTGCTGTTTGAAATTTGGGTATGTAAAGAGATAGGTTATTAGATGGACAGGTGGATCTGGTTAGTCGAGTCGAGATTTTGTTTTAACGAAGATATTAGAAAGTTGTGGAGGTAGTTTTTTTAGAAAATGTAGATGCTCATATTTAACAGTTTCAAGGTCGCGTAAATCTGGTAATTTAACGTTGAACACGTGCGAAATGTGATCTCAGTACTTAAATTGTCGGGGGAACGCGTCCCCCCATCGAGATTTGGCGTTCCCCCATCGAGATTTAGACGTCCACCCATCGAGATTTGAGCGCTGGATGATGAAACGATCAAGAGCCAGCCAGCACGAATAAATCCTACAAATTCCGGCCGAAGATAGTCCCAAATTGCGGTGAAGACCTTTTTTTTGGTCTTCACCTGATTTTGGGGGAAAAACACTTCAATTTTCGGCGAAGAGTAGAAGACCTTTTTTTTTTTTTTTTTTTTTTTGGTCATCATTCAATTATTGCGGGGACGAAATTACATAATTTTTACTGAAATTACATAATTTTCACATTTACATAATTTTCACTGCAAAAGCGTCCCCCCATGCCAAATTTCACAATTTAAGTACTGCGTGATCCAATGGCATTAATATAGCTTTTTTTCCAAAAAGTTACAAAAAATCGCCTCGCATTGGGGGCTTCGCCCCCAGATCCCCGTGGGTGATGCATTGGAGTTACACTAATTCACTCAACCGGTCTACCAAGTTCGCTATTTTCACTTTTCGTTCAAACCTTTTTCCTTTAGCAAAATTCTGCTTAAGTGCCAAACCAGATCACGGCTTCTGATCTTCCATTCTTCGATATCTTTTCCCCATAAATAATTGCTCTTTTTGAAAATTTCTGATGACGTCATTGCAAGTGATTGGTGGTTTGCTTCCCCCCCAATCAAAATTCTGGCTACCAGGGGTACCGATCTTTGTTAAGCATTGGGGGATAATTGCAATTTTACCCTATTTTCAACATTGGGGGGGATGAACCTCGACACGATTTTTTCAGGTAAGCAAATTAAGTGAAGACAAAAAAAGGTCTTCACCAAAATTGGAAGAGCTTTTTTGCCCGAAATCAAGTGATGCACACCGAATTCAAGTCATTCTGATGCAGACCAGAGTGAAATTATTGGTAGGGATACAGATATAGACCATAGTCAACTTATTGGGGGGATATATCCCCCCATCCCCCCCGGGTTTCGGCACCCCTGCAATGGCTACGCCTATGCTAGCCATCGCATTTCTTAGAAAGAAATATGCTGTTATTTCTTTCGTATAACTAGTACCGGACTGATAAGTTGAAAATTTGTTGACTAGGATAGTTTTAATGCAGATATATGAATTTAATTGGTTGTATTATTATTTGTGCAGAGATGCTTGAAGTCTCCTAATAATTGGATAAAGTCTCTTATGAATTCGGACAGTTTCAGTTTGTCCAAGTATTACGAGTACTACAATCGTACTCTTCTGGTGTAATCTGTAAATAAGCGTGTCGCTTGTACATATGTGCCTCTTGTCTTTGTTTTTGCTAATTTTGTTTCTTTAAACTTATGGACCGTAGTTGTCTGAAATAAAACAGATTATTATTATTATTCTGCTTTTTAAAAAATATGTTGCAGCAAATACGGCCAAGGCACTTTTAGACTCGATAAAATATAGAAAAAAAATTTGCGGGAAACGAAAATAATAGACATAGTCAGTGTCTTTAGTGCGCTGAAGTTGAAAAAAGCTTTTAACGATTAACGCACAAGATTTTATCAATAGGTAGTAGTAGTTTATTTAACAAAGGTTTAACACACAAGTCATGCAGAGGTCACTTTCGAAACACAAGGAGCATCAAATAACCCTAAGGACTATAGTTATTCGCGAGGCGGGCTTTGAATAAAACAATACAAGACTCTTTTGTCTATAAATAGCAGAGGTGGATTCGAGGACACAAGGCCCAAGGCCAAGGACACAAAAAAAATCCGAGGCCAAGGCCAAGGACAGACCCTCTCGAGGCCAAGAACCAAGGACACAAGCGCAACTGCTCTCCAAAAAAAAGTCTTCAGAAAAATCTTCAGGCGATCTCCAAAAAAAAGGTCTTCAGAAAAAATTTTCAGGCGATCTCCCAAAAAAAAGGTCTTCTGAAAAAATGTTTATGCGGTCTCCAGAAAAAAACGTTTTTCAAAAAATTTTTCAGGCGCTCCACAAACTTTTAACAACTCAAGAAATTGTGCTGCCCTCGAGCCGAGGTCAGCGCAATTTTCGAGGACTTGAGGCTTCGAGGCCAAGGACTTGAAAATGTGTCCTCGAGGACTCCACCTCTGATAAATAGGGCTCCTTGCCGGAGGATTACAGTCTAGTACAGGGGTTCTTAACAGGGGGTAAATGTACCTCTTGTAGGTAAATTTTACCTACCCATGGAGTAAATTTACTGAATTATAAACTAAAGCAAACTTCAATTTTCAGTATTAAAAAAGTGATAGTGCTGCACGGGATTGTCGTTGCGTCGCACTTGTGTTGCCCCAAAAAAGGACAGTTCCGAAACGTAACAGCAAGCCATCTAAACTCGCGGAAATTTGTGGAGAGCCTGCAGAAAGACCTTGTGGGTTTACGGCCTGAAGACCTGTTTTGGGGGGGGAGATCACTGCAAGCCTCGCAAAAAATTGTGGACCACCAAGTAGATGGGGGTAAATTATACTTTTTTTATTTGGCAAGGGGTAAACGAGACAAAAAAGGTTTAGAACCCCTGGTCTAGTACCATTGCCAGAAAATGTCAAAAGAAAACTGGGTAGCTACCGCTGCAATATCTTTTTAATTAACAGTTTTGTTGACACAATATCTTTTAATTTACAATTTTGTTGACGCCCTTGTCCAGTCTACATCATAAGGCTTGCCCTGCCCGAACAACTAATAGTTATTCGCGAGGAGGGCTTTGAATAAAACAATACAAGACTCTTAATTTGTATATAAAGAAAGATATTTCAAAATATGTGCATGTTAACCGAATGTTTACTACATATAATAACTGCCGATGCAAACTTTTTATAGCTTTCAAATAAATTGAGGCTGATTATGGTAATGCATTGCAAGCTTTTTTGGTAAAACGGCTCGTATAGATAGACTACTTCTAAGCATTTGCTGGTGACAGATAATTCGCAGTGATGATTGCAAGCCGATGAAATGGCTCAGCCCTTGCGTGGGCTCACTAATTTCAAAAAATCTTTTATTTCTAGTATATAATACTGGCTCTATTCTAATTGGGGCCTCCTCCTGAAAAATTTTTTGCCAACGCTCTTGCCCAGTGCCCACCGCTGATAATTTTAATAAGTGCTAATTTTCTTTCGCAGAGTGAACGCCTTGGCCGGTTTACCAGTTTTTGCGGTACGCCTGCAGTCCCAGTTATAATAATAGCGCAAGTAAGTTAAAGCTGGAGTCAGTATATACTAGTGGTGTTACCAGTGTTACGGCAATGTTTTTAAACACAAAAATTGATCTCCAGCGGTAAACTTAATTGCGCTTCGGTGGTTTAATTTTTAATGTGAATCTGGTTATCCGGCACTATTACTGCGGTATTCCAATAAACATGTTTTAAGCATTGATTAGAGCATTTGGAGATACCCGAATGAAGTAGGCAAGAAGCTAAAAAAATATCCCACTGTAAACTTCAGAAAGAGTGGGATCTATCCAGCCTTTACCTTATCAAAAAAATAATATTTTGACGACTGCATTCGATCATTTCCAAGAAGAAAATCATCTAATCAAGATACAAACAGCTTGCAACTGAGACGTCGTTTCTGCTATTACCTAAAGCCAATCGAAATACACGAAACCAGTTTTCAATGAAACTGGAATATGCGACTGAATCAAACTAGCTAGCAGCAGTATGGTTTTAAAGTGTCAGTCAGCGTTGTAAACGTCACTCGCTTTCTTCTTTCATGGCGCGTTAAATCACGTGATCAGGCGCCATTGCTGTCGGGCTGCACTAACGGTCTGGGCGGTTTGATCAGCACGCGTTGTACGTTTTTAGCAGACAAAGAATAAACTTTCGCGATGCTTTAGCGTGGGTTGCAGAGGCTCGAACCGTCGACTTCATTCATAATGACGGCATCTGTGGCTCTGTTTGGTGAAAGCGGGGATATTTTTTTTAAAAGGCAGCTTGCTCGTCGTGCGCTACATGCTGTTAGCATCAAGGCATTTTCAGTAACTAATTATAAGGAATGAGCGTTCAGGTGAATTTGTACTAGGTATTCTTAGTGTGCGCTAGACGGCATTTTAAACGTTGGTAAAACAATTCGCGCCAGAACTCGAAAGAAGTTATGATAGTATCTTTTTTGGTGATTGATAAAACTTCGTTAGGTTACCATTTCAGATTTTTTTAAAACTTTAATATTTTAGTTCTCAAATTTTTGCACAAATTGCCAGATTTTTCAATGGTCCGTTTGGAACAGTAGGCCTAGCCTAGAGGTCAAGCGAAATGATGGTTGGTCATAAATTAACATTTCCAGTTATTCATGATGGTTGATCATAAATTAGCATTTCGATTTATTCATGTATTAACTTGTGTTTTTAGAATAGAATACAGTAGCCTAAATACAACTGTACTAAGAAAGACTCAGAAATAGAAAGAGGACAGTTTTACATCAGTATTTTAGGATGTCCTTACTGCTACTGCCTTACTCCAGTGCTCCACAACCAGTGTGCCGTGGAATAATTATGGTATATTTTAAACCACTAAACCCATCTTGACAGTCTATTTTCGATCTATCGTATACCGGTACAGTTCCAATTTCTGACCTACCGGTATGTTACAAGCATTGTGCTTGTTGCGTCACAATAATAATAATAACAATTGAGTGCTCTATACTGCTTAACATGTACTGCATGCATTAGTTAAAAACTGTTACAGACAGTTGCTCAAAGCAGTTAAAAAAACAATTAAAAAGATACCGTAATGCATCTACAAAAATCAAATCAAAATTTCAGCAATACAAAATTCGAAAAATTGACATCGACAACTCTCACACAGTTGGTGTGGCAATGCAATCTCACAGGTGCAGGTAAAAATCAATTGTATAAAATCCAAAAAGTATAAAACTTAATGTTTCCTGGTAACAATGAAGTATAAGACATACACTCATTTTACATAATATGGAGACACACCTATTATAAAACACTACCATTACTACCGATTCCGTAGATACTTATCTGCTTAATACTGCAATAGTATGTCAATTATCATAAGCCAATTTAAAACAATGTGTTTTAAGGTTGGATTTAAAAGAATTTCAAGATTCAATAATCAATACTACGTAGTGTTAATGGAAGATTGTTCCATGTTTCAGTCATTTTGGTAAAAATACTATTTCGTGAATCAGCATAGTGATTGGAATTTTGTTCATATATATATATATATATATATATATACATCAAGAAAAAAAATGTGTCTAAAAATGTACACAAATAATATCCACTGCAGTTATTCACCAATGCGATGTAATATAACATTTAGCCGAATAAAAACACTTCTTTCTAGAAGTTTAAAAAATTTGTTTTCAAACGTTTAGGGAAAAACTGAACAAAATTAATTAATTCTGACGATCAGTTGCTATGAAGAGAAAAAGTAGAAAAAGTTGGCGTAATAAATAACGAAAACTGCTACATGGAAAGAAAGTAGGCCTATGTCCCCGTTTCTGTTGATGCAAAAAAAAAACAACAAACTTATGACACATGTGAGGGTACAAAAAAAAACACTGAAATATAAATTATATGCCAATCAGGTTATGTTACTTGTTACGCTTGACAATGAAGAAAAATAATATTACTAAACTGCTACAGCACTACAGTTCACAGTGGTTAGTCGCAGGTCAGTATTAGAAAAAAAACACACACACACATTGAAGCCCAACATCAAAGATGCAATGATATGTAAAAAAAAAACAAACAGAGCTATGGTGTTAATTTTACAGAGAATTTTAAATAACAAGTACATTCCTGAATGCGTTCCGACTGCAAAGTCATAAAATTTTTATCACGACTGTGATTCAGAAGTATAGTGCAGAAATCCTGAACATGCATATTAGAGAAACAGTTAGTTTCTGCTTCACATATCCTTTCTCTGAGCTGATGGGCAGCATCACTAGGCATACTCAAAGAGCCTTTGCATTCAAATGAAATATGGCACATGGTTTGGTCACTTTCACCACAACCGCATAAAGGCGTACTGTAAACATCAGGAAATTTATCAAATAAAAAGGAGTTCAGCAAATTATTTAATAAATTTTGTACAAGCATATATTCATCCCGACCAACACTAAGATTAATAGTTGTAGTTGGTTGGTAGGTTTCAAATAAATCAGTTAAATAAGATGGTGAAATACGGTTCTCAATGTCGAATGATATCAAACACAATTTGAACATAATGCGATACTTGACTGGCAAGAAATGTAAGTGTTTTAAGTTGGGTGTAATGTGTTCTCGTCGCTTTAACCTAAATGCAAAACGTTCAGCACAATTTTGAATTTTTTGAAGTGGTTTTAAATCTTTGCAACAATATGCAACACGCACTGGCTAGCCTGCAAGTTACGGCAAGTTTTATTTAATTTGATTGAAAACAGTTAAGCCTTACTTAAAATTGTAGGGTAAACTTCCTGATTGTTTCGAACTTAGCTAGCCTATATCTATCATCAGTAAAAATAAACTCATATTCAAATTCTGTTTGAGTGAATTGCATGTTTGTTTTCAAACTTGTTCAACAAATAAACAGCTCAGTTTGGATATATTGTTCAAGGTCAGCACCTTGTTAATCAGTAAAAAAAACAAAACTGGATGACTGGGCAGCGGGCAGACACTGCAAGATATCACATGACGTAGAACACAAAAACACAGCAATAAAGTGCACAAAAAAAATCGCAATAAAAACACGAAAACTTTTTAAAGTTTAGTATGATTGAAAGAGAAAATAAATCTTAACAGCTGAATCATGATGCAGTTCACAAAAGGAGTAAGCAGAAACACCAAAACTGGGGATAAAATTTTGACGCGTTAAAATCTGAAATATGACAGTTGAAATGCTATTTTCTATGTCCATGCAACCAGAAATAAGTGACTTGGTCATTCCTCTCAGGATGACATAGCACATTTTAGCGCGGAAAATGCAAACAACACAATTTATTTCATGTAATATGTTGCAGTATCCACTGTATCAGTTTGTAGCGCAATTTTTCTCTCACTGTAACAAAGTTTTGTGAGATTTTATGTCTTCTTTGTATTCTTGCTCGGAGAATACTTCTCGTTCTGTGCTTTTCGATTTGTTGGAAGGTTCTTAGCTTCGCAAAGAAACCCTTTGGGTGCTCCTCACCTAGGGCACCAAATGTGGCAGTGCACGTGAGTTCTAGACTAGTACGTCAAGCAGAGATTCCTCATTATGAATTGGTGAGAATGTTTATTATGCGAAAGCAGCGTTTATATAGCAAAGCATTAACAAAAATAGCATGTAGGCTGTGTGAAATATTCGGCCAAGTGATACCAGCTCGATGTTATCTGTGTGAGCCTAGAAAGTACATGATTCACTGGATAACTACGGCTTAGGTTTCCATGACCAAACATTTCACACGATATATAGTCGCCGGTCACTACAGACTTTGTGTACAACATTAATATATTTCTTGAGGGATATGTGGCTTTTTGCTGACTAACTTCCGAGCACAAGAAGTTGCAGTTGGTTTGCTTTTCGAGGATCAAGTTTGCCTTTTGGGGCTACAATAAGTAATACAGTAGATTTTGTGTTTAAATTTTCAGCCCTTTTTGCTGAGGTGTGCCACAAAAATTTGGACAGGGACTTAAAGTGTGCCATTAGTGAAAAAAGGTTGCAAAGCATTGCCATGCACTACAATCAAATAATAATACCACAGTATTTATATATCTTAATATACCACTTTTTATTTCGGTAAGAATCAACTTTAAAACAGTTCCAGTGTTGCTACTCTGCCAGGCTGTAGTCTGAACTGAATTAGCTTTGCTGCTTTGTGCTAGCAAGATACTACAGCTGTGCACTTGCAGCATGAGGATGTTACAGCCTGTATTAGCATGAAGATGTTATTGCAGTACTTCGTACTACACAGTTGATCAGTACCAATACTGTAGTGTGCCATTTCAGATTTACAGAACATGGATAGCATCTCTTTGCATTTCAATAATTTTATTTATTCAGAGTTTAGATAAGTACAGATTGCATGTTTGCTCTTATAATAGGTGCAATTACATGTATAAACAACACTGAACAGAGTTGAAAATCCAAGTGCAAGCAGGGTGCTATTAAATATTGTAGTTCAGAAAATGCAATTGGTTATTACCAATTTGTTACTTTTATAAACAATTTCTCTTGGCTAAATACAAAACAAAATAGTATGTGGGAACTCAAAATATTTTGCTTTGGTTATTTTTGCTTGTTTTACTACATATTATGTTACTGGATTGTGTTTTATGATTTGCTTGGTTCTGTGTTTTGATCATTTGCTTTGTGTGTTTAGTTGGCTGCAATTTTCTATGTATCTTATGCTTGAGTTTAATAATTAGGGGTTTAATTTAATGAAAATGGCTGATACAGTTACACTAATACTGTACATATTTGAAACTACCATTTATTCATAAATAACTTACTACCCTCAATTTAGACTCAAATATTAATATAGTCTTTTTTTTTTTCGAAATCTGAAATCAAAATCAAATGCTTCAGTTATCCAAAATTATTTGGTGCTGTAGTGTAAAAAAACAACGTATACATGAATAAGGTAGCATGTATGAATCTGAAAAGTATTATACAGTCAAACCTTGGTTATTGAATGATTCTGTTCTTGACCAAGTCTGTTTCCGACCAAAAAATTGAAGGTTTTTACATCTCAGACTTCGAACATACATTCGGGTCATGACCAAACTGAGAGAAGCCCAGTGAACACAAAAGCACCATAATGCTGCATCTGTTGGCTTTTTTCACACGATCTTTGATGTAACTGAGCAGTTGCATGTTTTTTTGCTGTTTCATTATTAATTTCTGCAATTTTTTCAAAATTTCTTGTATAATGTACAGTATCTTAACCTTTAATGTCTTTGATCTTTTAAAAATTAAACGTATGAAATGTTTAGTTTTTTTGTTTTTTTTCATCATCTTAGATAGGAAATCCTTTATTTAAACAAAACACAATCTATTTCTACCCATTTTTATTTATGGTATACAGTATGTAGTACGGTTTATGATGTAAAATAGTAAAAAAATACTTTACAAAAGTTGTTTTCTGGGCTTGGAATGAATTAAAATTATTTACATAAATTATAATGGGAAAAATTGTTTTGGATTTGGTACAAATCGCTTTTCGAACAAATTTCTTAAACGGATCATGTTCGATAACTTAGGTTTGACTATACTAGCTTACAGGCTTGCACTTTCAATATTTTATTAATTTTTTGCAAAGTTCTTTGCTTGATATTTTGCTGGCTACCATTGCGTTTTTTGTTGATTATAGCTTTAAAAGATTTTGGTAATTTGTTTAGTAATGATATTTCTTAATTTTTTTTGTTCATTTCAATAGGCCTACAATACTTGTTCTGTTTGTTTTCAATACAATACAATAAGTGTTGTCTTTGGGACTGATTCCAAAAAGATGTATAGGTACTTTTATATATGCTGGTGAAAATTTAGGAAGACTTTATTTCACTGGATTTTCCATCCACTTTTTATTTATTCTGGTCTAAATGTAACCAAAACTTAAATCTGTACTATAAAACTGCGTCAAATCTACCCCTAACTCAAGCTTGAATTAATCCTTAAAAAAAACAAATGAAAAATCTGTAGATAAATAATATTAAACATTTCTCAATTTCAGATTTGGTTTTACTCTCTTGACTAAAAATTTTCTTGTAAAATAGTCTCTTCAAAAAAGTCATGCTACAAAGTAATCAGTTGAAATATTTTGTCTGTTGTAGATATTTTTTATGTTATTTGGGTGCTATAATTGCTGATAAATTAATTTATTGAAGCACTTTCACATTATGAACATTGATCTTACAAACGATGGAGAAGAGCTAGCATTTCTGAGTGGCTTGAAGCAGTATTTAGATGACAAAGGGTAAGATGTTTGGATTTTTTGTTGGTGATAAAATGGCACAGTGATTGCCAGCTCGGCCAATGTCTGTATTTGTCTTTGTATTTTTACGCATAGTTGAATGCATGCACCATCAAGTGATTAAATTCAGATGATTTTTTTGTTGGCTGAGATGTTTCAAAAAATAACATTCTAGTGCTTAACACCATTTTCGGAAACCTAAAAATTAAACTGCTTGGTAGAATGGGAAGATGTACAATATAGATTTGACATTTGCTGCAACTAATACAGATGATACGATGACCTTGACTAAGATTTTTTTTGGCTTGGTTTGATTAAACAATACAAACTTGTTGGTGCAAAAGTCTTATAGATCTACTAGGCTGAACTGTTCAAATTTTAAGTCTTAAAATTTGTAAGTAAAAATAATTTTATTTTGCTTTGTGCATGAAGTTATTTGCATGAAAAATAATTTTAACAAACAGCACTGTTTTTGCAGGAAAGTGTTGATTCCTTACCCGAGATTAGCAGGTTGTGAAATAAACCTCCATGATCTTTACAACAAAGTTACAGCACTTGGTGGCTATCAGAAAGTAAGTTAGTGAAAGAAAAACTACTACGGTAACTCAGCTGTCTTTTTGGTTCTAGATCTAACAGATTGTTTTTTTTTTACTCAAATTCTAGCAGTATGTAATGTGCTTAAGATTGTAAACAGGTCATACATCCGTTGTATCATAATCAGACTTAGCTTTATTGTTATTCTTCTATTGCGGTTTGAAATTGTTTCATCAGTTTTTTAATGGGAGACAGCTAATTACCATACTTTTCTTTTGCAGCAAGTAGCTGTTTTACTTTTCGCATAAGTTCAAATCTGTATGATAATAATTTTGATTGAAATTTTAGTTTTGAGATTTATGCCACTGACTCTTGCAGGATGGTAAAGAGTAAAGCTAGGTACATTTTCTTTTTTATTTGATCTTGTAATGTTTTGCTGAATTGATGAAAATTTTAGTTCATTTGAAAAAGTAAATAAATAACCTGTATTGCATTTTTCAATGACTAACATATTTTCATTACAATGCTGATTTTTCAGGTAACAGACAGGAATTTGTGGGTTGAGTTATTGAAAGAATACAATTTCAATAATATTTCATCTACTTTGTCATATGGGCTAAAAATAATTTATCAAAGGTAAGCTGAAGAATTATTTCCACATAAACTGTTAAAATTTTTTGAACTAGCAATCAATTTAGGTGTTTTTTCAATGTAGATTTCTTAAGAGATTTTTTGTTATTTTTTTAGAAAAGTACTCCTACCAATATTGAAATAATTCTACGGAATTTAGAGTTAAATTACCATCTGGTAAAATTTTTAAAGATACTTAATTTTGTTTGGAGAGGTGTTGATAATGGACATGTTTTTTCTGTAGTATCACTGGCATTAAAAAATCATATCTTGGAAGCTAGGGATGGGCATTTCAGAAAACCGAATCCCAAACTATTCGGAATCCAAGTTGAAATACAAACTGGTTTTAAATGAACGCAATTACGTTGGTAAAAATTGTTTGCGGTTAATTCTCACATAAAAGTGAAGTAAGCCATTTGCTCTTTATAATTGGGTCTTTGCGTGAGCACGTACTACCTTTGTTTTTGTGTGCGAATTTTGGCAGATAAGTATTGATTTGCTTATAACTAGCAAACTTTAAACCTAGAAAGTTGAAAGTTTGACTCAGCGTAAGAATTAATGAAAGCGTCTTGTGTGCCAATTTTGGGGATCCTAGGTCACGTGATTGTGAATTGAGACACAAAAAAAGCATAAAAAAACGGCAATTTTTGGCTTGAAAATTTATTAATTTACCTATAACTCAAAAACGACTTGAAGTGCAGAGCTAAATTTTGAACACAATGTGGGTGCTTATGAATGCTTTACGCAAACTGAGTTTGGGGGCGTCAGGTCGCATAACCAAAATTTTACAAGTCAAAATGGGCAAAAAGTTGTCGAATTTGAACCGATATGTCTCGGTAATTAGCGATATTGATGAAAAATGGTTTGTGGTTTTTGAGCACTCTATCAACCACCCATTTTATGGTTATGTTCGTTTACCCCAACTTGAATACTATTTTTCTTGTTTTGCATATTTTTTCTTATTTTTTTATTTTTCTTCTGGTGCTATGTACTTGTAAACTGCTAAACACACTGTATTCAAAGTTTGAGCGATTGAAGATATTAGGGAGGACATTTGTGCGACAGAAATCGGGGTGCCAGGTTGAGGGGATCCCCCTCAATGGAGTCCTCCAAAATTTTAAACTTTCAAACCGTTAGAGCTAGATGGATCAAATTTTGGGAGTGGATAGATATTAAAAATATACCAAACCCAACAAAAATTGGGGGTGCCACAATGGGGTTTTCCCCCCAAACAGACCCTCCAAAATTCAAAGTTTTTAACCTTTTAAGCAAAACACATAGAATTTTTAAAGTAAGTAAATAATTATAAAGAAAAGACAAAATTTGGGGGTACAAAAATGGGAGGTCCCCCCAAATGGGGCCACCAAAATTCAAGGTTTTTAACCACTCACGCTAGACTCATGAAATTTTCAGGGTGGGTAAATATGAAGAAAAGTTCCCCCCAAACAGGGCCGCCAAAATTCAAAGTTTTTAACCTTTTAAACTGACACATGAAATGGTGGTCCACAAATTCTCAACTTCCCCATTTGAAGCAACTTGTTTCAAAATACCTTTGCATTCCTGCAACATCAGCGATTTTCAAAAGGTGTTTTTCCAGTGCAGGCTTGACTATGAGTGAATTAAGAACGCAACTAAGTGGTGAACATTTAGAAGCACTTAACGTCAAGCTCTGCAATAAAGTGCTGCTTTAAATAAGCAAATCGTTGAATAAATTTTTTCTGAATATCAGTGGTGGTTGACTGGTGTTCACTTTTTCAGCAAATTAAATTAATTTAAATCAGAATAGGATGCGGTATTCTGGATTTGGTTTTAGTTATTTGGAATAAATCTGGAATAGCGAACTATTCTGAAATGCCCATCCCTACTTGAAAGCCTATCTAATTTCAAAGCGAGTGTACTGCTAGATTTGTCAAATTGAATTTGATTTAAGATATCTCACACTTGAATTTTCATTCATCATTGTCTTTATATAGTGGTATATAAGAACTGCTTGTTTAGATTTCTTGAGGAGTATGAGCGAGTACATTATTTTGGCGATGATGAAGGTTCAAAACGTCCTAGATTTGATGTTTCAATTAGGGTAAATCGAAGATCAGCATTCCTGTCAGGTTCGTGTGTACCTTGAGTTGGTACAGTACAAAAGCATAAATAAAATGCCTAAAACTTTGAGTGAAGTACGCTTGTATAAAGTTCTTCAAGTTATTTATTATAATTGTAATCTTTTTGAACTTATCTAGTGTGGATTATAAAGAGACCCAATGACCCTTTGCGGAATTTTCCTCTGCTTTTTTTACCATCTTATAGTGTCTGTTTATGAAAAATTTGAATCATCTTTATTTTGTTTGAAGCTGTAGATTTATTTTGATTGGGGTAGCTACTCGTGTGTTACTGATATTCTGTTTCATGAATTCACAAAATATTGATTCGTTACTGGGGTTTTATTATGTCTTTCAGATTTTGATAGATGTCAGCTTGGTTTAAGTTCATCAATGAGGAAAAATTCATCTCACAACTATGATCGATTAGCTTTCTCTCTCATGTCTTGTCTTCCAAATGAAGTTGATTTTGCTATTAATGCATGCACACTTTTGTCTGGTGAATCGCGACATGTTTTACGACTTTCTCGCTGCCCACAAGTCTTAGAAGCATTACTACTTCATGCAGGAATTGCCTCCGAAGGTACCAGTGATTGTTTGTATCTTGAACCGAAAATCTTAGTAATTTTGTAATTTGTGCTATACTCTATCAATTTGTTACCATTCTACTGAGAGGAAAAAAACCTAGCCCAGTCAGGTGCATAGCAAGAAATCTGCTATTGGAGACTGTTTTGAGAAGGGCTTGAAAATTGAGCAAGTTTTTGCAAAAGTAACCTAATTTTTGGTCGATTTTGATAAAAATTAATGCTTTTAAAACGTTGCATAGAAATAGCGGTGCTAAAACATGATTAAACTGGTTGCATAAATGAGCTACGTGGAAGGCACTGGTTAATGGTAAAATTTCATTTCTGTTATTCACAAGCTGCTAAATCGTAAAATCAAAACAACAAAAAAAAATCACAAAGAGCTATCTACTTACTACGTCTATGTTATTTAGAGATTTTTTTGGGGTGGGTGGAGGGCAATGGAACGAGATTTGAAAGAAGTGATTGGTAATTAACTACTATATAGTCACCCTCCCTCCGCTATTCCTGAGCTTACATATTTTTTTTTTTTTTTGATGAAACCTATGCTCAGCATTTTTTAACAAGCGATCCATTAAACGTTTTTAATCATTTGTAAGTTATACAGGGTGTCCATAAAGTCCTGCACACATTTAAAATTTTGATATCTCAAAAACCCCATATGGTAGAAACTTTAGATTTTCGACAGTGAATTATACCACCATAAAGTTTTTTTGTTATTTTTCACAGGTTATTTTATTGTTAAAGTGAGTATGAATAAGTCATTTTTAATAAAGGAGTAAGGAGTAAGTTTGCAACAAATTATGAAAAATGTTGACCATTCAACAAAAAGCACAATGTGTTTTTTGGTACAATGAATTGAAATCACCAACTGCAGTACAACGTAAATTTAGAAATGAGTTTGGACAAGACCCTCCACACACTAACAGCATTAAGAGATGGTTTAAAAATTTTATGGAAACCGGCAGCATTTTGGATCGCAAACGATCAGGTAGGCCAAGCATTGATGAAGAGACTGTTGATGCTGTCCGTGTAGCATTTCATCGCAGCCCAAGGAAATCAATTCGTGTTGCATCAAATGAACTTGCTATTCCTCGAAGCACAGTTCACAAAGTTTTACATAAACGACTTCGGCTCCATGCTTACAAGTTACAAATTGTTCAAGCTCTTATGCCGGATGATCGCCCTCGCCGAGCAGCCTTCGCTGAAGAAATTCTTCAGCGCATTGATGATGACAATGGCTACCTTAACAGTGTGTGTTTTTCCGACGAAGCAACTTTTCATGTATCTGGGAAAGTCAATAAGCATAACATTCGAGTATGGGGTTCACAAAATCCTTGCTAGGTTTTAGAAAGAGAAAGAGACAGTCCCAAAATCAATGTTTGGTGTGATTTAATGCACAACCAGATTATTGGTCCGTTCATTTTTGCTGAATCCACCATTACAGCAAACATTTATCTGGATATGCTAAAACATTACGTTGTTCCTCAATTAGAAGAGTTCCAGCCGAGGGTTGTGTTTCAGCAAGACGGTGCCCCTCCACACTGGGGTTTGATAGTTCGTGACTTTTTAAATGAAACTTTTCCAAACCGATGGATTGGAAGAAATGGCCCAACACCATGGCCGCCAAGATCTCCAGATATCACCCCTTTAGACTTTTTCTTGTAGGGTTATGTAAAAGACAGAGTTTACAGAACGCCAGTACGTGACGTCGAAATATTGCAGTCACGAATAATTGAGGTTCTCGCCACAGTAAACGAAGAAATGCTGGAGAACCCTTGGCGCGAAATTGAGTATCGCCTTGACATATTGAGAGCAACAGATGGAGCACATGTTGAAGTCTATGAATAGCATGGAAAATTAAATTCTTGAAATATGGCTATTACTTAAACTGCTAGAAATTTTTATATGTAAAACTTTAATAAACAAACTTTACTTTGCAAAAAACTGTATGATTTTATCTGCTTTAGTTATTTAGCAATACAATTTTGAAAAGTGTTCAAGACTTTATGGACACCCTGTATTTTTGACAAATGAGCCCCCCTAAGTAAATATTTCAAAAGGTACTTTAAATCATGTAGGAGTACATTCCCTTGCAAAAGACTGTCTCTGAAGAGCTAAAAACGTGGTATTTTCCTTCTGCATTTTTGTTGACAGGCCAATGGATGGGGGGATAGCCCCGCCTCCTTGGCTTTGCTTCTGAGCCCAGTGCTGCTTTAAAGTTTTAATACAGTGTTTTTCGCCTAAAATAGCTGTGATCATTTGAATCCTCAGTATAGCATTGAGCAATCTTAATGCATTGGCTAAGATGAATCTTTTTACTACTCTTCAAAATAATCTACTGCAGAAAAGAGAAAATTAATTAATGCAACTGCTAACTGACTAGTAAGCTAAAAGCGTCCATTTTGAAGTTTAAAGTTACTTATTATCCTTCTCAGAATCTTGGAATTTGCCGGCTAATGCTCGGTATCAATGCAGTAGCAGAAATACTTTTTGCATATTAATTACTAATACTCCCGTTTTAATTATTTAAAACTCTTTTACGACAATATTATTTTAGCAGGTTATTATTTAAAAAATAATTGTGACCAGTTTTCCCTTTGCAATGTTTATAAAAATGTACCGAATAGTGTTAAAGGGATGATACAAGTTTACTTGTTGTTTAGATCTCGGATCACTAGCTGGAGTTGCGGATACATGGTTGAATCAGACTCAACATGACCTCATTCAATTTTGGCAAAACACAGTCGATGACGATCAAGTTTTGAATGAAATGTTGTACGTGTCAGCATTGTGTAAATGCAACTGTTTTGACCCTCTTGCTGAAGAGAGCTCAAATGAAAGTTGTGCTGATAAACGATGTTCAGTTTGTGGTCTACGCACTTTCAAATTTAAGCCCCGAAAAAGTTAGTATAAATAGTAAATACGTCATGCTGGAAATGTGTTATTTAAGTTTTGGCCTATTTAATTGGATTATAAGCGTGGTATATTTTGATTATCTTTTTCAGTTGTAATGGAGAATGTTGCATTTACTGCAGAATTTAGTGCATGTATTCTAAATACTGGAGATTTTCACTACTTAAGTAGAACAGAGAATAAATCAATCTTGTTTAACCCTTTAGGCCCGGCCTACACTCAGTTTAAAATCGTGAGCATACAAGCGTGTCCTTAGTTTTATTTTAATCAACTATCTGTACGTTGGTAAGGCAGTATGCCAGGCGCACCAAATTTCTGTTTAAAACGAACTAAAAATGTTCTCGTACGCTTATGATTTTACGGCCAGTGTAGACCGGACCCAAAACAAGCATATCGATTTAACGTAATAATCGCGAAGAGACGAACTTCTCAAAATTAATTCATTTAACTACAATGCAAATTTTTATGAGTCTTGCATTTAGACTATTCTAGATTTGTAACTTTTCTCAAATTCAAATTAAGCAGTACCATTGAGATCTGATAAAAGTTGTAATAGTCTTTTCAGCGGCTGTACTTCTTGCGTTAGTCATATTTCAAAAACCAGTTCTTGAAAGAAAAGCTTAGTCTGACTCATACAATTATGTGTGTTCTGACTTGGCAAATCACATTTCGACTAATTGATAATTTTCAAATGATCTAAACGAAATGTAATTTTTCAATTGAATATGCTGTTGTCCTTGTACTGTACTATCCAGTAAATGTTTTCAATTGATTAAAAAGCATTGCATAAAGCTAATTAATAGTCTGGCAATAGTGGAACGCTAAATATTTTAACTTTTCGTTATAGTCTATTCTCAGGTAATGTGTAACCGTTTTGCCGATTTTTATTCGTAAAATCAACGTTTTTTTCTTGAACGCAAGTCAATTCATCTAGACTTTGTCATTGTTCAATAATTGTTCAGTCTTGGAAAATCAGTGATTTTTTTGAGCGCACACGAGCTTACTCAAACTCTAGAGGGAACACTACGCTTGGTTTACTGGTCTGTTGCACAAAACTTTTTGCGACTTAGTTGCTACTGCACTATATTCCATTAATTTGAAGTTACTTCCTTAACTCCACCAGCATGTAGCTTTTTAAAATAGCCCCATGCAAACTTATTATAGGTAGTGGTTATTAATGGATAGAATTAGCCTGATTTAAAGGTGTGCAATACTGTACATTTGGGTTTTAAATTGAAAAGTGAACTCGAACTACTGTAAGATTTACTTTTTCATGATGTCTGGGTGACGAGAAAGGTGAAGTTTTGCTAATGAATTATTTTTTTTTTAGAAAATACGTCAAAGTGGCCAGCTTTGTTTCAATCATCTCGATCTGCAGGCGTGCAGGATTATGAAGGTCAACGAGTTCTTCAGGTGGAAAACTTCATCTTACATAATTTACTATTCTCAGCTCTGTTTCGAAGCTAAAGCTCTCTATAACGCAAATGAACGTGTTTAATTTTGTTGACATTTTACTGTAGTAGATTTTTTACTTTATGAGTTCTTTGTTTATAACTTAAAAAGTAGAGTTTATTTTTCTGCTCGAATTTCGATGTAATGCGTTTAATTTTTTTAGATTGCTCTAGTGCTATTGAATCTCTCATTCGAAGAGTTCAACTTGTGTTTACTCGCACGAAGCAAACCTCTGGTCAGATTTGCATTTCTTTGTATCCATTCCAGTTATTCGGCTTTGCGCCAAACTGGTCTTGATATATTAGGAAACATTTCATCAAAGGTACTCAAATATAGATGAGATAATTATTAATATTTTTCGTGGGTTAAATTTTTTATTGTCCAACTTAGTAATGGTGAATCATGATCTTAATGACGATATTGTTAATTATGGACTCTATGAGAAATAACAGAAAAAAGCTGTCCCCTCACCCACCACGGTCCTTTACCAGCTGCTACAATTCCACATTTCCACTGGCACAATGATCAATTCAACTTTTTGTTGATCGAGGCAGAGGCGCACTTCACGCCATGAGACGATAATTTTCGACAGTTCTGCACATCTTTCAGTCTGCTGCTTTGAACCTTCGAAGTGTTTAGTTTGTTTGACCTGTCTCAGAATTGAATCCACGTCCAGTTGTGGACCGATCCTTGCTGTAGTTTACCCTGTAGAGCTTAGCTAAAAGATTGGTTTTCGTAGCTTATGTAGTTGTACTTGAAAGTTGCTCAAAATGCAAGTTTTTGTGTGTTGCTTTTGACTAATTAGTATTATTGTCCTTTTTGCAGATGGAGTTGTTGTCGCTTGGTTTAGATATAATGCAATGCATGTACAAAGTTCTAGATCAATGTATCCTTTCTCCTGATAAATTTGACAAAGTCCGAGGTAAGAAGAATTTTGTTAGTGTATGAAGACAGTTAAGTTTGATATAGCCAATGGTTCATTTAAAACGAAAATTACTGCGACTTTGTAATTGGCTAGGGCAAACTTTTAGTTGTGGTCATTTAGCATAATCACAGGTTATAAATCCACTTACGAAGTTTGCATCGCTGTTTGGTATCAATATCAACGTTAGCGTTGTCGTTCATGTCTGCTAAGTCTCGTGTTTACATTGCACGAAAGTATTTGTTTTGGTTGCCACGTTTTTGTGTTGTAGCTGCTGTTGCTTAAATAATAGTAGTTCGAATTTTAATGAGTGCAGTCATATGTTCGATTCCATGCTAGCCGTGGGTTCTATCGATATTCGTTAGAAAGAGCACTTAGAATTAAGTTCTACAATGTCGCGAAGGAAGTTTAGGGGTGTCAGTGTTGAAAACTGTTGATAAAATTCATGTTTTTGTTTTGTTTTTTAAAACTACATCCACATTCCACACATCCAGTCTTTGTTCAAAACTTAGCTATGAGAAATAGTGGCTGTGTTGAGATAAGCGAAAAGGCTTTAGCAAACGTAAACATTAAAAAATTTTGGCTCGGTGTTTAACTTATTTTTTGCTTTTCAGGCTATGAAATCCTTGGCAATTTGTGTCGCTCTTCATCGAACAAGGATTGTGTTGTGTCCTTGATAAACGACGATATTTATTCCTCGTCTGTTCAACTCTTGCCACTGGGTGATGTCGAACTGATGCTGGCTGCATTAGATGCCTTGTATCATATGTCGAAACTAGGGGAGGAGACTTGTACGAAAATAATGATGGTGTCTGGCAGTATTGGTAAGTTGCGGTCGGAATTGAAAATACGCTGGACCAATTTTGAATTATACCGTTTATTCGTGCATATAAACCAGGCACTCTGTGCACAAACACAGAGCCCATTTTCGGTTTTAGTTTGCAATTCTTTGTCAGACCGATGATGTGAAGGCTGTTTGATCCTTGTGGTAAATGACTGTTAGTTGTCCACTTATTTGACTTTATTTTCTGGTCGCTTTTTGTTTAGATGATTTAAAGGAGACGATTGACCTCAACATGTGTTGTTTATCGATAAACGAAAAAAAAATTGACTCGATCGACATCGAGTAAGCTTCTTTCCCCAAAGATGGTTAACCCCCTTGCAGACTATCAAAAAGAAAAACGTAAAAAAAATTGTTTCGGCTTGATGTTAGAAACCAATTTGCCCTCCCAAATCGCATGAGCTACGTGACTTCAATATAGCGCAAAGTCTATGGATCGTACAAATAAATAGACAGTTATTATTTTTCGAATTTGTGTTTGTTCAGACACATTGATTTGCCTTATTACATTGAACGTGCGAGCACTGGGTTCGGAGTGTTTATCGAAGATACGAATTGTGAAACGAATTCCACCCGGAATTCCTGCCACTAACGAAGCTCACTACCAACAACCACATCATGGTGCGTTAACTTTCGTTATTACTTTTCGAAACATTTTCGTTTGTTACTCTCAATTGGGTCGCACTCACAGCGGTGTGCTATGGTTAGCTCTCCATAGTAGGTGCCTGGTTAACAGACGCTTATTTCTATTAAGAAGTGTACCTGACCTCAATCTCAAAGCTTTTGTAGTACTTGCAAAGATGAAAGAATATTGTTTCTGTTGTCAACTTGTCAGTGCGAACTGTAAATTTCGTATAGCTTTAGACTCGAATTTGCAATCGGATCGATTTGGTGGCTGATTAGTTCAACTTCGAAATAAAGTTGCTTTAGAACTGCTTGTAACGATGGCTATAATTTTTATTGCAGTTGCATCTATTTCCACGTCCGCCCCTCGTCAATCTGCTTTGATGCAAAGTAATGTACCACACGCTCCTCAGCAAACTGGCTATACACCTCAATCGGTTCCTCAATATCCTCTTCATATTCGCCACAACGCCCCTCCTCAGCCATTGCCGCATCAGTCTGCGCATGTCGTGCAGCATAATACTCATTTACCGCAACTACCCACTCATCCACAGCCATCTGTGGCGCAAGTGGCTCGTCAAGTTGCGCCACTTCCATCACCAAAGCATCCACAACTTCCACATCATAGTGTTCCCACCTTGCCCAAAACCTTTCTCCAGCAAAACTCATCAAAACACCATCCACACGCGTACACACCACCAGCTGTTGCCCAGCATACTCCTCCCAATTCTCAACAGGTTCCACAAAGTCCAGGTCTTGTTGCGCAACCTCCTGCGCATCCAGAAACCACTCATGCGCCATATTTACACTTACAAGGTCGATTGCAGCAACACACCCCCCAACTTGTTGCTTCACCAGCCAATGCTTCCACCCCGGCTAAACCGGCTGCTTCACAGCCTCCAGCGTCCCAAAAACTTAAGCGCCAAAAAGGTAAAACGAAAAAGCCTGAACAAAAGAAAGCTAAACCGCTAGCATCTTCCAAGTCTAGTGTGGTGCCAGTGTACACTCACTCTGAAGTTCGGTCGGAGCCCCCAGTCTTTCACTACATTCCTGCCCCACCTTCAAATATTGCTTTAAACAAAACACCGGAATCTTTTGCTCAGTTGTGGTAAGCGCTGTGGAAAAATTGTATTTAGTTTAATGTTTAGCTTATTTTGTGTTTTGTTAAGCTGCATGGTAGGCTGAATTATTGCTATTTAAAATTGCTTATAATAATATTACAATTGTAACAGGCTTTGAAAACCTTTTATTTGCAGGGTCTGGGCCAATTATGAATCATGCGGTAATGAAGAGGGTAGCACGCCAAGAGTAGAGGTATTTGCCGAGTACGCTGCAGCCGTTACACGGTACGGCATGCACGGTACCAAGCAAGTTCTACCGGCTACTGAATTCGGAAAGTGTTTGCAACAAGTCTTCCCACGCGCTGCTTCAAGGTAATATCGCTTGTAAAATCTTGGGAACATTGGCATTTGCTAATTTAGATGATGTTGAGTTGATAGTGAGCAGCAAAGACAGAATGTTCGTGTCTCTGGCTACCTGAATAGATCCGTATATGGCATAACGTTTTAAAGACACTATTGGTATTATAACCACAATATGAAATTGAATTTTTTTACTATAAGTTTCATGAAAGATGGTTCGTTATTATGTACTCATTTTTGCCAAAACTGTGGTCGTACATTTTTCGTATATGCAATACTTCTCACATTTTTAACCAGTTACTTTTTCAGGCTTTTCAAAGACGCTAAAGGCCAGCCGATGTATCATATCACTGGTATTAGAAAACGGCCCACTCCTCTTCCTGTGCCTGGGCACCACCTACAAGCTAACCAAACTACCTCCGAAAACAATTGCAATTCAAATGCCGCCGAACCGAACAAAACAAACACTGCTGGTGCTACCTCCTGTTCTTCGCCTGTTGCTAATGACGTAAAACCCGCTGTGACATCAGCGGCTCCATCATCAGACTTGATGTCAGAAACTAAGCCAACATTAGTTGGATCAGACACTAAGCCATTAGACGAAAAGTCAGATGTTACTTCAGTTCACAACGCGACAGCAATCTCCATGTCACCCGCCCCAACGTCATCAACAGTGACGTCACAAGTGCAGTCCTCTCAATGTAAAAATGCAGACTCGTGCGATGTTGCGGAAAAAACTGAATTGCCGAATATCAGTAACACAATAGAAACGCCTAGCTGTGTTGATGCTAACGACAACAAATCTGCCAATTCGACCGAAAATAGCGCTGTGGTGGCCGAAAATTCATCCGAAATTGTTAGCAAAAGTAATATTGATACTGTGGCGAACCACTGTTCTAACGCGATTAACTCAAAAACAATTTCCAGTAATGACACAGCTCAAACTAATCACTGTGATGCAATAAAGCCTGAAAAAGTGAATGGCAGGACCGAGCCGTTGGAAGAAGAACTCGTTAAAACTGAAGAAAAAGTTCGTGAAACGTCAGGAAAGACTTCAAAGTCGCCTCCAAAAGCCATTGAAGTGAAGTGCAATGGAGAATTATCTGCCGACGAGAAACGCATTCTTATAAAACAGAAGTGAGTCAACATACGTTATACTGTAACTCTAATTAGCATACTGTAGAAAACATCTCGTAAATGAAGCCAAAATTTTTGAATCTTAACAAATGCAATGAGTAATTACACGTCCACACCTGCAAAGGCGTAATTTCAAAGTTTTTGATTGAGATCAAATAGGTGATAATTTTGATGTTCTATGGCGCACTGTGGACTGCAGGATGATTCGAAAGTAACTCCCTATTCTAAAATAACTAATTTATTTTTGAAGCGTAATTTTTCCAGTTAATGAATATGAGAATATATTGCATGGACTTTTATTTAATATGGGCACCATCATTCGCCACCAACTTCTCAAGTCCACTATGAACCGCATCAACTGATTTCACAAGAAACTCTTGCGGGACGGAACTCATAACAAAGTGAACTTTTCTTTTGCTGTGTACGTAATGTGCTCAAAAATGAGCTTAAATGTCGTGCTTGGAAGCCCCACTACTGCCAGGCACTCTCTGCCGAAGACTGCGGCATTCGTATGGAGTTTGGAGAGATGTTGTTGGCTTGGTTTAAATCTTTGCCAGATCTCTTTAAAAAATATATTCTGGAGTGCTGAAGCTGTATTCCACATAAGGGGTTTGTAAACTGCCATAACGGCCACTACTGGGCGGGAGAAGATCCTCGTGTTACCAGTAAAAAATGCAGAATCGACCCAAGGTAACGGTATGCTGTGAAATGACTTCGTATAGGATTGTGGGTCCCTTCATGTTTCATGATACCATGAATGCCGAAAGGTACCTCACTATGCTGAAAGATGAAGTTTGGCCAATTATCATTGCTTGGGATATTAAAGATTTAACTTTCATGCAATATGGAGCTCGTCCACACTTTGGTAATGTTGTTCGTGAATGGCTGAATGCCCAATTTCCTGGAAGTTGATGCGGTTCATGGTTGACTTGAGAAGTTGGTGGCAAATCATGGTGCCCATATTGAATTTTAAATAAAAGTTCATGCATTTTGAATTTTGAATAAAAGTCCATGCAATATAGTTTCTTCTCATATTCATTAATTGGAGAAATTACGCTTCAAAAAATAAATTATCGTTATTTTAGGATAGGGAGTTACTTTCGAATCACCCTGTAGATTACATTCTGCTTTATTCAAAGTCGAATTTAGTGTACCGTAACTTTGTTTGTTTGATTTTAATTAATGCCATGGTACCCGTTGATTTCCACGGATATCGCCTAATTGAAACGACTGACGCTCGCGTCGCGTGTTCCTTTGTTTTTATTCGGCCATTTTCCAACTAACGAGTGCGAAGGTTCAAACTTTTGCTTATAACTCGAGAACGCTTTGGTCTAGCTACATGAAATTTTAACAGCAGTTTGATATTAATGAGTTGTATGTTTGAACCAAATTTGGAGGCTTGGGTTTTAAAATTCGAAAACCGCCTCGAAAGTGTGGCGTAAAAAGTGGTCTCCTTCAAAAACGGCCTAAGTACGGCAAAAATAATTTCACATGGTTATATGTTTTACGATACCCTTTCATCCCTACGAATCCACTCTTGGTCGCGATGAAGTTTTTTGTTTCCTTTTTCTTCCTAAATCTTGTACGCTCTTCTAAACCACAAAACATCAAAATCGAATTTTTGTGTAAAGCTGTTTAGCTACAAACGCAATTTTGTCTCCCAAATTTTTGTTTGGCCACTCCCCCGGGAACCCCCCTCCCCAAAACGGGGCCCCAAAAATCATTGCTTTAACGGCTTAACCTAGGGTGCCAGTTTTTTTTTTGATATCAGTAGATATTTAAGACAAATATTTTGACATAGTTTGGGGATACCACCTCCCCGAGGACCCCAAAAAGCTCATTTTTTTGAACGGCCAAGCTGGGGTGCCAGCTTTTTTATATTAGTAGATATTTAGCTGACAAATATTTTGACATAGTTTGCGGGTTCCACCCTTCCGGGACCCCCAGTTGGTACCCCAAAATCAAGTTTTTAATGGCTTATGCTAGGGCGCTAGTTTTTTTGAAATCTGTATATATTTGCGTCGATCGTTCAAAGGGGTTGCTCTTCAGCAAGCTCCCATCTAGTTAGAACCAGCGTTTTGCTCACGTCTGCTCGTTATGTAAACCGGAGTGGCAGAGTTATAACATATCCATGATTGAAATAGCCGTCAATTTGTACTTTGGATATTGCTAATTTCATTAATTGAGCATTAGCAGTACATATGGAAACTCTTGATTGTGCTATGTGCGTAATTGTAAATCTTTTGTTGAGAGTACAATACTTTTTGTGAGAGTACAAGTTCTTGAATTGTGGTGCTGTGCTTTTTTGTGTTCGCGCGGATCCAAATTGCATTCCTGGTATAGTGATCTTGGACAAGATAGAAACCTCTGTAATTGTGACATTTTGCAGTCACTTGCCCAGCGAAAATACAAGTCATAACGAATCGAAGCAGTTGGTAAATGGATTGCCAGAAGATTTGAAACCAGAACTCGCAATGCCCAAGAACGGAGAGAGTCATAGAGAAGAACTTCATTCTGATGCTACAGTGAGTTAATACATTCAGAACCATGTGCTCGAGTACTCGAACAGAGATCATGGTTTTCAATTTTGCGTGGTTTTTTGTTTTAATGCTCTGTATGTTTTGATTATATCTTCTTGATATTGCAGCTTAATCTTTTTTTGAACTCTTTGATCTAGAGTAGCATGAATTTTACCCCATATTTGGTATAAATTACTTTTTATGCAGTCTTGGAACCAACCAATTGTAGTTGACTAAATTTTGATTTCAAATGGAAAACGACTTGAACGAAAATCCAAATTCTATTTTATCAAATATTGTAAGACTGCTCATGAAGCCGTGTACGAGGTCTTTCGCGTTGTTGTTGTGTTGGATGAGGTCTTCAGTTGTGTAGCGTGCCTTCAATAACATGATCAATTGATCATTGGTCACGGAATAAAACTGCAGTTACGTCCAACGAAGGCTAATGCGCTATAACTATTAAAGCTTTTTGCTCAGGTCAACACTGCACAACCTGTTTTGCCTCCGCCTTCTAAAGTGGAGGAGAAGGTGGATGGTGAGTCACTGAAGCCATCTTTGCCAAAAGAGCCAGAAACGAAATTGGAATTCGCTTCCACTGCGTCGAAACCGGTTGCAAAAAAGCGATCACATTCACAATCAAGCACCTCATCTAACTCCGCCCCTCCAGTGAAGATTCACAAACCTAATCATTCCCCTAAATCCCCAGGGGATGTTTCACGACCCCCTGTTTCAACTTACATTGTTCGACCACCGCCCATTCCGCTTCCACCCCAGTCTTTTTACCCCAGCCAGACAGCTCCTTCATTACCCAACCCTCCAATGTCTGTTCCTGGATCAAGCTCGGCTCTTTTAACTCATGGAAACGGGCCAGTAACTAATCACGCCCGCCATCCTTCTCCCCAACTCCCCCAACCAGCTCCCCCGCCTCCTCAACAGTCCCCTTTGCCTTCGAAACTTCCAGTCATCGACCTAATGGCTCCGAATGCGTCGTTATTAGTGCTGATAAGAAACAGTGGGAAATATCAGTTCGACGATTCCACGGTGAGCTTTAAAGTGAAATAGTTGACCATTTGAAGCTTTTCAAAAGTTTGGCCTCAGAATTAGTGTATAACAAAACATTTGATTGGACTGGTTGATTTCTATTCGATTCCACGATAGACATCCAACTTTTTCACAAATTGCGCTTTTCAATATTTTATGGACGAACAATCGCAAAAGCGCAATATTAATACTGTATCATGACATTTTGACTACTTTGTTTCGCTGGTTTACAGTAAGCCTTGTATGAGCATGATTACGCTATCGCAAAGAAGATTGCTCCGTTTAACAATTTTTTTTTCGCACCTAACGTATTTTCTCTCTTATTAGGACGAGAAAGAAGATCCTATTAGCAAGAGCATCCGTCTAACTGCCGTGCTCATTCTTATTAACATTTGTTTGTATTCAAATGAAGGCCGAAGGTAAATTAAAATAACATCTTAAGCAATTAATTTTGAGAACTTTCTAGATTCTTTGGCTCATCTCAGTACCATATTTTTTCCAAGAAGAAATGTTTACGTGTCTCAAAAAGCGATTGCGCTAGTGGAGGAGGCAATGCATCCTCTTGGCAATGATCTAAAACGACATGAGGGTTGCATTAAAAGTAATTTCGAGTGGTATCGCTGAGGCAATTATAAAGATTGTGATGTTTAGTCGTTGAAAGTTCTTGAACTGCTTGTGCAAATAATCTGTTGCTGTGATCGAATCAAAATTGCTTGTTTGCTTTTAGCCTTGTAGCCTGACCCCAGCCTCCCACTTTCAAAAACATTATCGACTTATGATAGTTGAACTACTAAATTCAATTTGAATTAAAAAGTGTTACAGAATAAAGTTTTTCAACAACTTGCTTATTGTTTTTAGCCTCCTTCAACGCCACGAGTATTGGTTGGCGTATCTAGCAATGAGTAGCATGGACTGCTCGCCTATGATCGCTAAACTTCTGTCGGAATTGGATAGGTAGTAAACATCGAGTATCTATCTCGTAAATGGTTCGAATTGGAAGCAAAAGTGGATTTTTGTCGTTTATAAATTTAAACTATTTGATAGAAAATTTTTCTACTTTTTTAAGTGTTTTAGTGGTTGTTTTTAAAACAGTACTTTTTGTACTTTTCTGTTTTGTGTAGAGGTTTTGACAGCTTATAATGCAGAAAACGCAGAACTCTTTGCTTTTTATCATTATTAAAACAAAATATTGGAAACCTCTAATTAAATTTTCTTGCAAAATATTTCAATTGCAAGACAGGGTAATGTCTTGATTTGATTGGCTTGATGTTCTTTCCATACCAAATAGAGAATTAAATTTTAACGAAACATTTGCATTTTTCTCTCATTTGCATGTTTTGTTGATTAGCGAACTGATTCATTGTACTGTACAATTTGATACGTTTTTCGAATCATATCTGTAGATCAGATTTTGACTCGCAACTGACTTGAATGGGGACTGAAGGCAAAATCAGTGGAAGTATCTAAAGTTAAAGCAATCGTATTAAATTTGATTGGCGTTGACTCCATCCATCTTGACCTAACCGTTCATGACGTAGGGGACTCCATTATTATGATTTTTATTGGCAGCCTTGAAGTTTTAATGCAGTAGTCTAGCCTTATATTAACCTATCTATAGGTTAAAAGGACTCTGGCTTACCCTAATTGCGGCTTTGCCTTAGGATAGAACTAAGATGGCATCGCCGGTGTTATCAACGTCATGGTTGCCAATGTAAATTACGGCTAGAGAGGCTCCTACGTCTTGTCGGAAGTTCTATATATGTGGAAAGGCTTAGTCAAGAAGGATGGTGTCAACGCCAATCTAGTACGTTTGCCCTAACTTAGATACCTGTATTGATTTTGCCTTCAGTCTTCGTTTAATTTTGAAAACCGCTAGTATAGAGCGTTATTTCAGTTTGAATTTCTTGCATCGAAATTGGCACCTAAAATCGTATTACCGTACTGTATTTTGCCGAATAAATGATTGCGAAACGAGGTGGATTATCGCAACTCTTCGCCGTCTCGTCATTATATATCATAAAAATAACAGTTTTAACTAGTTTAGAATTACTTGTTAAGTTTTATTTCCAGCCTTGAAAATATTTGAAAAAACCTTCGCGCAGTTTTGCAACAGCTAAAATTGGGTGAATTTTAAGTGCTGCCATTCTATCTGCTTGCCTTAGAGAGCTGGCATTTTGTTGTGCTACGTTCCTTGTGTCCATTGTTATGTCATGTTTATTAAGTGCAGTTGTGCTGTTTGCAAAGGGGCGGATCCGTACTTGCTGCTGCGTTGCATACCCTATTCGATTTCATGAATTTTTGAGCGATTTTAAATATTCGCTCTCTTTGCAAAGAGTCTACGATTTAGCTTAACCAATAAAAACGTATTTATGATACATCGTGAAGCTAATTACTGCATTCCGCTTCGAAAAGACGTTACCATTACCAATGTAGATTTGTAGCAATCTAGTTTGCAATCATCGAATTTCATTGGTACGACAAGGTACTTAAGTACTAATTGCACGGCGGTTTTGTAGGATTAAAAACACTAAGGCCTTATTTAAAATAGTAAAATTTCTATACGTTTGGGACTTGGCTATGTCCATCATCAGTAAAAATAAAAATCTAAAACAGTAAAAAATAAAAAAAACAGGTCCCAATGAAAGTAGCCTCCATGCAATACAAACTGTAAAATAGCGCTGAAAATACGTAAAACTTGCCGATTGTATGCAATTTGTTGTATTACTGCTGCATACACTGAGTATTTTTTCTCGATACTAACGCTGTGCAGAGAATGAGGAAAACGAAAAAGTAATATCACGAGTTTAAGAAATACAAAGTTACCGATGACAGATCAACGTTTATGTCAGATTTCAGTTTGTCGATGCTTAACGTTTCCAAAATGAAGAGCTTATTCGGTTCCTGGCTGTTTCACGTATTTTAGGTTTAGCAAAGTCACTTTTATGGTCAGAATTTACAGAGATCAATAGTAACGTCCGTGTTTTAAATTTCTTGGACCCGAGATAGTGTTCGTGAGTTGTGTTAGCAAATTTCTGGCAGTCTCACCAATGTAGTTGCTGCCGTACGAGCAGTGAATGTGGTAGACCATATTTGACCGATGTAGTTGTTTTTAACCTTCTTTGACTCGAAAACAACTTTTTAATTTGAAAGTGTCATAAATAACTCTAACTTTAATTTTCCCATTAGTATTTTCTGCAAAAAAAAATCATGAATAACTCTCACTTCGATTTTTCCATTTGTATGTTTTTGTTTTTTTTGCAAAAAATACAAATTGAAAAATCAGAGTTAAAGTTATTCATGACACATTCAAATTAAAGTTTTTTTCGAGTCAAAAAGGTCAAGCACTATCACATCGATCAAATGTGGTATATCACATTCATTGCTCGTGCGGCAACTATATTGGTGAGACTGCCAGAAATCGTCGCCTGAATATTCATGACACATCTGCCAGAATATTCATGACACATTCAAAATTAAAGTTTTTTTCGAGTCAAAAAGGTCAAGCACTATCACATCGATCAAGTGTGGTATATCACATTCATTGCTCGTGCGGCAGCAACTATATTGAGCTCGTATGACAGCAAAAATGCAAAATACGTTAAAAAAATTCCCGTTAATCGGACAACAATTAACCGCAGTCTTTGCCCAAATGCCCAAGAGCGCATTACCAAATACTAGGAAATAACTAGATGGGAGCTTGCTGAAGAGCAACCCCTTTGAACGAACGACGCAAGTATCTACAGATTTCAAAATAACATAGCGCCCTAGCTTGAGCCGTTCAAAAAATTCTTGGAGGGTTCATTTAGGTTTCCGGCAAGATGATACCGCAGAACTACGTCGAAATTTATGTTTCTTAAACATCAACTGATAGCAAAAAAACTAGCACCCTAGCTTAAACTGTTCAAAAATTGTTGTTTGGGGGTCCCGGGGGGGGGGGGTGTTACCCCCGAACTATGTCAAAATATTTGTATGCCTAATATCTACTGATATCAAAAACAAACTGGCTCCCTAAGTTGAGTCGTTCAAAAAATTCATTTGCGGGGGGTCCATTTGGGGGAAGAAAAGACAAAATTCAGATTACGGATTGTTATACTTAATTACAGTGACAATTGGAACCGTATGATGAGTTATCTGCAATAACCAGGGCCACGCAAGTGCAGATCGGCGTTGCGTGATCGACGAACGGACATTACTAACCACAAATTAGGCTAACTCCGCTCGTTAGTCTGGCAACTTCGCTAATCGGACATTATTCACTAGGACAAATCGTGTCCGATTAACGGTAGTTGACTGTATTAAAAGTTAAAACCTTGTTTCATTTCTTAGATTATTACTGCCTTACCCGGTGGCGACGATTAAGCAAATACGTATGCATACTAGGTTGCGTCTACCGATTGAGTTTGTAGTGTAGCTACATATCCGAAAAAGCGACTTCCAGTTCTGTGAACTTTGACATTACCTTTTAATCCGCAGCTCTTTTTATACCGGTAGTGGCTGCTCTTCACTACACCAAGAAAGTTAGTTTCGACTTCCCAAGAAGCCAACCAAGTTAACTTGAACAGAAAGTTATTTTGTTGCCCAATAACGTAAGCAGAGGTGGGCAGCGCAAGCAGTGGTGGTCATTGACTTGGGGGCCTCGGGCAAGAAGACAAAAAATGGGCCCCCCTTGAGCAACACCTAATGCTACTGAGATCGTGCAGGATCAACGCTTCCGGGTTGGTACTTAGCACGAGCCCGTTCCCCCAAAAAGGTTTTTACTTAACCGATGTAGGCATGTAGCCTACCATCGGTTTTAGTAAATCTGAGGGTGAGCACAATGAAAAACTCTCACAACTAGCCGATCAGGATCTGAAAATTCAAGACTAAAAACAGTGTCATAACCAGTGGTGTAAAAAGTACTCGAAAATTGTACTCAAGTAAAAGTTTCGTTACCGACAAAAAAACTACTTGAAGTAAAGTACAAAGTACTGACCAAAAAAAGTACTTGAGTAAAAGTAAAAAAGTAGTCATTTTAAAACTACTCAAGTAGAAGTATTTCTGAAAGTATTCACGCAAAATAAGCAAACTATTCAATTGACATATGACAACTGGTTGCCTACTTTACATCACTGCCACAAGCGCTTGATTTTCTAACCCCTCACAATCTTAAAAAGTCATGAAATATTAATTGTGCAGGTTTTTTGTTACTATATTCAAGGAATCAATTCATGAAATATTTGCTCAAATACTCATTCACTGCCAGGCGCGTAGCCAGGATTTGGAAAAGGAGGGGGGCTATTTTGAAAGAGTGAGAATTGTGCAAACGACCTTGACTCGAATTTTCATTGAACTTGAATCAGTTTCAGACGGTTTGTCCGAAAATTAAGACGAAATTTCTCGGAAAGCTCGGAAATTCATAGTTTTTTTCCGCCGAAAATCAGGTGTTCTCCAAAAAAATAAAAAAGGTCTTCACTGAAATTGAGAGTGATTTTTCGGCCGAAGTCCGAAATTCAAAGGTTTTTACCGCCCAAAATCAGGTGTTCTCCAAAAAAATAAAAAATAAAAAGGTCTTCACTGAAATTGAGAGTGATTTTTCGGCCGAAATCAGAAATTCAAAGGTTTTTTCCGCCCAAAATCAGGTGTTTTCCAAAAAAAAAGGTCTTTACCGAAATTGAGACTGATTTTTTGTCCAATTTAGCAAGTTCAGACGTTTGAAGGGGGGCTGTTTTCGTATGGGGGGGGGGGCTATTTTCAATTTTTCACAAAAAATCGGCCTCAAAAGCACAAAAAACATGCAATTTTGCATACTTCACGAGCCAATGGGGGGCTCGAGCCCCCCCCTGGCTACGCTACTGTTCACTGCCATTGTTTGTTAAATTTATATGCTAAAAACCAACAACACCGTGGAAGTGGCTTATTAGAGTGTCGGCAGCGTGGCCAAGAGAGTAAAGGCGTCGTTTTTTTGACGACCCTGATCGCATGATCATGGGTTCAACCCGCACCCTGGTCACGTTGTTGCGTCCTTGAATAAGACATTTTACGATGATTACCTCTGCTTGGTGGCTTTGAACAAGCAGCAAATTTATGTGGGAAGAAGTCATCGGTCAACCGGAAAACTTGGAAAATGGTCAACTCCTAAGCGAGTGCGGATTCATCCAAAGGATAGCACCATCGTCGCTTTCTCGTGAAAGGTGGATAAAGATATATCAATCAATCAAGCCTACTGTGTCCACAGGGTCCGCCAAAAGTCACGCACCACAGCCAAAATTATAGTCTGCGATAAACTTTTTTTGAATTAAAGAAGAAAAAATTGTCGTGAATTTTTTTTTAATGATTTTATTTCACGACATGTGAAGGCAGATAGAAACCGGTAGAAACATAACTGAAACTGTAAGTGAAGCACAGTCATTCATTGATTGATACCAGTGTCCTGTGACAGCAATAGTAGGTTAGACTGCAGCTTAATTTAATTCCAATTCAATTTACTTGCTGCACTTTAGAAAACCTGCTGCCTGCCTAGACAAAGTTTATCATGCAATTCCTGAATTCCACCATGTTTGTTTTCAGTTTTACTGATTTATTCACCGTGTTGCCATGACCACGAAACCGCAAAGTGATATTAGGGTCGTTGAGGCAAGCTGCCACCTCTCTACCATACAAAGGTGTAAGCACTGAGCAGCACATTATCACCTTCAATGCACATTGTCAAGCAGGAAGATGTGAATACAGTTTGCTATAGGCTACATACTTTTAAGTCTTTGGCTTTACTGGACCAAATTTGAACCCAAATATTCAGCTCGATATACAGATGCTCTAACCACTAGGCTATACCATCTTGTCGGCATATTTATCAGTTCAACCCCAGGCTCTCGAATTGCAAGACACTGTTCTCAAGAACAAAGAAACATTTCATCAGTTTATTACTCATTGATGAAGTTTTACTGCTACAGTGCTACTCAGCAGAGGTGGAGTCCTTGAGGACGTCATTGGTCTCGAGGACACATTTTGAAGTCCTTGGCCTTGAAGCCTCAAGTCCTCAAAAAATGCCTGTCCTCGGCTCGAGGACAGCAGTATTTTTTGAATTGTTAAAATTTTGTAGTTCGCCAGAAAAAAAATTTGAAGACGTTTTTTTTGGAGATCGCCTAAATTTGGACTGTAAAACCGACTCAATCTGCGTGAAAACCGATCAAAATCTGGGATAAGATCGTTTGATGTTGTTTCCAGCCTCTGAATTAGCCCCCTATTGCAAATTTCTGGCTATGCGCCTGCCAGGATCTCATATCTCCACTTATCAATAAATTTCTGCAATTGCCTAATCCTCCAGTCCTGCAAAACAGCAAAACGCGAATGGACCTTTCACAGCTCGATTGTAAATGCACCCTAACCTACTAACTCTACTCATGACTTCAGGAAAACTGACGATTCGTTTGCATTTTATTGGTGTTAAAATGGTTCTAGGTTGACCTATGATGTTGCAGGCTAACTATTCAAAACAGCTTTGGTTCCTAGTCCTGATTAAGAAGTTGATGTTTGCCGGACTGCGGGTGCTTGATTACTTGACTAGAAAAAATGCAATCGTTTTCAAAAGCTCATAAACGCAGTCAAGCGTGGAATTTAAAAAAAGAAAAAACCAAGGGAGAATAACCTGACTGCGCGTTTACAAATGATTGACTGCAGATGCTCTCAGTTAAAGTGCAGTCAACACTGCGGCTCAAATTTTAAAACTACTTTGTACTTTTATCAAATAATAAGTACTTAAGTAGCGTTACTTCAGACTAAAACTACTTAAGTAAAAGTAAAAGTAGTTAAAAAAAAACTACTCAAAAAAGTACTCGTTACCGAAAAAAACTACCTAAGTAATCTACTCAAGTAAAAGTATTTCGTTACTTTACACCACTGGTCATAACCAATTACTTATCAGGCCTACCCATACGTGCTCAGTACCATAAAACTACGGATTTCCATGTCATACATTCTACAGCAAACAAAAAATTTCTAAAATGCGGTTATCTACTAAAAGAGATTTATATATCTGTATTAATTGTCTGTACCATAACCTATGGCTTATACTACGTCCGTGAACGGATATCAAGTACAGGTAACGTGCAAATGCTTTGGGCTAGGCGTTTTTTGATACTTAAAGAGTCACCCTTTGCAAAGTGCCCCTCAAAAAAGAGCCCTCGGCAAAAAAAAACATCAAAGAGCCTTTTGAAAAATGGGGTCCTTTTATCGTCCAAGGAGCTCTTTGTAAAGAAACCATCCAAACAGGGCCATCTGCAAAGGGAACTTCCTCAAGTAGGCACCCTGCATAGAGCCTCTTCCATAGCCGAAAAGAGCCTTTTGCAAAGAAACTATCCAAGAAGGGCCCTCTCTCATCATCTCAAACGGACCCTCTTCATAAGGCTCCCGCAAAAGGGCCCTCTTTATAGGGCCCCCACAAATGGGCCCTCTGTATGTGCTTTCCATAAAAGGTCCTCCACAAAGGAGGCCGTTACTTGTACAGGAATGTACAAAAAATAGCCCTTCCTAATGTCCCTCCAATAAGAGCCCTCTGTAGAGGCCCATGGGCCCTCTTCACAAGACTCCTACAAAGGGGCCCTCTTCATAGGGCCCCCACAAACGGGTCATTTGTATGTGCTTCCCATAAAAGGCCCTCTACAAAGGGGTACTTATTTGTACAGGATTGTACAAATAAGGGCCTTCCAAAACGTCCTTCAAATAAGGGCCTTCTGTAAAGGTCACCCAAAAGGAGCCTCCAATGGGGCTCTCCACAAAAGGCCCCTAATGCGTTAACCCTAATGCCGGTACAAATAAAGGTTCTATAGCAGAGGTGGAGTCCTCGAGGACACATTTTCAAGTCCGTGACCTTGGCCTCGAAGCCTCAAGTTCTCGAAAATTGCCTTGTCCTCGACTTGAGGACAGCACTATTTTTTGAATGGTTAAAATTTTGTAGATCGGCTGAAAAATGTTTTTCGAGATCGTTTTTTTTTTTGAGATCGACCGAAAAAAAATTTTTAAGACCTTTTTTCTTAGGAAAACACTTGCATTTGTGTCCTTGGTCCTTGGCCTTGGCCTCGAGCATTCCTGTCCTTGGTCTCGGATTTTTTTTTTTGTGTCCTTGGCATTGGCCTCGAGTCTTGTGTCCTCAACTCCACCTCTGTTCTATTGTAGGCGTAAATGTGCTACAAAAATTTGGGGTTTTTTATTGTATATCACATATATCACGTTTTCTGCGTGATATACAATCAAAGAAAACGAATGCGTGATATAAAAAAAATGACATAGGCCTACATGAAAGAAAACGAATGCGTCGAAGTTCTAGTGGACACAAAAAAAGGTCTTCACCTAGAATTGGGGTTTTTGCTTTAGAATTCTATCTTAGACTGTGCAAAAATCGACCTCCAAAGTGCTTTACTATATTATGCATTGTGGTTTCCCGGCCAATGATGGAGGGGGGCTATAGCCCCCTGGTTACGCTACTGCTGGTTGCGAAGGGACCAATTGAAAAAATACCCGATCAAAAAATATCGTCGGAAGAAAGAAGCGAAAGACCGTGCGGTGCTGCGGTCATCTATATTATCAGAACCCGTATCAATAACATCTTGATCACACGAATAATTCCTTGATCAGGCGAATAAGGCATGATATAGAAACTCTTCAACACGTAACTATGTAGATGCTAGGTAGGTGAGCATAATGCTGCACTAAGATTTGGAAAATGAAAAGCATTGGTTTCATGCACAATAAAAATGTCAATAAAATTATTCTTGGACTAGGCAAGTATTTTTTCTGGAAGACTACGATTTTTGGCTTGAGACAGAGTAGAGATGCATCAGCATTCAGCAATGATCAGTCTTTTTATATCCAACTAAATGAGTCCCTTTCGTTTCTTGAAAAAGTACCGTAGTGTTATGCTTGAGTAGCTATCGTAAATAAATAGTCAAGATTTAATTTCAGTTGTTTTGAAATTTTTGGTTATGAATTTTAATGTGCAGTAGCAGGATATATTCTGAATATTGTAGTTACATTTTATTTACCAAGTTGCCTTAGCCAGGAGACAGCGAAGGGACAGTTCGGTCTTCGAGTCAAGCTGCCACATGCCTCTACCAGTACCCTACAGGATGGAAGCTTCAAGTTTACACTGTCCCTTTAATTGCCGAACGTCAATCACTGAATCAGGAAAGCTGTGAAACTGAATTGAATGTGAATTTTTATGGTCTTTGGTTTGACCCGACCGGGAATCGAACCCGAGTTTTCCGTTTCAGTAGCAGACGTTCTATCCACTCGACGACTGATCGGTCAAGTAAGCCTATGCTGGTAGAGAAAGTGGTAAACCGGTTAAAAAATGTGAATTATTGGTTAGGTCAAAATCAAATCATTTACCGTAGGTATTCTGCTAACTCAAGTTGTTGTACTGCGTAGAAAAAAAAAGAACCAAACTGTCTCAGAAGAAAGAAACCAAGCCGATTTCCAGTACCCTGTACCAGACAGCCAGAAGGCTACCAGTCTGCCAGTATCTCAGATCTATCAGAAATTTAGAAAATATTGCTTGAGTTAAAAAACTACAAAAAACAACAAAGCAGACCCATAGCCTACTCACTACTCTTTTGCCTTCGCTATCCTACTCACCAGCTCAGTACAGATTAGGGTAGCCTACTGGCTGACTGGTACCAGTACTACTTCACTACTCTAGGCCTAGATCAAAGATTGTGCACACAGGTAGCTTAAAACCCAAAGCTTTGAAAATAAAACAGTTTAACGTTGATTATTGCCTAGCTTTAAACAATGAATCTTATATTCTTATGATTTTATTTATTTATTTCCTACTGTACATGCTGGAAAGCTATGATACTTTATAATTATGTTTGTGAAGTATTTCTGCACAAATAGTGATAAGCTCTTGATTATTATAGGCTACCGTATTAAGCATCTTTTTTTGTTTCCCAGTTCCAGACTCCTGAGTGTTCTGAATCAGGAATTGTGAATTACATTGACTTTGCTAATAATACTTGGAAGTGCAAAAGTGATGTCAGAGGCTTCATTTGATACAAGTGCAGCTGACACTTTAACCAGTGGATTATCTCTTGGTCAGTTTATCAAAAATGTGGCAGAAGAGGTACCTATGTCATTCTAAGCTTAGCTACAAAGTTAGGCCTTCTTTGCTACTGTTGCTGTAATTAATTACCGGTACGGTAGGCTAATACACTGCAGTGTGGTAAATTTACTGTAGACTGTTTTGCCCTTACTGTTACAGTACCACAATTATTATTTACCGGTATCGTGGTTGCTACCATCATGTGTCTTATCGGTACACTTACAGTAATGGGCAACTTTGCAGTTTGGTTGCCCAAACCATGTATTTTTTGGTTTTTGCTTCTATGAAAAAATTGAAAAGACAAAATCTTAAATTAACAGTAAATGTATTCTAAAAAAACACTAAAAATTTAACCAAAGTTGATATTGAGAATGGCAGAATTATGTTTTCTTAGAAAAGCAAAATACCGGAAGGCCCATAATAATATTTTTCAAATTTCTCTATAACGATTAATTATGCTTAAAATATTCTCCAAGCAACTGTTAGCAAATATAGAACTATGATAACGCGCCATAAAACTGAGTAGTTTTTATGATTAAATCATAAAGAATTTCTGACATTTTTTATCCATAACAATTATAGTTTTTGATAAATTAGTACCAGTATTGTTATATTGCTAGCTTTTTATTCTTAAAATAGAAGTATTTTATGTGTACTAACTATTGTACCTGACTGATATATCAAAGAAATTATTGTGATTGCTGTTTAACTGTTTAAAGAATAGCATTACCAGTATTAATGAATTGTTCTTGTAAGGCACAGCCTGCTGACAGTTGGTACCGACTACAACCAACTGTTGAAAAAGAATGGCAAACTTTGCAAGGAGAATCCATATCGCAGGTAGGTTAAATGGTGCACAGTTTTAACAATGCTCAATTAGCATATAATGTCATCAGTCATGGAATGTATTTTTACCAGTCTATCACTGTAGGTAGTGTCTAGAGCATCGGTTTTCGACATCAAATCGCTGCTGCACCAGCAGCCTGTTATATTGCTTTTTTCTCATTGATTCGACTTAAATACGACACTTTGATGCATCAAAGCGTTCGGGTTCGATTTACGCTGGACACACTTGGCATATATAGTGCTAGAGTGCAATCTCGCTACATGATTCTTTTTTTCTCTAGAACCTTACAATTAGAGTTAGGATTTGGGGAGCGATGCCAGCTTGAAAGATAGTAAATTGAACTGCAAAAAGAAACGACTAGTGCTGCAGCGATTTGATGTTGGAAACCGAACCTGTGCAGCAGACACTGCCATCAGTTTAATTAGCCATGTTTAAACTAATATTTATTAGCCATGTTTAGTGCCAGGTTTGTATTGGTAATGTTGCACCAGAGTTAATTATGCTTTCATTATAAATTTACCTGGTTCAAAAAAAAGCTCAACAGCATTGCCCAGAGCAAACATCATAACACAGTACACTTTGAAATTTTTATTGACGATCTAATTTTCCGTAGCCTTTAAATTATAAGTCATCGTCCTTTTATTTATAATGTGTTTCACCGGTGCTTGTTGCAAATAAAGAAAAATTTTAATTAATTCTTGTAAAAAGAGTTGCATCATCTAGATTTAAATGATTAAGATTATAATCTTTGCCAGCTGCATATGTTTCTTTGTAAAATATCATACTTCAAAATCAAAAACCTTAGGGTGTGGAAGACATACAACCAGTTACATTACCTGATGATACTGTCGTTTTTTAGAATTAATTAGTATACTCTAACTTTTTAGCAGTGTTCTCTCTAAGTTTTTGCCTTTTGAGTAAGTTTTGAAAAAGGTATGAAAATATGCTAGTGTTGGCGAAAATGTCATAGCTTAGGTTTTGTGAAACTGCCAGATCACCGAAAATACCCGAAAAACACAACTTCGTGGTGTTCATTGATTGTCATTCATAGCAATTTATGTTAATTCCAGATATTGCCCACATGGTGGGGCTTAGTAGTTTCAAATTATTAAATCACCTTAGCACTTAACTGCTAAATGCGTTTTTAATTTTTAGATGCAGTTTTTAGATCCTTTCCAATCTTGAAATAATTATTTTCACAATAAAAAGAAACTTCAAAACATTGAAAAACCCTTTCTCACTTCAGAAAAATTTGTGCAAAAATGCTGGAAATTTGTGTTTTTCACATTTTTTTGCGCTTAGAGGGAACACCTCTTATTAATTTAGTGTTTTTTGTTCTTTGGTTTAATTTTTTTTAATTTATGAGGTAGATGTTTCTTCGATTGCCTGTATTGTGTATGTGAGAATATTTTTTATGTTTCCTTGTTGCATTTTTTAGAACACAATTGTTGATGATGAAATGACGGAATTACCTTTGAGTGATGTCTCTGCTATGAGTGCTAAACAAGGTAAAACTGCTGTATGTATAACATTTCAATGATATGTTGATCTTAGCTGGCTGAATGTATATTGTGCTTTTCACAATATAGGTTTTTAAAATTGCGGTTATTTTTGTCAAAACTGCATCACAGAAACTGTGTTTTGTTTGGACTTGCTAACTTAATTGCTTGATCATGCCAAGTTTCACTATTTTTATTATCTTGATCATTAATTATGGAGGTAGCCCATTATTTGCTTTATTTTAAGTTAAAAGATTGTTTTGTTTAAAGTTACTGTTCATGATTCAGGTGGTGTGTTGATATGGACTAATTTGTTTGATGTTGAGATAGGATAGTACTGGTCTTTTTTTTTACTTCATGTATAAACTTTTGTAATACAGTATGTATCAAATAATATACATTTCAGTAATATTTCCTAGAGGATAAGTTTTCATATCGTTCAATTTCATATTAAAATCTCAGCCCAAATTATTGTAATGTGAAATAATTTTATTTGTGGGTTAATGTTGTAAATTTCTGGTGCTTATAATTCTGACCATGGAAAATTAAGTGTAAAGTGTGCTTTGCTTTTCAGGTTTTTTAAATCCAATTGCAAGTTTAATCAAACAATCAGAAAGCCAAAAGCAATCTGAATACTCAAAACAGAGCAGCAAGTTGTTTCCCCAGCCGTCTACATCACTAGCTACTCCTGCAGTAACTAGTCAAATCCAACCATACAAAAAGCCTGAAAAGTTTTCTCAAGATTATTTTGCAACACCTGCTCTTAGCTACCAAAAACCAAACACGGAAAAGTATAGCATTGTGACGACTCCTTTAACCTCTAAGCCTCTCCAGCAGCAATACACCAAAGCTAATGACAGCCAGCTTTCTGCTCAAGAAATTTCTAGTTTACTAGAGAAAGATGATTCTTTGGCTCAAAGGGTCAAAGACTTGCTAGAGGACAATGCATCTATTAGATCTGAAGCTAGCGAGCCTTTGACAAAGCCTGCAAATCAACAAAAAATACCCACTTTATTGCAATCAACATCTAAAGACAATAAAAAAACAGTAGAAAAGCAACACAGTAACTGCACAACTGCATCCGAACCTGAGCATGATGAACATATTGTTTTATCTGATGCCAGTTTGTGTTCCACTAATGAAAAATCTGCAACTGCAAAAGTGTTGAATCAAACTAACCCAATGATGAAGACTCTTAATCTTTTTAGTGATTCTGGCTTCAACATAGGGAATTTAACTGACGTTTCCAATCTTGGTGACCCTCTCGAAAGCTTGAATGCTTCAGGGGCGACCGAGTATGGGGATCTTCCAGAGACTGTGGATATACCACCAGATATTGTTCAGCGATTGCACAATATGCGATTAATTAGTCAGCAACAGCAACATAAAGTGGATCCTCTTGAGCAGTCCAATTTTGTTACAACCAGCGATCCAGATGCTATTCAAGCACTTCCTGTTGTTTCAACTACTATCACTTCCACCAACACTTTACCTATTTCTGGAGATGTTCGACTTCATACTGGCTCAAATCCGACTACACCACAGTTTCCTATTGAGAAAGAGAAATTGAAACAACTTCAAAGTTACATTGAAAAGAAAACTGGTGTTCAGACTGTATCTCCTCTTGTAGTTGGCACTGATATTATAAAAAAATCAGTGCAAGAGCCTAATAGTGCATCAAAGCTAGACAATCAGCCAACACCTGTTTCCAAAGCAACTCTTATGACTGCTGGAACTTCCTCTGCTATTAGTAGTGCTGGAACTAGCACATTACTTGCAGCAACTCCACTTGCTAAAGGTGAAATTGAAAGTGTGCCTACGTTAGCAAGCATTCAACAAGGCGACGCAACACCTAATCCATCTTCAAATATGCTACAATTTGACAGCTCTCAGCGATGTGATCCTGAAGGGATGAGTCCTCCTGTTAACTCAACAGCAGCTTCGCTTGCTATAGTTAAAGCTGCTGTTCCAACTGTTCAACTTTCATCGAGTTCTGAAACAAAGCAAAACTTTTTGCCACCAACTGGAGTTAGTGAAGCTGAGGATGAAAGTTACTTGAGTGAAAATCTTACGGATGAATCACTACTTGCAAGAATCAAGTTAGCTCTTTCTGATTCGTTTTCTCAGCAGCCTGATTTGCTTGAGAAATCAAGTGCTAGTGTTTCTAGTAGCATTGATTCCCTTGCAGCTCATGTGAAAGCTCTGCTGAAGGAAGAAGTTCCCAAGCTTGTTTCAACGGAGGATCTTGAAACTTCCAATCTCAGTGAAGTGATAGAAAATTTTGAGCACACAGATTTATGGAAATTCGTTGCGCAATTTATGCCTTCGGCTGCTCCAGTTCAGATTGCTGGGCCTTTACCTCGGACGAAGCTTAATGATAGTCAGTTATCTTCGAGTGAAGCACTAGAACAAGATGCGACGCTCACTGATTCTGGCTTGGATAATTCAATTTTAGAACGAATTCGTGCTGAGTTTAAGAAATCTATTCATTACGTGCCCAGTGTAGATTCTGCAACCACGTCCGAAACAGACAAATCTCAACCTATTTCTCATCTCAAACTGGTCGATTCTGTTGACACTAGTGGAATGGAATTACCTGCTCATGTAACTGTTAAAAGTGTAAGTTCTACTCAACCTCAGGCAACTCCGCCAGTTTCTACTGCGACCAATCTTCACATTATTGATGAAGAGCCGATGGCAGTGGATCCGATTCCAGGCATTCCTGATTTTACTCCGAGCGTGATTCAACGATCCAGTCCTACTGTTCCTTTTTTGGGACAAAGTTATCAAGTTAAGGTATGGATTTGATGTAGTAATCTGTTAATAGAACCACATGTTATGCTATCAAGAGTTTCTATGAGACTTGGCAAGTTGGTGTATTTTTACAGTACCGTAAATTTGAAAAGTTTGACCGAAAAATTAATTTTCTATAATGGTCCATAAATATCTTGTATGTAGGATGCGTGGCCTGAAAAGAAATTCTCGCATTACAAGCAAAACGCCAAGTCGATGATAGCAAACCAACTTAACCGTGCAGCTCATCGGGATTTTGACGTTAGCCTCACTCCTGCTACACACTCAAGTAAGGTTTTCTGTTGCTAATGTTTTGCGAATTGCTAATCCTTTCTTTTGTTACGTGAAGCTGTATGATGCTTTTTGAAACTTCTACGTGAAAATCAAACAAGTCTTAGAAGTGAAGCTTTTTTGTTATCATGCAGTTACAAAAATTTTTTTCAAATAAATTCAGTTCCTTTTTAGCGCTAGTTTTAGTACATTTAACATAAACTAACAAGTTACAACACAAAAATTACTTTTTAGAATTAAACTTGTCGGAAAGATTACCACCGCCCCCTTCTACGGTGAGATGTGATACTTTTTATAACCGTTTACGATGTTATGTTGCGATTACGCTACTTTTCGATTTTGAAATCGAGGGAGTTGTTTCATGAAAGCTCGTTTTTAGCAATCTTTGAAGTTCAAATAAGCGCCGATTCTTTGGAAGCGTTTTCTTTCCGGCGTTTTAGGTTTAAATAATGGTTTGGTTGTTGCTACAACGAAAGGTATATAACTGTATATAGTACATGTGGTCGTATATTTAATTGGTTATGTTTGCAAAAAATATTGTTAATAACATAAAGTTTATTGCTGTTTTGCTTAGATTGACAATTATACTTCACTTGGAAAGAAACGGGAAATTAGTCTTTCTTCTTCTGGAAAAAGGTAGGTATTTCGTTAGATGTTGGTTAATGTTTTTCTCGACGATTTATCAGTTGTTTTATTCGCAGATCATCTCCACATCCACAATCTGCTTATTTCACTAAACGAGACGTTTCATTGACAAGTTCGGCCACTAATACTGGTAAGAAAAAAGACGGCTTGTCGTGAAATACAAATGAATGATGAAAATAAGCTTTAAAAACATCGATTAATGTTGAAAATATGAGGTAGCCTTAAAAACGACTAAATTTTTGTTGAATCGAAAGATACTCGAGCGATAAATCCGGTGTTTTTAAAGCAATTCCAATGGAAATACGTGTTCTCATTCACTGTTAATTAAATCATACCGGCCAGTTGGTCGAGCGGTAACACGTTCGTCTCTGGAGCAGGAGTCTGAGGCCGGTCAAATTAGACACAGTGTTGCCAATAGCTTGCCACCGCTGCGACATTTCGAAAGGAGCTGTATTATCTGGCCAGAATGACGCGGAGATGGGCCCCGCCAATTCGTTACACGCTTCGGCGTAATACAGCGAGTATCATTGAAGATTTGATTTGACCATTTGCCAGCAAAAATGATAAGATGGTCTAAAAATTAGACATTTTTATTTCTTTTTTATTAAAATTTAATGAAAACTCTTTTCGGATTGTCATAAATTGACCAAATTTTGTATTTTTTTAAATAGACAATTGTACCTATGACGCTGTATCGTCACGTGCTTCTCCTTCGTCGAGTGTTGGTTTTCCAGATCAAGTTGAAAGAACGTCAAGTATGTAGCACATTCCCCTTTTCTTAATTTTTTTTTTTTTTTTTTTTTTTTTTAGGAAAGAAGACAAAAATAAATAAACTCTTCCAAGCATCACGTCATATGTCAGTCATACCCTACCTAATGTCAGGATTTAAAGACCTGTCAATCATGAGAATGAATTTTTGAATTGCATCAAACCCGTTTTTCGGAACATATTCTATGTTAGTTACGTGAACTTGCTTAAACGGCGACAGCCAGGGAATCGAACCCACTTCCTGTGGGAGCAGAGTTCTGCTCCTTCTATTTTAACAGCGATGTATTGTTCAAACTTCTTCAAGTGGAAGATGATAGAGTTAGTAAATTCATACATTTACAATTGACTTTTACCAAATTTTTCTTGACTGAAATTATTTTCAAGCTCTCGTACAATGGAAAAACTTTTGTTATTACATTCTTATCTCGCATTGTTAATGTGCAGATCGAGGGGCAAGCTCGCGTACCAAGTCAAGTCGTGACGTCACACCAGCGCCTAGTGGCATGACCAATAAAAGTAAAGAATCCTTTTGTTTATATTGTTTTTGCGCTGGAAAGCTACCTTTTTGAACCATATCGCTGTTGCAGTCCTAAACAGGGCATCTCGAGTCTTGACACAAGAAAACTTACCAATGCATAGCCAGATTGTTTGAATTTTAAAATACGTTTTTGTGCTTTCTGGCCTAGGGTGGTTAAAGCGGTTGCTTTGGGAAGAGCCACCGAACAATAACCACGTAAACTGAGGTTTTCGAAAACCTTGCTCTTCCACAGGATTTGAACATGCAGCCTATGGATAACCAATTTTTGGTCTAAGAGAATCAGTTCTGTATTCCAAGGGTTACAGGTTCTAATTCTGTGGGAGGATAACAGTGGTTCTTTTTTAAGTAACTGCTCTGGTTGCATTTCAGCCCAGAATGCACGAAAAGCTTACGTATTCCTTTGAAATACTGCCGTTAATAATTGTGTTTGTTTGTAGGTTCATCCGTTACGCCAAAGGTTTCAAGCGGTTTGCCGAAGTCTTCTAAACACGTGACTTTGACAGAACCTCATCGCTCAGCGCCACCACGTAAGTTTTTTCGCAATTTTACCGATTAAAAAGCAACCGACTTCAATAATTTTTTGTTTGCCATTTTTTTGCCCTGTACACCGCCATTAAACTCCCTCAAGTTTGTTGTTAATTGAATGTGAACTATGTTATATTTTCAAGGTAAATTCGTGCCGTTACGTTGGTTCATTAAAGCTACTCTCAACATTAAAATAATATAGTAGGCTTTTTACAAAATCGTAGCAGTTGAAACTATCTCGAATTTCCCTTGCTGCAATTTCGTTGTAAAACTCTGTTTTTAGGGTATTATCAGCAAAACGATTCATTTGAAAGAAGGCAAATTGCTGACTCTGCAAGAAAATACAAGTCACAGAGCGACGAATTTGTGAGTCCGAAAAGACGCATTCCGCCGCTCAGAGAGCGTGTTAGTGTGCAAGATTGGCTCAGATCTCCGGAACGGAAGCGCAAATTGGAACAACAAAAACATCTTCCCACTTTCGATGAACTGATGGAGGAAGAGGAGCGAAAACGAGAGGAAAAAACAGAAAAACGTCGCGAGCAGCGAACTGCAAGAGAGATGAGTTCCTTACAAGAACGAAATATGAATATTCAAAGCTCGCGCAAATCCTCTTACTCGAATCGTAACCCTATTCAGACAAACTCCGAAAATGCAAGTAAAAAGTTAGATTTTGAAAAATCGTCTTTGCGGCCGCAGTTGGATGATAACGATTCGTACCAACAAGCATCTCTTAATACTGCTGGGCTTCCCGCAGCTCTCAGCAGATCTTCCCTATCCGAAGACAGTGACGTCAACATACAGCGTCGAATGGTAAACCAAGCATTATCCGACACTGAATTTAAATCCAGATTAAAGAAAATACCTAAAACTGTATCCGAGTTTCAAGCCATGGACGAAAAATCACAACAGGAGTTTCTCGGGCAGGTTATGATTTGGGTCAACCAAAAAAGGCGTACTTCAGCTAATGGCGAAAGCGTCCAACGTAGAGCTGCTGTAACGACATCAACTTCAAGCAGTATTCTCAGTTCGAACCTTGCTGTATGTGATAGTGACAGCACAGAATACTGTGACCTACCTTCAACACCTACAGCTACCTCATTCAACACCAGTTCTCTTCTAAGCATGGATGAAGCCAAAGCAGAGAAACTGATGAAAAAGCTTCTGGAAAGAATCAAAAGACAGAAGGAATCGGAAAGACCGGAGCGGAAAAAACCTTCTCATAAGAGGTAAGTAATTTCAATAAGTCTTGCATTCTTAACTTGGGTGGCTTTGAACAATCTGTCAAATATCTGCGCAGTTGCGCTCGCCATGTGATTGAGTGTTTTATGTTTTTTTCGACTTTGCGTTGAAAAAGATAGCTTTCGCAAATATATGGTCACATTCACGTATCGGTAAACGTTATTAAACATCTATTGTTTACGTACAATGTTTTGTGTGGCATTTGGTTTGTAAATACGTACACCGTTTTTGAAAATAAAACTTTTCAATTTGGGCTTGCTTTGAAAAATGTTTGACTTTAGGACTGCGGCTAGTTCGAGCACCCCTCAGAAACGTCGCCCACCGTTGCCAGTTCCTGAAGCCAGCTCCATCGCCTCTACTGATACCGACGCAGGAGGGAGATATTATATTCAGGTGAAAGGCAGAAGGCCAGGACATAAAAAGGTATGCTTTAATAATCGTTGCTAAAGTATTGCTTTCTCAACTGTATTATACCAGAAGTTTGATACGCGATGGGATTTTTCGAGCAATATATAATACTCATATTATCCATTTTTGTACATCTAGTTGAGTTGAGAGCGAAATCAATTTTTATTTGAAGTCACAGGCGTTTTTATTATTATCTAATCGAAAAATACTTGTATCGAAATTAAATTTTGGTTACAATCTGAACGTTTGGGATATATTGTGACGTACAACTTGAGTTGTAGCTTGCTCAACAAGGAAAATGATGGGTTACTCATGGTTTTTATTTCTATTCTTTGGTTCACTTTGACTAAAAAATAAACGTGGTAGGTAATCAAAGATGCCAGTTTGACTCAGAAAAAAAAAAAGAAAGATTTAACATAAGAATTATTGTACACTTCAAGATGACTTATATGGAAGCATCCGAGAGTGAACCTGCAGAATTTGTTCGGATCAGACGAAAATCGAAGAAGGCTGAGCCTCTTCCCGAAAGAATTGTCTTGCGTGATAGGTGAGATATAGGCCATAAATCAGAATCGACATAGTTTTGATTCGAAATTGAGCTTGATGATAGCAAACCGCTTTTCCAAGTAATAGCTGGTAGTGCCCGACCACAGTGCTCCCTCTTTGGCTTTGGTGAGTCAGCATGCGCCCAAAAAATTGGCGAATTTTCTGCGGCAAACAATGGAAATTCAAAATTGAGTCGGCTTGTGCCCAATAAAAACACTGATTTGCTGATAAAATTCGGCTTAATTGTTACATTGCCCGACCATTTCGACAGATGAGGGGCTGAGGATGCGGTGTTAACTTATTAGAGATCATTTAAAGATGGTGCTCTTTGAAGAAACGGATATTTCGCAGAAACTGTGAGAAAGCTGGCCTTTTGCAGGCGAGATAAGGTTAGCATTTTAAGTGCGGTATGTCTTTAATATTCGTAGCTCACGAGCAAAAAAGGGTGGGCGGAAAACGATGGAAACTTCAGAATAGAACAGTAATTAAATCCAAGTTTTACTGATCCTTTGCGGATATTGTTCAGAATAGTGAAAAATATGTGACATTTTTTCGTGTCGAAGCACTCAGTAATCTAAAATCACGTCGTGCACATTGAACTGTAGTCTTGTATAAAACCCTTTCAATTGGAATTTTCAATACGAGTTGGCGCGGTTTCTAGATCAGTTCAGACGGAATCTACTAACTCACAAACAACTATCGTGGATGAAAAGTCAGCGCACAAAGAAGACAATGCTTCAAAAGCTATCCAAACATCCGGTAGGTGAAAATCAGTAATGCGGTTGTCGATGAGACGACGCTACGTAGTTGTTGTTAACATGCAATCCTTATTTAGTCTTCATTATTTTGACTTAAAAAAGTTGATAATGTGGTATCATGTTCGATATTCCAATCGCTGTATGTTAATCTTTATTTTAGAACTTGTCAGAGAAAAGCCCGACACTGACGATAAAGAAAATATAGGTAAGTATTTGTATGATTTGCATTTAAAAATGTGGTTGTAAATAGTTGTTCCATCCCCAACACTTTCTTGTACTAGTTTGTACGATATCTATGCAATTTCTGTGCTCGCATAGGGACGCCGCGGTTGAGGTCAGCAAGGGAAGTAAATGCGATTCTTCCTAGTTATTTACGGGAATATTTCTAATTACTTCAATTACTCTCAAATAATTTTTTTTAGGTGTTTTATTTTTGAAATGATTTTATTGGTGTTTTATTATTGTTAACAGACTCTGACCTTGCGTCATCGAGCTCTTTGTTTCGTTCGCAACAAAAAACACTTAATTACTTCAAATAAATAGGTGATTCGGCTACAAACTTCGCTGTCTCTTCTGAAATTTCTTCAGATTTCGTACAGTATTTAGTATATTTATCAGTATTTTTTGTTGCAATTTTACGATGGATCTGAATTAAATATACGGTGCAGTCGTGTACGAATATGTCAAAATAACGTTTGTTGCTGCTGCATCAAACCGCCAAACAAAATAAACCACTTTTTCTTGGTCAGCCACTCACCGGAGCCAACGAAAACCGAAACATCGAATTTCCAGTTTCTTTGTCGATTTTAATAATGGAGAGAAACTCACCAAGAACCCCCGAACTCGAGGTATTAATTGTTTCGTCATTTCTGTATGCTTTCATTGTTTCGTCAATTCATTCGCTATTCGATTTAAATGTGTGAAAACGCTATTGTACCATGAAAAGCCATTAACGCAACTTATAACACCAACATAATTAACCTTTCAATAATTAGTCAATTAATATGTTTTTGACGTTTGCTGGCTTGAGTTTAAATGTTTAATCGTTTTGCGTGCTTCTGGCGTAAAGTACTACCAGTGGACCGGTAATCCAAAGGCTGCAGGTTCGATTCCTGTGGGAAGACAATTATTTCGTATTGCTTGTTTTAAGTAGTCGCCGTTCGGGTGGCTGTTCCCTAGGCTTCCGCGCTGGTACCCTTTAGGCCTGAAGCACGCAAAACGATTAAATAAACCTTTTTTGACGTCAGGTTTTATCAATCTACAGATTTCTTATGCAGATTTGGCCTTTTTAACTTGATCATCATCAATAATCAGTTTTGATCCTCTTGCTTCGTCGTCAACGGAGCGGTTCGAATTTCGTATGGTCATTTACTTAATCTAAAAGGGAAAAGATAAAAGACAGACTGCGTACAATCAAAGGACGTTCGCAAATCTGCATATGGACCTGCAGATTAATAAAGCCTCGGCTATTAAGCTGGAAATTCGACAACAATTTGTTTGTTTGCAGAGCATAAGCATGAAAGTGTGGCTTGGTATGAACCCTTCAGATACGAACCCGCTTGGTTGCATAAAGGTGAAGATAGGTGGAAAGGTATTCAGTATTCACATTGGATTTATAGCTTTTTGTTTAATATGTAGTGTTGCACAAAAATTGAGTAAATTATTGTATGTTTCATGCTTTGTTGGATTAATGCAAACATTCGGTAAAGAATATTTGATTGGCCTAAGTTTGATTTTTTTTAACGTTTGGTCTGCCTTATCCGACATAATAGGAACCAAAATTCGATACCAATTTATGAACTATATAGCTAAAATGAATGTAACCATTGCCATGTCAAAAATACTTGCAACTTGTTTTTTTTTTTTATCCTACCCTCCTCCGCTAGTTTCAACAAAAACCACAACCTGCACAGAAGATCGAGAAGAATTTGTTCGTAAGTTTGCGTCGTTGAAGCCTTGACATTACAGAGATACCAGATGAAATGTAAGTCTGTTGGTTTGCTTTGCAGGCACAAAAGGATTAGTCCCGTTAACTTTGCAAGAAGCATTGGTCAATCAGAATCCAGAATTCATATCCCGGTCACGTGAGAGACAGCGACGAATTGCAATCCATTCTGATGAACGACGTTTGCAAGAGGTTAATAGTTTTTCTGTGCCTTTGTTTTCCTGGAGCAAAGCAGTGAAGTCATTTACCGCTGTGTTAAAATTTTCTGAATTAATCTCAATGAAGTGTAGTTGATTTTGATTAATCGTAACTTTCTACTTGAGAAATTTTTGTCAGGAAATACGACATACCTAGATGACTACACGATTTGATTAAGTAATATTGCAATATTTGAATAATAAGGTCAAGTACTACACTACAAGTTAAGATTGCCCAAGTTGCAGATAAACTACTATCTTATAGTGTTAGATAGCCTGCATGGAACGCAATTCTCCATATTGCTGGATTAAACTGAAATATTTCCTTATACTCGTTGTAATGCGCCAAAGCGTGTAACGTGTTTGTTGGGGCCCATCTCCGCGTCATTGCGCCCGGGCAACACAGCTTCTTTCAAAACGTCACCGCGGTTGCAAGCCGTTGGCAACACTGTCCGATTTGTCCGATCGGAAATTTGAACCTCTGACTTTCCGCTCTAAAGACGAACGCGTTTACCACTCGACCAACTGGCCGGCTATTGCAGGATTAGATTATGCGAATAATAATGTAACATGTCTTAATAAATAGATATGGGAAGAAGAACGCCAGCGAATATTTGGTGCTAGGAGTGAAACAAAACCAAAGAGAAGCGGTAAGTTTGCAAATATAATCTGCCATGGTTAGTGTAACCACTAACCAGCTATTATCGTGTAGAATAAATCGGAACTGTTACAGGCATTTAACTTATTGCCGCGTATAAAATATTGGTTCAATACAGATTGCCTTAAATAACGTTGTAATTAAATCATTGATAAGTCTGCAAAAAGTTTGGGGACTTATTTTGACCTAGGATTGAATTTAAATGGAAGAAAAGCAAAAATTGACTTGCAAAAAGATACCCGTGGCACTTCCTACTTGCCGTATGTAAATCTGGGCCTGCTTCGATTTGACAATTTCAATCGCATATACCGTATTTGACGGCATATAGGACGCACTTTTTCTTCCAAAATTTTGGCTCTAAAAATCGTCCTGCGTCTTGCATGGCGTAGGTAAAGTTCGAGACCTCCCGTAGGCCTAGGCTAGTCTTCTCTCTGACGCTCACTAACCCAGCTTACACTTAGAACTTCTACCTAACCTTAACTCCATGCATCCTTATATTATTGCTGGTATTATTGTATTATTACCGGTGTTTTAAAAATGAATTAGTAAAAAATAAAAGCAATTTACCGTAGTCTGTGATGCTTTGACTCGTGTTTATTTACATCAGCTGATCGTCGTTCTGACTTATCGGTAATGCCATTAGTTGGTAAGAAGGAAAACCACAGTATGTCTTTTTTTTGTATGCACTAAAAACTTAAATACTTAATGCACCAAATACTTAAACACACTAAAAATTTTTTTCCTGAATCTTACCTGCTAAAATGGGGTGCGTCTTACATGCCCGTACATTCGTCAAATACGGTACATTCGATCAGCCGAATGTGTTGCCACTGCCATCATTCTTTGCAACTCCGTTACTTGAAGAGTGGATGAACTGATAGTGATCACGTGAAATTTCCACTCGAGTCACTGTTTTAAACTTCCTGCCAACCAGTTCAATGTTTGTTTACTTTCCTCAGAGCCACCACCAAGGCGAAGTCAGCAGCTGACTCGCAGGCAGATCATCGCGGAAACTAGGGAGAAATATGAACAACTACCCGAAGTGGTAAAGAAGAGAGAGGAAGAGCGGAGAAAGCGAGAATATGCTTCTTACCGACTTAAAGCACAACTCTATAAAAAGGTATGCTACTTTCGTTGAATTTGCATATTAGAAAGGTATTGTTGAAAATAGAATAGGTATTGAAAAGCGCAAAATAGATTTTTTGTATTGAAACGTAATACACTAGGACCGAAGTGCTTAGTTGTCAGTTTAAATAGTAGGTTTGTAGATTGAGTTTATTTATTGGCACTTTAAAAGTTTTTGCAGTCACCCATGTTGGGTTTAGCCGCGGTAAAATATCGTATATTGATGCTGTACAACTAATACTATGCATTACAAAATACACAGTATATCATTGCTTGCGTTTTTTTCAATTTTACTTTTTTTTTCAGAAAGTTCAGAACAAAGTATTGGGAAGATACTTTGCTTAGTGGTTGTAGAGTGTTATGTAGTTCAGATGAATATTTATTATTGCACCACAGTTTATGCTTTGAAATAAAATATCTAGTTTTGAACTTATTGCCGTCTTGTAGTTTATTACTCGTGACGTATTGTTCTCCGTAGAAACCATAATATCGTCGACCCAGCACTGTTAGTGTTGCTCCAGCTATTATTATTTTTTACTGGAACTCTAAAAACTGCAATAAGCTTTTGTTTGGAAAAAAACGGATGCCTTTTAAAGCAGAAAGCAGGATAGGCTACCCGACTAAAAAAGTCAGCCTTTCGGTGAAGACAGTGTTAAGCTCACCCTTAAACTTTTGATGATACAGTAGGTTCTTCGCTGTCAACAGTTTTAATATGTATCTGTTGAACGACTTCTTTTATGCGGGCGCCAGCCACAGAGCTTCGGGTGTGTGTGTGGGGGGGGAGATATGGCTGATGTGCTGAGGTAGTTTTACCGTGTTGTTTTTGTTTAGTTTCTATCCCGCCTGACCAACCCATTAGAAGGAAACTGACTGTAGTGGGTTTTTCTTAATTTTTAATGATTTTGATTTTTACCTGAACTTCCTGCATCGTTAAAGATAAATATACTGTAGTAACCAATCTAAACTAATGCAGAAAAAGTTCTGTGAAAAATTGTTTTACCGAAAAGGGAATTTGTAAATTGCTTGCAAAAGGTTTGAAATCTCTGTGAAGGACAATAAAAAAATATACAGCTATTCTACAACATAAAAATGGCATTATATAAAAGTTTTGGAACACCCCTTGCTGAAAATGTGGTTCCAAATATCAATACCATTGTTCTGGGCTAAGAAACTACAAAATTTTACCAATATTTATGATTTAAACTATTGCGCCTTATAGTGGTAGAAATCAAAAATGACCACAATATTACATTTACAGCACATATAAGTGTCAAATTTTGAGAAATATGAGGTGACACATCATTCTTTATATCAATTATTACAGTTTTCGATCATCATCATTATTTTGCTCCAGGAATGTGCTTCCTTCTATTTCTGGAGCCCAGCAGAGGTTCCCCGCATGCAGGGGTCAGCTGGTTTTTGCAGCCTAGTCGCCATCTTTCACGATCTTGAGCATCCAACCTTTGCAAACCTCTGGCAGTCATGTCACATTCTAGTACTTCTTTCCACCTCGTTTTCGGTCTTCCTTTTTTTGTCCCATCAACTTTTAAGAGTAGTGCTTTTACTGGACCCCTTTCTTCATCCATTCTCTCCACATGTCCCAAACATCGCAACCTTTTCTCTCTCAGAAACTCTTCCAATATCACTACACCCGTCATTTCACGAATCTTCTCATTGTTCATTTTATCTTTCAAGGTTTTCCCACACATCATTCGCAACATTCTCATTTCTGTGGTCTTCAGCCTCCTTTCATCTTCCATTTTCAATGCCCAACATTCAGCACCATAAGTTAGAGCATTTCTCACATAGCTTTTGTATAAGGTGCCTCTAACCTTCAATGATATGCTTCTTCCACATATAACATTCGAAACCTCTTTAAATTTTTACAGTTTTCGATCAAAAAATACATTAAGGTCAATATGCCCAAAATACCAAAATTTCCGAATTTTGAGGGGCCTGGGGCACCTCTAAGCATAAAAATTTTACACGTTATTTTTTCAAGAAATGACACAACTTGAAGGGTCAAAGTTAAAACTTTCAAAAGTCGACCAAATAATGGACCACCCTAATACTAGTGTCTTCGAAACAGCTTTTCGTCTAACAATTGTCAAGAAGAATCGTCCGAATGAAGAGCGCAGGAAAAGGAGCGGCTATTCATAGGAAAAAGTCGAGTCGTGATTGGCTGGAAAAAGGACCAATGAGAGAGCGTCATTGATGTACAATCTTTAGCAGTACACGAATTCTTGTCGGCAGGGGACGGGGCTAGAAGTTTTGATGAAAGTGGCTTCGAGAGCAGATAGGTGGAAAGGAGAGCGGCCTTGGCAAGAATGGAGAATCTACTGTCAATATAATGTTGTGCAGATGAAGCCCAATGGCCCAGAAGCAAGAGACTGGGTATAAGGCTGAGTGGAAGATTTGCACTGACGGGCAGGAAGTATGCTTTTCTGTGAAGCAGAGCAAAAACGGATAGATTTGGATACTCGTTTGATTCTGCCGCGCAGCCTTTGGGAGGTACGGCCTACATACCGACTGTCGCAGTGGCATGAGAATCGATAAATCACGTTGCTTTTCTGTAAAACATGCACGTGATTTATTGGTTTTCATGCCACTGCGACAGTTGGTTTGTAGGTTGTACCTCCCAAAGGCAGCAGGGCAGAATTAAACAAGTTTCCTAATCTATCCGATCTTGCTCTGCTTCCCAGAAAAGCATACTTCCTGCCGTCAGTGCAAATCTTCCACTCTGCCTAATACCCAGTCTCTTGCTTCTGATTCAGCTATTGGACTTCCTCTTTTACAACATCTTGCCTTTGCTCAACATTATGATGACACTAGATTCTCTATTCTTGCCAAGGCCGCTCTCCTTTCCACCCATCTGCTCGCAAAGCCTCTTTTACAAAACTTCTAACCCCGCCTTCTGCCACCAAAAAGAATTCGTGAACAGCTTAAAGATTGTATGTACGGGTAAAGTTAGAATGAATATTATCAACCATTCCGGTCACATCACGTAACCAATCTAATTTTGATGAAACCCCCCTTTTTCTTCCAAGTTGGGGTTGAGGAAATCAAATACAGTGCATTTAATCCCACCAAACCCAAAATGAATAAGAAAAAGGGATTTCACCAAAATTGGCTTGGTCACGAGATGTGACTGAAACGGTTGACAATATTCACTCTAACCTTACCTTGTATGTACACTAATGACGCTCTCTCATTGGTCTTTTTCCAGCCAATCACGGCTCGGCTTTTTCCTTTAAATACTCGCTCCTTTTCCTGCGCTGTCCATTTTGATAATTCTTTTTCACAAGTGCTAGACGAAAAGCTGCTTCGTGGACACAAACATTTTGACCAAAGCAATTCTTAAGTTCTGTACCACCAATCAACTTTTAAACTTAAGTGACGATTGCTTGTTATGCGACATCTGATGTACGATATAACTTGTCTTAAATGCAATGAAAAGATCAAGCATAGACAGATAGTAAAGAATTAAATCGCCTTTGCGCACAACGCTTTCAGCACGGTTGCTTAATTTCGGTTACATAACATAAAATTGAGCTCAATACCTTGTTTCGAGTTAAACTTTTCGTTGATGTAATCTACAATTATGCATTATGCGTCGCGAGAATTTTTGATGAGGGGGGGGCAAGCCACAAATCACATCCAATAACGTCATCAGAAATTTTGGAAGCAGGAACTTTTTGTGGGGCTAAGATATCGTAGAATGGAAGATCAGAAACCGCGGCCTGTTTTGGCACTTAACTAGGATTTTGCTAAAGAGAGAGGGCTTAAACCAAAAGTTCAAACGCGAAAATATCTAAATTGGGAGATGTGTTAGAGTCATAGATGGGCAAGTTAATGCAAAACGTTAGCTTCGTTAACCACTAGTCCGTTAACAAAATTCACTCCTCCGTTAACGTTAATATTTTGCTTGTAATTTACATTTCTTTTCATTCACTCGCTTCTAGAACATGTATTGACGCTGTTGAGCTGATTGTAAGGAAAAATTTATTGCTATAGTGGTTTTTTTGTGTTTTGGAAGTTACATTTTACAGTCTAATCTAATTTCAAGATAAAAATAGGTTCGAATGCACTAACGAAGCTGCTATCGAAAAATCTTTGGAAATTGCGAACAGCGATAATTAATAAACCTATGAGGCTGCAGGTTATTATTTGCCGCAAAAAAAAGCTCTTTTCTTCCCTTTTCCTTCTATAAAACTCGTGCTAATACGCAACAAGTGTTACCAGTGCAAACCAGTTTGTACCGCTACGATGAATGAATAGTGCGAGATGTTAATGATACAGACCTTAACGGAAGTTAATTTAGTCCGTTAACATGAAAAAACTTTTTAACGGATTAACGAGTTAATGAAAAAGTTAGCTTCGTTATTAACGGATTAACGATTAACGGACTTGTGCCCACCTATGGTTAGAGTCAAATAGTGTAACTCAAACGTATCACAGAGGGGTCTGGGGGCGGAGCCGCTGGAGTCTATGGGAGCCTGAGGGCGACGCCCCCAGCCGTTGGGCGATTTTGTGAAAAAAAAGCTATTTTAATGCCCATAGGTTGGCACAGCTAACGCAAAAATTAGCTCCGCTGACAGCTATTCCGTTAATTGAAAATATTAGCTCCGCTAACGCTATTACGATAACACAAATTTTTCGTTAACGGAAGCTAACGCTGATTCACTAATTAACCATAAAAGTTCAATATGAGACGGAAAAAACGAAAAATCAATTGCATAACTTGTACCAATCATTGTGGCTCTCACGAACTCCATAAAATTATCCCTAGTCAATTCCAAATTTCGGTCGAAAATCGGCACTACAAAATGGCTAACACTTCTTCTTTATTTTTTCTATCATCACTTAAAATTAACCGAAATATGACATAACGAATCGACGGAGAACTTTTTTTTTTATGGTCTTCACCGAAATTCGGCCGAAAAATACCTCAACGAAACGGCGAAGATGTTTTTTAAGGTTTGGTCTTCTCCAAAAAATTTGCGGTATTTGCGTACGGCTCCTGTTGAAAATTCGGCTCTGTAACCAAAAAAGGTTAAGAACCATAGTTCTAAACAGTAAATAGTGGCAGGCCCGTAACCAGAATTTTGCTGGGGAAGGAGGGAATTGAACCATACGATTTTTTCATTCTAAAAATGCTTCAATTGAACAGTGCTCTAAACAGACTATAGTACAACTCAAGTGCATCAAAAACGTTTAGTTCTGATTTTTTGGGAAAATAGCAATGTTAACGCTAACTTGGATCATTTTTGCTTGTTTTTAGAGCCGTTTGGAAGAACTTTTAAACTCCCAAGATTTGGAAGCCAGTGAAAGAATTAAATTGCCCAGCACCTTTAATCCCCTCTTACTTATAGATCAAATCTAAAACACGTTTGAACGCTTGCAGTTTTGGGTTAAATTTTCCAAGCCACTTGGCTAAGGGAAAGAGGGGTGGTTTATCTCCCTCAATATGGTTGTACCACAAATCAATGTGAAGGATATATCCAGTAACAAGTGGGTAGGCTTTAGGCTTGAAGCAAATCAGAAATTGTTAAATTTGTTGCACTTTTTGCCTCCTTCAAATTTAGTAGCTTTTTCGTCAATTTTAGCAAAGACAGTTTATACTGACTATACTATTTGGGCTACGTGAGCTTACCCTGAAAAATAACAGATAACGCAAGTAGGCCGAGCCTACCCTCGACGGCAGCACTGCCTTTGACAGTCCTTTATGAGCTACACGCGATTGCGTTATATGAGCAATGTTTTCCTGCACAGAGCTGGACAGTGCTGTTTCGAGCTTTTAGCTCTCATCGGCAGCCCTCAGCTTCTCTAATCAAAGGTATTCCCCAGCTGGACAAGACTCTTGGTCGAACTGGACAAACCTTAATACCTTGCACAGTGGCAGAGGCTTTCTGGGAATAAACGATTTTTCACTTGTGGTACTTTAAAAAAAAAAGTGGAAGTCGTTATGATTTCCCAGGAGTCGACCACGAAGAACGTCAAACTTTTCGGTTATGATTTCCGTGGTCACACAGAGGGAACCCTTGTAGTAGGGATAGCCTATGGCTGTTCTTACTACACGGGTCCAGTGATCTTTCACTTGTTCTTTTTTTAAGTACCACGAGTAAAAAATCGTTTATTCCCTAGAAAGCCTCTGCCACTGTGCAAGCTATTAAGGATTGTCCAGTTCGGCCAAGAGTCTTGTCCAGCTGGGGAATACCTTTGATTAGAGAAGCTGAGGGCTGCCGATGAGAGCTAAAAGCTCGAAACAGCGCTGTCCAGCTCTGTATCATGACTCGAGCTGCTTTGCGACTGCAGGGTTGGTGGTTGATCTGGCCTCCTAACTGCCAGTGGAGGTCGTTATGATTTCCCAGGAATCGACCACGAAGGACGTCAAAGTTTTCGGAAATGTTTTCCCAGGTTTGCCACAGAAACTGCAAAATCAAATTCCAGGACTTTTTTAGATGATTTTCCAGGACTGTGCAAGGTTTTTTTACAGGACTTAAAATTTAATTTTCACTATTACTCTTTTATGCACCCACTTTTTGTACTTGTCATTAAAGAAAATTTTAATGCCACGCATTTGGATTTCTAGTACTGACTACTAGCCAGGTTTATAGCCAGAAATCTGCAATGGGAGGGCTTGGCTTGGGGTATGGGAACGGAGTTGCCAGCTGCCGGAGGCCATTGGGAGTCTGAGCCCCGAGGTCAAAGCCCCCAGCACAAAAGACTACATAATTTTTGCAATAAGAACTTAATCTTAGGCCCAGTTTGGTAAAAATTAATGCATTTTAAATGAAGCGCAGAAATTAGCACTGCGAAAGCATGATTGAACTGGTTTTATAAATGGGATAAAGTATGTGGGTGATGGTAATGGTATGACTTTTGTCCTAGCTTTATTTCAAGCAGGTAAACCATAAAATCCCTTCATTTGAAAAAAGCTGAGCTTATTTGCACCAGCGTGTAAATATAAAATCGCTATCCTAGCCCTAGCCCCAACCCTAAACATAACATATCTAACTGTAATCCTAGCTATAACCTTAATGTTAATTCCAACCCAAACTCAAAATCCAAACCCTAACCATAATATTTTTTTTTTAACGTGTAAATGGGCACCCACCCTAACGATAACAATTTTTGAAAAAGCATAAATGACCACCACTCTTGCTCTCTTTTTCTCTATAAGCAAAGCACCCTAAAGTGCAAATGGGCGCTTCCTTTGAAAAAACTCTTAAGTATTAATTTAAGTCGTCTGCATTTTATAACGCTAGATAATTTAGAAGAAGGGGCTAATGAAACAAGATTTGAAAAACATGATTGATAATTAACTGAATGAAATACTGAATAGACACTTTACAATTTTTTTAGAAAGCCTAATTTAAGTATTTTGCATTGTGCGATCAAATTGATCGTTTATTTTTAGCCATTTTTGTCAGTTGTTGCTGATTTTATTTTTGACCATCATTAGCCCCCCCCCTAAATGCTGTTTCAGAAGTGGCTTTAAATTACTTTGAAGTCCATATCTGATATTACTGCAAAAAACTGCCTCATAAGTATACTCGCAGGGTGAAAAACATTTTTTATTGTGTTTAGCCAACAGGCCAATGGAGGGCCTACAGCCCACTACACTTCTGCTGCTAGCAGTAATACTGCTACTAGAGAATCGCATTGCAATAAATTACTGTTCATAAATTCACTCTTCCTAATAATATTTAATTATTTATACATACTGCACTGCAAAGTGCAAATTTTGGCAGTTCAACAAGAAAGTGCTTATTTATATACTGGCGAATAACCAAGAATTGCTTAAAGAAAATAAGAGAGCAAAGAGCAGAAGAATAGGCACTCATTTACTCTCTTCTATTTTTTAAAATTATCGTTTGGGTAGGGGTTTCATATTTTCATAGACCAAAAAGAGGACAGTTTTGAAAAACGAAGCCCAAACGACCAAACAAACTGAAGGTATATACCGGCCAACTGGACTGACTAAAGACTTTTTTATTTTGGAGAACACAAATTTCCAAGAGAAAATTCAAAAACTGAAGACCGTTTTTTTCTTTGTAGACCACTTGTTTTTGCACCAATTCTTCCCTGAGAAAATGGTGATCTCAAAAAAAAAAATCTGCTGTCAGTAGGGTTGTATTAAGGTCGACGGGAGCTGAACGCGAGTGTGGATGGAAGTATATCGTTTTTGGTCGGTTTGGTCTTCGAATCCCGCCTTTAAGTTCTGAGCACTAAAAACAGAAAACATTTGGCTACTTTTTTGGTGTCCTACAGAAAAAGACAAATCCTCTTAAAAGAAAGCATAATTGGTAGCCCTACGTTAGGGTTATACAGGTTTAAGATTAATGTTAGGATTGGAGCTTGCGATACAGTTAGGGTTAGATTTAGGGTTGAGTTAAGGCTACGATAGCGACTTTTTTATGTGTGCGCCAGCATAAAAACAAGCTCTGTCTTTTAACAAAATAAACTTTTAAATTTACCCTTTTGTTTCACAATACAATTTATTTCAACAATATTACAGACCTTCATAATGCAAATTATTTCAACAATACCTTTGTGCAATTACAAGGTACCAGTTATCACAACAAAAAAAACTTCACTTTCTGTCCTGGTAAATCACGGGAAAACTTTCCAAACTTTTTCCAGGACTTATAAACAAAATTCAAGGACTTTCCAGGACAGAAAAAAAAATCCAGGACTTTTCCAGGATGTGGCAACCCTGCTTCCTGTTAGTTTGCCTTCTTAGTAGTTTAGAGTCTGGATTCAAATTACATGGTTTGTTTCTACAAAAAACGCGTTTGCCCAACCACCCTTATTGCACTCTTTTCTTCAGTCAGACCATAGACTCTTACAAAGAGTCCATGGTCAAACTGCTAAGCAGTAATCACAACGGGTAAAGCCTACTGCTCGGCTTCAAACACCTAGGCAATCCGGCAATTTACGGTAGCTGGCTTTAACTGCACCTTTGGTTCCAGATACAATATTTTAATCTCTCTTCTCCCTCTTTGTAAATGCTCGCTCTTCACAGGGACGTAGCCAGGGGGGAGTAGGGAGGCAATTGCCCCCCAAAATTATATTTTGCTCCCCAAATAAATTTAACTTCAACGCCTGAACCCTAAAATGGAGAGATCACCTCAAATGTAATTGATAGAGTCTACCATGCAGGTGTGAAGACCTTTTATTTTTTGAAGATTACCTCTAAATCCGGAGAAAACAATGGCATTTCGCACCGAAGATTTTTTATTTTATTTTGGGAAATAAAAAAATTTAAAAAAATAGAAAATGAAAAAAGAAATTTAAGAGAAATTTTTGACCCCCAAATTTTCGCTTGCCCCCCCAAAAAATTCCGTTCTGGCTACGTGCCTGGCTCTGCATAAAAAGTGAAAGAGCTTTCTAAATCCGTCGGGGGCGGCAGCCCGCTGGCCAGCACACACTTACTGAAGTTCGATATGACATGAACAATTTTAATCGTGCTTTTTCGAAATGCTGGTTTCGAAATTTTGATCTCGTATTGTCTCGTGATTGCGCAAGGCCAGCATTAAGATATCATTGAGTGGAGTGACTACCAACGCGAGAAAAGCATTACTACATCGAATCACGTTTTCGGCAATAATTCTGATCCAAAAACGCCTTACATCGTATACTTGAAGTACATATTTCTCTGCCAGGCAAAAACGGCTAAATGTGGTAAATTTTAGACTATGCTTTTTTGAAACCACGGTTGCAACTTTTTCTAGCGGATTGGCTAAAAAAATTAGCTTCGATAACCAGTCCGTTAACGTTTTTGAACGTTAGCAGAACCGCTAAGGATAATGTTAGCTTTGCTAATTAGCAGATTAGCGAATTGTCCCACCCATGTTAAAGCCATTGGATCACATTTCGCACGTGTTCAAAGCCATTTGAAAGAACTAGATTTTTAACATTTGAAAGCCAACTAAAAAAATTAAACTGTTCAATCCTTCTTTTACTTGCAATTCAAGTCCAAAACACGTTTAAAATCTTGCATTTTGGAGTTAAAGTTTGCAAGTGATTTGGACCAGGTAGGGGGAAGTAAGATACATTGCCTTCTGTAATATTTTGCCTTCTGCAATCTGCAATATATAATAATCCACTCGAAGATCTTCCTTGAGAGATTTTCGTTTTATCATGAAGATAACCAGTTTAGGAGGACATGTACAATTAGGGGGCCTAGGCCCCCTTCACTCAAATTAAATAATTTGTTCAATGAGCATTTCTCCAGCTTTTTTTTGTCAAAAGTATATTTTCGCGTAAAAACTGGCGAGGTGGAGGCGACTTGTTATTGAAAAACGGTACAATAGCTAGTTACGCCTACTAACCATGTTATTGACCGGGCGGATTTACATTGCGTGGTGCCCCTGACCTGTGTGGAATTTTGCAACATTTTTCTGCCAAATACACGAAGAGCAAAAAATCCTTACCATCTGAGCGCGGAGCCCTTCGCACTGTGCCATGTGGTAAATCCGTCCCGGTTATTACATTACGTTCATACAAAGGATAGATGAGGGCCTGAGGTAGCAACTTTTAGAACTAAAACCCTTAATTTCACCCGGGTTAAATACATCTAAATTGGTTGGCAAAAATTGAAATGAGGGGGCCCGGGCATCCTGGTCGTCAATATTCTTGTTAATTACTGTTGTACGCGAAGATCCTAAAAGAAACTGAAGAAACAATAGGCGTTTTTGTCACATTTTTATCATTGGTGGAATTTCAATTGGGGGAAGCCCCCCCACCCCTGGCTACGCTTATGCAACCATAATAGTTCTCATCATGCAAGAATGTAATCAGTATATTTTAATGAAATGCAGTATATTGCTCTGTAAACAAATAAATAAGGTAAGGTATCGGTACTGTATATAGCAAACATTTGCAACACAATAATTTGAACAGCGCCATTTTTTACAGTTCGTGTAATATGCTGCTGGACACTGGTACAGTATTACTGGAAAATAGAGCAATTCCCTAATTTCCGGAGGCAAAATAAGCAGGCTATTTATTCAATTTACGTAAAACATTTACAGTACTCGGAGTAGTGATGAATTATACAAATACGCGAGCAGATAGGACACAATCAACATGAAATATGAACTCGGCTATTAAACAATACAAAATCAGGAGATGCACCTTTGACCTTATAATGAATTCGGATTGAAACGTATAAACAAACATGACAAGATGAAACAAAATAAAATTAAAATGTAGCAATTTAAGTGATTCCTACCAACATTGGCAAAGCAAATTCCATCTGTTTAGTGTTAACCTCGAAAATTCAATCACTGAAATCATCCCCTGACGACATGCTTTCGCTCTCGTTGTCTGAATCGTCGCTATCGCTGGCAATGGGAGCAGCGTCTGGAACCGGCGCGTCGGGAGTGCTAAAAATAAAGCATAGCTCGTTCATGATTCATAATGCGTATAAGTTAGGTCTTCATTGAGCCCGTCTAACCACACCAACACGAGGCACTCTTTTTTACGGGATTCTGCACGCACGTCTTTCATGAGGCTGAGCCAACGCAACAAGCAGACCGCTTGACCCCAATGTAAAAAGTCTTTGCCAAGGGCACACCGACACGCGACCATTCAGGAACAAACCTACTGCTGACGCTCTACCAACTGAGCTATAAAAACAATGTGCTGTGCGCAAATCGAGTGAGGACATAGTGGAAAAATCACACATCAAACACTGGAATATGAATAGAACGTAATTAGCAAAAGTCAGAGTTGTATTTAGATATGCGGGCCCGGCATTAAGTTGTCTCCCTTGACACGGCTCTGGTGAAAGTCGACGATCATCAGTATTTTAAACACAACGTGATTGGGTGTTTGGTCAAGGAATGCAGAGAAGACCTGAAAGAACTGTATAAGTGCAGTGGGCAGCAACAAAATTAATATCCAGTAGGTATGATGGGTATACATTAGATTACAATGGCATTAAAAGTGTGTCTATTACAGGCAATGGCGTAAAGTAATGAAATACTTTTAGTTGAGATTACTCAAGTAGTTTTTTGCAGTCACGAGTACTTTTTTTGTGGTTACTTCCACTTGATTACTTTTAGAGTGAAGTTACGCTACTTAAGCAGTATTTTGATTCAGAAAAGTACAAAGTACTGTAGTTTTTAATTTAAACCACAAGTTCGTCAGAATGGTTGACTTTTCTACCGGTAATTGTTCATTTCAGTTAAGGTAGTTGTATTTTCCTCCTTTTTCGGCTGGCAACTCTTTCGTCAGAGGTCAGACCAACACAACGACTATAGCCAACTAGCCATGCCATTTTTCTACCGGTAAGTGTGTGGGATTCGTGTGTAACTCCTCGCCGTGAAGTGAGTTACTGTTCCAACAACTTTTCTACTGTAGAGTCTGTATGCTTCCTGACTTTTGTGAATTTTCCTCTAGCAATTAACTTTCTCAGGAAAGGTAAAGTTGTCTCTCTCGTTCAACGCGAAAACTAGACCAATCATTTTCTGACGGAACTATATTGATCAATTTAGAGAATAGAATCAGGATAAATTGGAACAGAATCTTAAAATTTAGAATACTGGAATTTAGAACTACGAAATTTAGAATTACGAAATTTAGAATTACGAAATTTAGAATAATCCAGAATCAATAATCAAAAATCTCAAATTATTGCGTGCAGCGCTATTTAAGGCGCTCCGATACGTCTTGCCTTTTTTCTTTCGTATCAAAAGTCCTCAAATGATGCGTTGGCTAAGATAATGGCTACAGAGCGTTGGACAAAGTGATGGCATACATTAGGGTGCCTTTTTCTACACGTGAGCGCACACGTATCAGATCCAGTCTGGCGAAAAGCAGTTCATGATGGTTTTAGTTTCACGTTCGTCGTTTGGTATTCCCTTTACCCATACTGGCATAGATGTTTACTCTATTAAAAGTAAATCGTGAAAGAAGCAAAGAGAGATAAAAATTTGCAAAAAATGCGTCCTGTGACTACTAAACGTTTCTATTGCTAAATTCCACAGAGTCAGATAAAAATAACACACCATATATGCAATATAAATTTTAACACCGTACTGCAATTTATTGTGCTAAGCAACTACAAATCGATTTCAATATAACGATCAATATCATCCCAGCAAAGACCCAGACTAGCTAAATAGGCTATCTAGAATAATTTTGTGTGATTTAATGAAGCAATGTTTATCAGGTTTCTGTCTGCCTTCACATTTCTGAAATATATTACATTGAAAAAATCCACGATAGTTTTGATGAATTAATCCAAAAAAGGTTATCGCAGCATATATTGTAATAGCTATGATGCGAACTTTTGGCCCACCCTGTAGATACAGCAGACTATTTATATTATACACTGATGAGACACGTCCGTAGTGTTTTTAAATTTTAGCATAATTTAACTATGACAATGAATGAGTATTTAAGCAAAGATTTTATCTAATGATTCCATGTAAAGTCTGCATGGCATAATTTTTAAATCTCCAAGTTTTGCTGTTAGTCTTTTTGATTAATTGTCTTGAAAATAGTAACAAAAAACTTGCAAAAATTCATGACTTCTTGAGAAAATGAGGGGTTCGAGGACCAAGCGCTATGTGGCAGTCATGTGAAGGTAGTCGACCAATTCTCATATGCCAATTGAATAGTTCGTTTATTTTGCTTGAATCCTTTCAGAAATACTTGTACTTGAGAACTTTTAAAACGACTACTTTTTTACTTTTACTCAAGTACTTTTTTTGGTCAGTACTTTGTACTTTACTTCAAGTAGTTTTTTTGTCAGTAACAAAACTTTTACTTGACTACAATTTTTGAGTGCTTTTTACACCACTGATTACAGGTAGACGCTATACAACATACAACACAAAAATATAAAGCAAAAAACTCACTCTAGAAATGCAGGATCTAAACCCTCCATTCTCATTTTACCAGCAATGGCTTGCTTTGGCACACCAACTGCAACCATCTTGAAGTATTTGGCATATCTAAACAATACAACACATGAAAATATATGGGACAAAATGCAATGCATAAAAAACATTCACACAATTCTTAAAAGCTTTTTACCTTGGGTCTTGCTTAGCTGTGACTACATTTTGGGCAATAGGTTCTGGTTGTTCCACAACTGGCTCTGATACAACCGATGTTGGCGTTTCTACTTGAGAAACTACATTTGTTGTTGAAACTTCAGCTTGAGGTTTCGATTCCGCTGGGGCAGAAGTAGCCGGAGAAATTTCGTTGAGACCCGGCACTGAATTAAGCTAAATGCAAACAATTAAGCCACATTACAGATTGTAAAGTAATAATGACAGCATTATTTAAATAATAATACTGGTCTTAACAATAATGATCAAGAGTAGAAAAAATTATCCAGAAGATTGATGACAGTGTTTAAGTATTAATGGAAAAGGTTCAGAAACAAATTTAAAATATTTGATTCGTTCTTGCAATTTTTTGTCAACCAAAAAATTGGTAATTTTATACTGTAAAATGGCAAGATAATTATTTTTAATAACCGCAAACCAGGTTAAAAAAATTATATATCGATTGAAAAAATATTTTAAAACTGAGACAATGTGATATCTAGAGTGCCAAAGTTAAATATCAAGCCCTGACTCACCTGCTTTTGGTAGTAGGTACCTAGTTTATTTGAATAAAACATTTAATACAATTTTGGCAAAAAGCAATGCAAAAAAAGCCACCTTAGCTTCCAAAATGCTGATAGCAACCTCAAGTTTCTGCATTTCAAATAGTTGTTGAGCAAGTCGTTCCTCAGAAACTGCTGAAAAGTTATTGAGAAAGTTTGAGGTATTGAGCAGAAAGTGGTTCATGTAGTTGATTGACCGTCTTTGATTGAGGCAAGACACCTAAAAAATAAAATTATTAACTTACTTACAAAACTTGAAAATACAACTCAATGGTGCAAGGCCAATATCTAAGCATACCTAGAAATACATAAAAAATGGCAATATACTACCAAATATGGTTAGTAGAGACTGGATACTAGCATAAGAAACGATTTCACTCATTTCTGCTTTTCAAATTAGCTCTTGGAGTCAGGACAGTGTTCTCCCTAACTTTATGGCTAATTGGCGAGTGCCCAAATTTTCTTGAAACAATTGTGACCAATGCTCTAAAAAGACGTTTATGTACCCTAAACTTCGTACCAATCCAATATTAAAGTTCACCACATGTCATACTTCCACTAATTTGTTAAGTTTTTCTAAAGCTACGTTTACTATATTGCTAAAAATTATTTGCCTTTGCTCCTACAAATCGCTGATTCACTGAAAAAAAATTGGCCTAGTGGGAACACAGAGTCAGGGCATGGTATGGATGGAAGATTTCAAAAATGGAATGACGATCTTCCATACTACATTTTGTGCATGGTATTAGCAGAAAAATATACATGAGTGTTGGATAGTGATATAGTCATAAATAATATTCTCACAGGAGTGTTCAATATCTATTTTTTATTTGTCAACAAATCACGGAACTTCAGTTGTGTGTAATTGCACAAACAGTATATGTACTGCAATTTGCAGCATCAATGTTTAGCTCAGAGCTGATGAGTTTCACAAGTTTGATTTAATTTTTGCATTTCGAGATTGACAATTTACCAAGTAGTAAATTTTTTTCTTCCATTGTCGCAAAAATTCATACTTGCTGTTTCATTCCCGTTTGAGCCTAATTTTTTTTATTTTTACTGTTTAAGCTAATAGTTCTTTTTGGTATTAAAACTTGGTATTTATACTGCTGTGAATCTTCTTTAGCAGTTAGGTCATATCAACTTTTACAGCTGGCATGAATGCAAACTTGAAATCATTAAACCCTGTCATATCAGATATCGACTGTTGCATCTTTGTAATGTTACATGCACCTTTACAAGCAACCACTTGCAATCATACGCTTGACATTCCAAAGGTGCAAATTAAACGTTGCGCTGCTTCCAGTTTAAAAGTTCTTTGATATGGAATTGAATATGGAAGAAAATTTTAGCATGGAATGGAAGAAAATTGCCATTATGGAATATGAAAAAATCATCTTCCATTCCATATTATGCCCTGCTTGAAGTAATTAAGTTGCAATATGCCTAACAAACAACCTTACATACAAATAATGTCACAATAGAAGTGTGTGCCTAAGAACGTGCACAGATAAAAGCTGAGATACAACATAAAAATGAACCATAGAGAATATTATATCAGTACTTTGTTACTATTTTAATGTTTCAAGATATTGCTAGAAAACAAACTGCATCAACTCTTTACAGTGTACCTAATGTTCAAAGTTTATTATCACCATGGATCAAGAAAGACAAATTTCATCAAGCAAATAACACATGACAAAAACAGGCAAGCCAGAAGCATAGAATTGCTGGCATAAAAAAAGAAAAAAAAAAAACACATATGACCAGTATTAGGTCACTATATGGTACCACACAAATAAGGTTCACCCAACCCAGCCACGAACTAACTTAACACATACAAGATAAAAGATCTAAAACAAAAAGCAGCATTCTATGGTAAAAAACACAGCAGAGTGAGGGTTGGTTAACAACTGAATATAATTTCCAATTGCTATATGTCAAATACAAAAATCTGAGTGAAAGACACAGTTAAATATAAATATACATACAGTATGCCAAATTGTTAATTATTTACTCACAAATTAAGCAGGACATACTATTACCACAAACGGTGAATTAAGAGAAAAAAACATTAGAAAAACAGCAGGAAACAATCTAATAAAAGACAAACATGTATATAAACTAATTCCTAGTAATTAGAAACTGTAAACGTAAAACTGAATCTTTTTTCTCTGCTATTACTTCTTAATCTGTCAATAATTCATCTTCATTTTTTATTTAATTGTTTGCGTGCTTTTTATTTAATCATTTGAACGTCAAAAACATTACAACTAAATTATTATTAGTCTCATCTTCTTCAGACTTGACAGCACGCAAGATTAGAGATTATGCTGTGGTACTTACTGCACATCAGGTCCAATAATATTAGCATTTGAATCTGGAATTGAGCAATTGGTGTAGCCTACTAGACTTGTAGACCTAATTTTAGATTTTATAGTATCCGATATTGCTTTAAAAACGATAATTTGTGTTTAGCATTTGAGATTATTTTTTTCAATGTTAAATCCTTCTGAAGCTCACTTTTTGATAATCCAGCACAGGTGCATTGATTGGAAAGTCATCTTCATTTTCATTCATGGTCAGCAGGTTAGCTAAGCAAATCGAGGAGCAATTAGTGATATAGAAGTCCTACTGGTAACATCCAAAATCTGCTGCTGCTATTTGATTGTGGTCTACACTACTGTAGTACTACGGTAGGTATGCAAATATACTGGTAGCTTATTATTGGTAACATAACTTACTGTACCACAAGCACTTTTGTATTGGCGGTAGGCCTACCTCTCCTCCCCCACCAAAAACAAACTGGTGATATAGGCTAAGATCTCTAGTCAGGTAGTTTAGCATGAGATTAAGTATTAGAGTAAACCAGTTGCCTACTGGTACTACCCTGTATTGGTCTCAGGTTTGGTACCCCAGAATGTAAGTCTGAAATATGAAACGATACTATCGCCCATTGTTTTTCTATTTACCAGATCAAGATTTTTTTAAAAATTAAGACTACCCAAATATTATTAGGCCTAGCCTACTCTAACTCTCGTCAAAGTCAGTAGTACAGACTAGGCCGAGGGCCTACCGTACCTGCCTACGGGATGCTTTACCCGTCAACTGCAATTAAGTAAAAACCGGTAAAAACTAAACGGGAGTTTGCCAGCAAACCCAGTGAACGACCGACGCATAGCTAATGCTGTGACGCTCAAAATTACTTTTAATCTACCGTAAAATCAGCAATTATTCAAAAATATCTGATTATGGAACCTACAGGAAAGTGGAGTCAAACCATTTGTCAGTTAAATATCTCCTGATATCATAAAACACTGGCACCCTAGCTCAAACCTTTCAAAAATTGATTTTTGGGGGTCCATTTGGGGGATCCCTGGGGGGGTGGCACCCTATGTCAAACTATGTCAAAATATTTGTTTGTTGAATATCTACTGATATCAAAACACACTGGCACCAAAGTTGAGCTATCCAAAAAATTGATTTATGGGGGGATCCCCCAGGGGGTGGCACCCCCAAACTACGTCAAAATATTTGTCTGTTAAATATCTACTGATATCAAAAAAAAAGTAGAACTCTAGCTTGAGCCAATCAAGAAATTGATTTTTGGGGGGTCCATTTGGCAGAATCCCCAGGGGGTGGCACCACCAAACTATGTCAAAATATTTGTCTGGTAAATATCTACTGATATCAAAAACAACTAGCACCCTAGCTTGAGCCGTTCAAAAATTTGATTTTTTGGGGCCCCATTTTGGGGGGGTTCCCGGTGGAGTTGCCCAAAAAAATTTCGGGAGAAAAAATTGCAATTACAGCTCAACAACTTTACACAAAAAGTAGATTTCGATGTGTTGTGGTTTAGGAGAAGAAGAGCGTACAAAAATTAGGAAGCAAAAAAAGGAAAAAAAAGAAATAAATCTGATCGCGGCCAAAAGTGGATTGATTGGGATGAAAGGGTATCTTGAGACATACAACCATATGAAATATTGTTTGGCGTACTTAAACCGTTTTTGACTGAGACCGCTTTTTACGCCAAACTTGCGGGGCGATTTTCGGGTTCTAAAACCGAAGTCACGTGACCTATTGCCTCAAAATGTGGTACAAACATACAACTCATTAATCTCAAACTGCTGTCCAAATTTCATATAGCTAGACCTATCCGTTCTCGAGTTATAAGCAAAAGTCAGAAATTTCGCACTCGTTAGTTAGAAAATGGCCGAGTAAAAACAGAGGAACATGCGACGCGAGCGTCGGTCGTTCCAATAACCGAACTCATTTTTGGACGTAAATTTGTTTTTTTTTTCCTGCCTGGTTTTGACTTCAGATCACTTCTCTGGTTCGGGCCTGTACTTTACAACTCTGGTGCGATTTTTTCAACCTTTGTTGCGGAAGCCGAAGTTTGGTCAGACTTCTATAAAATTATCACTACGGTAAATTTCAGAGGTGGAGTCCTCGAGGACGTCCTTGGCCTCGAGGACGTCCTCGAGGACGTCCTCGAGGACACATTTTGAAGTCCTTGGCCTTGGCCTTGGCCTCGAAGCCTCAAGTCCTTGGCCTTGGCCTTGGCCTCGAACCCTTAGGTCCTCGAAAATTGCCCTGTCCTCGGCTCGAGGACAGCACTATTTTTGAACCGTTGAAATTTTGTCGGAAAACGCCAGAAACCTCGCGGAAAATTTGTAAATACCTTTTTTATTTTGCGTAATTGGAGCATAGGCTTAGCTAAGCGGGCCTCCCACTCGAAATGAAATTTTACCAATGACAAAAATGTGACAAAACAGCCTATTGCTTCTTCAGTTTCAGTTTCGTTTTAGCGTTTTTCGCTTACACCAGTAGCGAACAACAATATTGAAGACCAAGGGCCCCGGGGCCCCCTAAAATCAATTTTTGCCAGCCAATTTAAACGTAAACCTGGACGAAGTGGATAGTTTATGTCCTAAAAGTTGCTATCTCAGGATCACATCTAGCCTTTTTATGAACATAATGCATTAACCAAGGCCAGATTTACCACAATATGGCGCAGTACCAGCTAAGGGCCCTGCGCTCAAATCTTAAGACTTTTTATGGTCTTCACCTACATTTGGCAGAAAGATGTTGCGAAAATCTTCAAAGTGCCAGGGGCCCAGCGCGATGGAAATCCGGCCCGGCAATAACATGGTCAGTAGCGTAGCCAGGGGGTGCTATAACTCCTCCCCATTGGCCTGCCAACCAAAATGCAGAATAAGAAAAACACCACGTTTTTAGCTCTTCTGAGACTGTCTTTTGCGCTGGAATTGACTAAAAAGTAATTTAAAGCATTTTTTGGAACATATATTCAGAGAGGGGGAGCTAATTCGTCTAAAATTGAAGTCACCAATCAATAAGCACTTTTAAAATGCCCAAAAATAAGCAATCAAAACTGATCGCTAGTGTAAAAACGCCAAACATAGGTTTTATCAACAAATGTTTTATAAACTCAGGAATAAGGGGAGGGGGGCTATTCAGTGTTATTTATTTACCAATCACTTCTCTGTTCTCTCAAATATCTTTCCATTAGCCCCCCTCCCCGATTATTTTTTTTTATAAAATACGGACGAAATAGATTATTCCGTGTGAGTTTTATTGAATAATAGGATTTTATTATTTACCAGCATGTAAACAAGAGAACTGCAATGTTATCATTAGCCACTTCCCACATAGCCCGATAATGTAACCAGTTGAATCATGTTGCGCTGCCAATTTCTATGCCACGTTTCAAAAGCAATATTTTTTATTAAAATAGCTCTAAAATTAAGTTATATTTGCAAAAAATGCAAAATTTTTGAGCGCTGGGGGCTCCGCCCCCACACCCCCGTGCCTCCGGCGGCTGGGAGCTTTGCTCACAGGCCCCCAAAACAGCCCCCCCATTGTGAATTTCTGGCTACATGCCTGAACATGGTTAGTAAGCGAAACTAACCAACTATTGTACTATTTTTCAATAACAATTCATAAATTTACCTCCACCTCGCCAGTTTTTACGCACAAAATACTTTTAAAAAAAATTAGCCATGGAAAATGCTGATTGATCAAGTCGTTGAACTTCAGTGGAGGGGGCCTGGGTCCCCTGGCCTAACATGCACTTCTATGACTGGTTATTTTCATGACAAAACAAAAATCTCTAAGGAAAATCTTCGAGTGAGTTTTCATTTACTGCTAAAATATTGCACGAAACAATTCACCTTACTTCCCCCTACCTGGACCAAATCACGTACAATTAAACTTTAACACCAAAATACAAGATGTTAAACGTGTTTTGAACTTAAATTGCAACTAGAAGGAGGATTAAACAATGTAATTTTTTTAATTGGCTTTCAAATGTCAAAAATCTAGTGCTTTCAAATGGCTCTAAACATATGCGAAGTGTGATTCAATGGCAATAAAATAGCTTTTTTTTCCAAAAAATTTCAAAAAATCGCCCAACAGCTGGGGGCTGTGCCCCCACAGCCCCTTCTATGATACGTATAGGTTACATTGGTTTTCTCAAAACGTCTCCAAAGCTACATATTTGCACTTTTCAACTATATTAGTTGAGGCCCTCTCCCGGTGCAAAATCCTGGTTAAGTGCCAACAGGCAAATTTTTGATGACGTCATTGCACGTGATTTGTGGTTTAGGCCTCCCCAATCAAAAATTCTGGCTACGCCTTTAAATTGGAGATTGCCTGAAAAAATTTTTTGAAGAGCTTTTTTTTTTTTTTTTTTGGACAACACTTGCGGCTGTGTCCTCGGTCCTTGGCCTTGGCCTCGAGCATTCCTGTCCTTGGCCTCGAGAGTGTCTGTCCTCGGAAAGGCTGTCCTTGGCCTTGGCCTTGGCCTCGGATTTTTTTTGTGTCCTTGGCCTTGGCCTCGAGCCTTGTGTCCTCGACTCCACCTCTGGTAAATTTTGTAAGAGCAGAAATTTTGTAAATATTCAGCCAAATTTTCTACGTGCACGCAAAAAAAAGATCAGCCTTTACGTTAGGTCTACACTGAAAGTAAAATTGTAAGCGTGCGAGCGTATAACATTTATAGTATTTATATCAGAATCAAATCTTTCATTTTACTCGCTGCATTACGCCGAAGCGTGCAACGAGTTTATAGGGCCCATCTCCGCGTCATTGCGCCGAGCAACACGCTTCATTTTGAAAAAATGTCGCAGTGGTGGCGAGCCGTTGGCAACATTGTTCCGGACGCACCCTTTGGCTGTGTTTAAGTTCTTTACTTAATTGTTATTATTTCAATGCCTTACTGTGACGTAACAACTACACTTGACGCAGATGTGTTTAGCAATAGCCCAGAGGCAGTTGACGGGAGACTAGCGTCAAGTAGACCCAGGAACAAATAAGTTGTTCTTTGCTCGGAAATGCTTGAATAGGAAGGCTCAAAAAGGCCCAATAATACTTGAGTTGTTACTGAACATCAGTCGAGGATAACTCTGTTGCTCAAACGCAGAGGTGGAGTCGAGGACACAAGGCTCGAGGCCAAGGCCAAGGACACAAAAAAAATCCGAGGCCAAGGCCAAGGCCAAGGACAGCCTTTCCGAGGACAGAACCTCTCGAGGCCAAGGACAGGAATGCTCGAGGCCAAGGCCAAGGACCAAGGACACAGTCGCAAGTGTTCTCCAAAAAAAAAGGTCTTCAAAAAAGTTTTCCAGACAATCTCCGATTTAAAGGCGTAGCCAGAACTTTTGATTGGGGAGGCCTAAACCACAAATCACATGCAATGACGTCATCAAAAATTTGCCTGCTTTTCACTTAACCAGGATTTTGCAAAGGGAGAGAGCCTCAACTAATATAGTTGAAAAGTGCAAATACGTAACTTTGGAGACGTTTTGAGAAAGCCAGTGTAACTCAAACGTATCGCAGACGGAGGTCTGGGGGCGAAGCCCCTAGCTGTTGGGCAATTTTTTGTAATTTTTTGGTAAAAAAAGCTATTTTAATGCCATTGAATCACACTTTGCACATGTTTAGAATCATTTTAAAGCACTAAATTTTTGACATTTGAAAGCCAATTAAAAAAATTGAATTGTTTAATCCTCCTTCTAGTTGCAATTTAAGTTCAAAACACGTTTAACATCTTGCATTTTGGAGTTAAAGTTTAATTGTACGTGATTTGCTCCAGGTAGGGGGAAGTAAAGTGCATTGACTCGTGCAATATTTTAGCAGTAAATGAAAACCCACTTGAAGATTTTCCTTAGAGATTTTTGTTTTGTCATGAAAATAGCCAGTTATAGAAGTGCATGTTAGGCCAGGCGGCCCAGGCTCCCTTGACTGAAGTTCAACAATTTGTTCAATCAGCATTTTCCATGGCTAATTTTTTTTAAAAGTATTTTGTGCGTAAAAACTGGCGAGGTGGAAGTGAATTTATGAATTGTTATTGAAAAATAGTGCAATAGATGGGTAGTTTCGCTTACTAACCATGTGTCAGGCGCGCAGCCAGAAATTCGCAATGGGGGGGGGCTGTTTTGGGGTCTAGGAGCAAAGCCCCCAGCCGCCGGAGGCACGGGGGTTTGGGGGCGGAGCCCCCAGCGCTCGCAAATTTTGCATTTTTTGCAAATATAACTTAATTTTAGAGCTATTTTAATAAAAAATAATGCTGTTAAAACGTAGCATAGAAATTGCCAGCGCAACATGATTCAACTGGTTGCATTATCGGGCTATGAGGGAAGTGGCTAATGATAACATTGCAGTTCTCTTGTTTACATGCAGGTAAATCATAAAATCCTATTATTAAACAAAACTCACACGAAGTAATCTATTTCGTCTGTATTTTACAAAGAAAAATATTCGGGGGGGGGGCTAATGGAAAGATATTTGAGAGAAGTGATTGGCAAATAAATAACACTGAGTAGCCACCCCCCATCTTTATTCCTGCTGTAATATATATAATATATAAGATTTTATAATATATTTGTTGATAAAACCTATGTTTGGCGTTTTTACACTAGCGATCAAATTTGATTGCTTATTTTTGGGTATTTTCTAAAGTTTTCATTGATTGGTGACTTTAATTTTTGACAAATTAGCCCCCCCTCTGACTGTATGTTTCAAAAAATGCCTTAAATCACTTTTTAGTCAATTCCAGCGCAAAAGACAGTCTCAGAAGAGCTAAAAACGTGGTGTTTTTCTTATTCTGCTTTTTGGTTAACAGGCCAATGGGGAGGATATAGCCCTCCGGCTACGCTACTGGCCATGTTATTGCCGATCCGGATTTCCATCGCGCTGGGCCCCTGGCACTTTGGAGATTTTCGCAACATCTTTCTGCCAAATGTAGTTGAAGACCATAAAAAGTCTTAAGATTTGAGCGCAGAGCCCTTAGCTGGTACTGCGCCATAATGTGGTAAATCCGGCCTTGGTTAATGCATTACGTTCACAAAAAGGCTAGATGTGATCCTGAGATAGCAACTTTTAGGATGAAAACTATCCATTTCTTCCAGATTTACGTTTAAATTGGCTGGCAAAAATTGATTTTAGGCGGTCTCGGGGCCCTTGGTCTTCAGTATTGTTGTTTGCTACTGGTGTAAACGAAAAACGCTAAAAAGAAACTGAAACTGAAGAAACAATAGGCTTTTTTGTCACATTTTTGTCATTGATGAAATTTCAATTGGGGGGGAGGCCCGCTTGGCTAAGCCTACGCTTCAATTGTGCAAAATAAAAAAAGGTATTTACAAATTTTCTGCGAGGTTTCTGGCGTTTTCAACAAAATTTCAACGGTTCAAAAATAGTGCTGTCCTCGAGCCGAGGACAGGGCAATTTTCGAGGACCTAAGGCTTCGAGGCCAAGGCCAAGGACTTGACCTTCGAGGCCAAGGCCAAGGCCAAGGACTTCAAAATGTGTCCTCGAGGACGTCCTCGAGGCCAAGGACGTCCTCGAGGACTCCACCTCTGCTCAAACGTAGTGACACAATAATTTGCGTACATCTTGGTGGATTTTCAAGTTTAGCCTATATGAGTGTGGTGACGACAATTAGTGAAGGTTAACATCGTGTTTGGATTATCAATAGCAAAAGGATTTCCTTATAAATTTTCGAGTGAATCTAGACTATCGTTGTAGAAGTTTAGTAGGTCTGCTGCTTCGACGCCAAGACCCGGTCGAGAACTCAGCATACGTTCGCCAGCATTCGCGACGGACCATAATTAGAAGAACAACTTAAAGTCCCGAACTAAAAAGACTGCTCCGACTTCTGTCGTAGCCTAATTGTCAGCTTGAACTATTTTCCGCGACAGTATAGGCTAACGTTACCGAGACGAATTTTTTCTTTTGGACAATTATCAGACAATTTTAGGTTTAGTTTTTTTGTGAATTTAGTTTGTAAAAATTACAGTGTTTGTGTGCTAGGCCTATGTGCTAATTCCGGTATGCTAGGGAACTCTGAGGAAATGAGTGACGCCCGGACTCTTCGGTTTGAAAGGCGTGAGCTTCAAGCACGAGTAGATTGTTTTGTTACCTCCGTTTTCTCGACTGACAAGAGCGATAAAAATAAACCTTCTCAGTCAGCATACTACACTTTAAAGGCGGTGAATCATCCAGCCAATTCCAGTGGTTTACAATAGCTAAAATTGAACTATAATTTTTGATATTTTTTGTTTTAATTTTGGGACTGCGGTTGCAACGATATTCAACAAATACAAAAAGATGTCCCCCCGAAAAAAGTTTTTGGAAACTCTGAGTTTTGTTCTTCTCGCCAAAACCCCAGTAGGCCTAATGGTTTAGAGAACTGTGGTAGGCCTAATAGTTTAGAGATAGTTTATTTCTAAATAGTCTATTTCTAAATAGTTTAGGCCTAATTAGGCCTAACTATCTCTAAACTATTAGGCCTAATAGTTTAGAGATAGTTAGGCCTAATAGTTTAATAAGATTATAGTAGGCCTAATAGTATAGAGTAGAGATGGTGCGGTGCACAAAATTCTTGTCCGCAAACTGCACCGCACCGCTCAATTCTATCCGCATACCGCACTGCACCGCAAAAAGTTTGTGAACTTAATACACCGCACCGCAAATCCTACTGCAAGCCAAAATATAATGGTTTACAGTATTGCCTAACACCAATACTGTATCTTACTGCATGCAAAATTACAAACCTAACAGGTAGGCACCCCATGGTCCACCTGATGCTAGTTAAACAATAGCTTCAGATAATGGTTTGGTCTAAACTGTTACTTTACTAAACAAGCCAATTAACCCAACCCTAGATGATTGGTCTCAGTTCAATTTTAACTAATAAAAAAATATCCCAATCATGAATCAAACCATGGACATTACCGGTAGGTTTGGAATACTGAATATATCAGCACTTCCACTTTAGAAGTTCCAACTGCCAAAGTTTGATGGCTACGTTCTTGCAAACAGTAGCACTGAAAGCACAGTCACATCTGACATTATTACTAGGCTTGCCAGAGTAAGTCATGGTCATGCTTGATATGGTAAGTTACAATGTACTGCTCAAAGTTTCTTAAGCTTAAGATGAAGATTTGTAATGCAAAAGTTGTTTTAACCATTCCATCTTATTTTTTGTAACCGGTATTGCATATGCTATGGGAATACTAATAAGTATAAATGAAAAACGTGGTTTAACATTAAGCACTTTGTGCTTCTGCACAATCAGTTAACAAGCATCGACATGTTGAATCTGAACCATAATACAAGCAACAGAGCAATTATTACTAACCATAATATCTATATCTACTGTTGATTTTGAATGGAGAGAAAAAGATACACTGACATCTCAATATGGCTCCTCTTTGAAACAGTGAAATCTGAGGCTACTTTACGCTGTACAGTACAGGAATAGGTTGGCAAGTGGAGTTGGGTGACTGATGGTGATACCACCTACAATCACACAAAAAAATTTCAAACTATCAATCTGAAATTCCTAACTCACTGCTCACACTACAATAATCTGGTACTGTAGATTCAAGCAGTCAATAAAATTTTGTCATGCTCTCAGTAGCCTACCACTAAATACTAATGCTTCACTGATAAACTTTAATTTTCAATGTATTGGAACCTTTAGTTTTTAGAAATAGCCACTAGCCTGCAAGCCTTGGAACTGTGATACACTGGCATATATATGCAACAAACTCAACTTTACTAGGCTACACGTCAAAAAGCCAAAGTAGACTTACCATACCAGACTACTAGTACACAGTAGCCTAGTCCCTGAGTCATCAGTAAGCAACTCTGTACTGGTATTTCATTAGGCCAACCAGTATCACACATGATACATCAGGCTACAGTATTGGTACAAGTTGTGTACCAGTGCTTACAAGTAGTACCGGTAAGTAGGCCAATCGGTATCTGCTTACAGTTTGACTATTATTAATCGTCAAACTCTATGCAGGTACTGATATTTACTACTTGTAAGTATAGACTTGTGCCAAATACTGTAATACCTAGTAATATCACCTTATCTGTTAGTGTCTGGTGTTACGCAGTATAGCCTATACCGGTGTGCAATGGCCTAGGGTATTACCATAGGTATCGGTACAAAATTAACGACTAGTGCACCAGCCTATCCAGCCCAACTCAGAGCTTACCAGTACAAGCTGCATTACTATTATTGGCAGGGCGTTAGACTGTAGATACGCTCGGTAGGCCTATGATTTGAAGGTTACACCTAGGCTACCGGTACACCATGGTACCTAACAGGCTACATTGAGACTGAATTTAACAACTGAGATGGAGTGGCTGATTCCTAACCTAATCCTAAGAAGCGGTCTCATCTTCCACGCTGCAGCTGCACTGCACTGCAAAACTACTGGAATTTTTCACGCTGCGCGGGGCGGCGCTGTTACCTAACCGCGTACGCGGCCGCGTACGCTGCGCGGCTACCATCTCTAGTATAGAGAACTGTGGTTTTGGCGGGAAGATTAAAACTCAGAGTTTCCAAAAACTTTTTTCGGGGGGACATCTTATTGTATTTGTTGAATGTCTTTGCAAACGCAGCCCCAAAATCAAAACAAAAAATATCAAAAATTATAGTTCAATTTTAGCTATTGTAAATCACTGAAATTGGCTGGATGATTCACCGCCTTTAAAAAGCAATTTAATCACATTAGATAATAACGCTTTACACGTTTTGCAAGAAGGAGATGAGCTTAGGGATTTTTGTGACAAATTAAAAAAGTTAGGTCAGTCACTTGATGATGCATATCGTTGCTGGTGCGACAATACTGTCACCTCCCCACCTACTGTAACTCTCAATCGAGAAAAATCACATGACATCGAACCACACGACTCTGTAAGCAATGTAGGCTCAGGTTTCAGCCTCACTAGCTTAACTCCGTCCCAATTGGCTTACAAACAAATTGATCTAGACCTCGAACGCCAAAGGCTTGAAGCAGAATTTGAAGCCCAGCAGGCTCAAGCGCAAGCTCAAATGCAAGCGCAATAGGCTCGAGCCGAGGCTCAGCTAAAACTAAAGCTTAGCTTAGCGGAAATACAAGCTAAGGAGAAACGTTTAGCACTTTCTAACCCTGGCTCAGTTGTGAGTAGACGCTCATTGCCAGTAAAGGTACCAGGTCAAAATCTGTCAGTTCCTCGCCACCCACTAAGCCATGCAGGAATTCTGCAGACACAATTGGGTGAGCAAAAGGATGCGACATTCTCTCACTATTCAGACCGTCATATGCCTTCTTCCAGTCATCAATTGACAAACACAAGTAGGGAAATTCTCACTACAGAACCACCACGCACAGCTATAGGTCACCTTGATACCAGCCATCGCCCACACCAACCCATCACAGCTCTTACTCAACATGCACAGTTTGCACACACATCTCACACACAGGAATAAAACGTTTCTGATGCACATTGCAATGAGAATGCAATACGCCATACACCTCAGACACCACCTGGGGATCTTGGTCACAATGAGGCTTAATGCTGAGCCGAATCCACTTTTGTCTAATCACACACAACACCGCAGTTTGGCTCGTACACAACCACTCAAAACACAGGAGCTTGCTGTGGATCACAATAACGTGTACCGTGAATCACAACCCGCACATGACTTGGCACTGCACCGCAGGGGAATTTACACACAGAACAATCAGTCTGATGCAATTAAGAAGTCTGATGCACCCCATAATGATCACCGGTATACACCTTCATCTAACAACACTCAGACACATTTCCACGACAAAAACCCTCACGTCAGTCCTCAGGAGTACCAACTTTTGCTTGAAGAGGCTCGTGAAATTCGGTTTACCGGCAAAAAGTTGCCTTTCATCTTTTACTACAACCAAATCATTGAACTTTTGGATCGTTGCCCTGATCGAAATCGCAAGATGGACCTCTTGCGTGCCTCATGCCAAGAGGAGGCTCGAGAAGCTGTCGCAACCCTTGTACCCCCTGTACCGGGATGGGGTGTTGACAAGCAAATTCAGAGAGCATTAGAGGGGCTTCGACTGCATTATGGTTGCAACAGCTTTCTGTCTGAACCGCTAGTAAAGCGAGTTCGCTCGGGTCCGAAACTTCACAGGATTGATCTTTCTGTGTTGGAAACCCTAATATCAGATCTGAACGATTGTGAATTGTATGCAAGAGCACATAAACAGATTGATTCACTAGACAGCTCTTTCATAATTGATATCGGTGAACGTCTTCTGAACTTCTTCAAAAATCGGTATGCCGACTATCTACAAGATCGATACCATAGTTTAGACAAGCCTACATTTGACTCTTTCAAGTCCTTTTTGAATCGTGAGCTGGAACGAATCAACTCAACATTCGCTCAACGGTTCTTAGGGCTGGCACAGGACCGTTCAGACAAGTCACATGCACCAGCTAGGCTCAGAGTGCATCAGGCAAGCCTTAATGTGAAAACAGAACCCAACAATTACAGACCTTCATCAGTGACACAACACTCTCAGTCTCATACACGACAACCCCCTGTGTGTTTTATTTGCTCTACCCCGAGTAAAACGAACCGACATTTGCTTAATGAATGCAACACATATAGGAACATGACATTGCAACAACGCTATGATAATATCAAAACGGCAGGTCACTGCATTAATTGCTTGCAACAACATGACTTGAAAGATTGCATACACAATTGTAAATGCAGACACTGTGGCAAACACTACCAACACAAGCACACAACTTCTCTTCATGCTCTGTACACACCTGTACTTCCCCCTGGAAATGCGGGTAGCCATGGGGCCGCCACATCTTTTCATCTTCCTGCCGGGAGACCTCGTGGGGCCGCCAGCTTTTCAAATCATCAACCTGAAAAGAGTCGAGGGGCTGCTGGTCCGTCTTTCCTGGTGCAATCGGCCGATGCTCTGAGCCAAAATGATGCAAGGAATGTCCCAGTCAAGAAGCAGGTACTAGGCTTACATACCAGAAAGGCGGGTGTACTTACGCGCATTTCGGCTCTAAGGGTCATAAATCCTCAGACAGGAAATAGCTTGAATGTATGCTCAACATGACTCGGGCTCCGAAGTAACAATTGTGTCTGACTCACTTGTGAATGAACTTGGTTTGAAAAGTGAAGGAAGCTCTCGGATAATTCTGCACACAGTGACTGAAAGAAAAGAATCCGACTTTCACTATGTTTCCTTTGATGCAGAAGCTCTACACAAGGGCGACCATTTTAACATTCAACAAGCTTGGGTCATGAATAATTGGTCTGATGACTGTTACACATTACCACATGACTATGATCTTTCCGAGTATTCTCAGTTTGATAATGTAGAATTTGAGGTGTTACCAGATCGGAAGTGTGTCGATATACTTCTTGGGCTTGACAATTCCCATGTTATGACAGCCCTAAAAGAACGCACAGGACGCCATGGAGAACCCCATGCTATCAAAACTCCAATTGGGTGGGTGGCATCGGGAGGATCAGGCAAGACTTATTCTTATCATTCAATGCGAGTATCAGTCAACACGAACTGTGAATCGAACGAAGAGAAGATTCTTGAACTGCAGCAAGTAATTCGGGATATGACACTTGAAAATGACGAGACCCAGTTATCAAGAAGTGACCGAGAGGCTCAGCAAATTGTGGAAGGCTCCAGCACAACGGTTGTAGATGGAAGATATCAAATGCCTGTCCCGTTTAAAGAGAATGTAAAAGACTTGCCCTACAACTTTCCTTTAGCAGCAACACGGTTATCTTTTCTTCGACGCCGAATGCTGCTTCAACCGAGTATGGGCAAGTGTTGACCGAGGCTATAACTGAGCTCAGACAAAACGAGTTCATAAAACCTGCCGATAGAGAGTCCAGCAATCAAATAAACTATCTGCCATACTTTCGGACCACTCAATCCAAACCCAGAGTTGTATATGATGGGTGTGCTACTTATGAAGGTCGCTCCATCAACAGTTGCATTCACTCGGGACCAGACCTTCTCAATTCACTTGCAAATGTTTTGGCTAAGTTTATAATGGGCCAATATGCTTTAATGGCAGATATAACAAAATGCTTTTTCCAGATATCACTCCCTGAACACCAACAGGATCTTTTCCGAATTCTCTGGTACAAAGATGACGACATAAGCAAGGGAGAATTACAGCCATATAAGTTTTCGAGGCATGTGTGGGGAATCGTCAGCTCACCATACATAGCATGTGTAGCAATCCGCAAAACGGCTGAAGAGAACCCCACGAATGCGTCTTCTTATACCACCGACACGATACGAAATTGTATGTACATGGACGATTTGCTTTTTAGCACTGATACGCTGGATAAAGCCCGACTAGTGGCATCAGAATCTGTCAGACTGCTTGCCAGTAGAGGCTTCAAACTGGTTAACTGGACAGCCTGCCGAAAGGCCGTACCTGTCATTGCTGAAATGGAGGAGGCAGTTTTGGCACCCTCAATCAGGACCTTGGACTTAAAAACTGAGGAACCACTTCCTGATCTCAAAGCAATGGGGTGAACATGGAATGCAGAAGAAGACACTCTGAAGGTTCACTTCTCTGTTTCCAAGCCTCAACACTACACCAGACGTGGCTTGTTAAGTCAACTAGCCAGCAATTATGACCCTTTGGGTTACTGTGTTCCCTTATTTTTGAGAGGGCGTCTCATCTTACAGCAGTTGGCTATAGAGGGAAAATCATGGGATGAACCAATCACACAAACTCATGTTAAAGCGTGGAATCGTTGGCGAACCACTCTAGAAGAGTGGAAAGATCTTACAATACCTAGGTGGTATTTTGCGACCTCATCTTTTTCTGATGACGACGTTAACGCAGAATATGAACTTCATGCCTTTTCTGACGCTTCCAATGAAGCTTATAGATGTGTCGTTTACTTGCGGAAGCAAACACAAACTGAAGTCGGCACCTCGTTCGTGTTTGGGAAGAGCCGTGTCGTTTTAAAACACCAGCAGAGTTGGCCAATCGCCAAAAAAGAATTGTTTGCTGCCGTCATATCTGTAGACCTGATGTCTCAAGCTCAGAAAGCACTTCAACTGCCCCATTGCCAGAAGTTTTTCTGGTGCGATTCAAAAGTTGTGATGCAGTGGATCTCGAACCCAGATCTTCGCCTAGACAAATTTACAGCTCGACGAATTGATCGCATTCTACTATATTCCCAATTAGAGGAATGGCACTTCTGCCCAACGTTACAAAACCCAGCCGACGTGGCTACGCGCCCAATTGCCCGATCTGCTTCTGGTCGAATTCAGCTATGGTTGCATGGACCATCGTCTCTAAACGAGCCTGGCCAGTGCATTGCGAAGCCTCATATCGCTGTGCATCAGGTACACGTGTCTTCAGCCAGGTCAGTAAGGGATACACTGTTGGATGTCATTAAAGCTGCACCCAGTTGGTACATACTCAAAAAGAGAACAGCTTATTTAATGGCTTTTGCGCAATACGTCAAACAAAAGGCAGACAAACAGCCAATTCAAAAGACAACAATTGACGCAAAGTGTCTGAGCACCGCCTTGCTTCAGTTGACTCAATAGGTTCAAAACGAATGTTTTGGCAGTGTGTTTAAAAGCCTGTCAGAAAACTTTCCTGATTCTTTAGAAAAAATTATCAAGCAGCTGACTTCTCAGCATGCTTTATCTGAAGCTGAACAAAAAAATCTCGCAGACTTGCGATCTTTGCGATGCCTCAGGCCATACGTTTCATCCGACGGCATACTTCGCATTGAAGGAAGACTTGAAAAAGCCGCACTTCCTACTGACGAAAAATTTCCAATTGTTCTGCCATCTAGACATCCCTTTACTCGCTTACTTGTGCTTTATTGCCATGAAAGATGCGCTCATGGGGGTACCCAATACACGTTAATGCTCACAAGAAGACAGTTTTGGATCATAAAAGGAATATCTTCCGTGAGGCACTACACGAGCAAATGCAATGCCTGCATCATCAGCAGAGCACATCCCATACGGCAACTTTTGGCAGATCTCCCTGCTTGCAGAATGGCTATCAACAAAAAGCCATTTGCACACACTGGATGTGACTATTTTGGACCCATCTTTTACAAAGAAGCGAGAAGTGAAAGAAAAGCTTGGGGTCTACTTTTCACATGTCTAACTGTCCGGGCAATTCATGTAGAGATTGTGACGTCTCTGGACCTGAATAGCTTCATTTTGGCTTTCTCCCGCTTCATTGACCTCAGAGGCCCAGTTTCAAGCCTGTACTCGGACAATGGGACAACCTTCAAAGCTGCAGCAAATGTGTTGCCAGAACTTCTGCAATCTTCCGGACTTCAGTCTTTTTTCAGACATCAAGGTTTGACCTGGGAGTTCATACCTCCTTACAGTCCTTCCCAAGGCGGAGCCTGGGAATCACTCATTAAGGTGTTCAAACGAACGCTCACAAACACAGTTAACTTAATACATCGCAAACCCACACTTGTGGAGCTTCAGACGTACACTTCGAACGCTACACGTTTGGTAAACGATAGGCCTCTCACTGCACAAAGTGATGACCCACTTGACTACGACGCAATCTCACCGTCATCACTCCTCACACCATCACTTGATCCAGTTTTGCCGATTGGTCAAGTGCACGATAGGGATCACTTACGCCGTGACTACAGATACAATTGCTCGCTGGCTCAACAGTTTTGGGAGCGTTGGGTTAAGTTCTATCTTCCACAGTTACAACGTCGTAAGAAGTGGTTCAAACTCACACCAAACCTTCGAGTCGGCCAGATGGTATTGGTTGGGGGACCCGGAGAAGTTAACAAACGAGGTAATTATCGCCTTGGACGTGTTGCTCGCGTACATCCGCAGTGGCGTAGAGGTAGAGCGATTGTACGCAGAGCTGTTATCACGGTTCCTGTTTTTGATGAGACAACCGGAAAGCACCAAGTTACTGAAATAGAGAGAGATCTTTCTAAGATCGCTCCTCTCGAATTTTGTGAATAGTGTTTTGTGTTTATGTTTACGTTTTTGCGTAAGTCACCACACTTGAATTGCTGATTTATTTTTGTTTTTTGTTATGCTGTAATTAGTGCTCGTGCATTACTTGACACCGCTGTGCTTTTCACTCATACCCGCGCTCAAGCTGCGTCCTTTAGACTGTTGTGACATTATGAGCCGGAAGATACCCTCCTCCTCGTAATGGGGGCCGCTTATGTTCCGGACGCACCCATTGGCTGTGTTTAAGTTCTTTACTTAATTGTTATTATTTCAATGCCTTACTGTGACGTAACAACTACACTTGACGCAGATGTGTTTAGCAATAGCCCAGAGGCAGTTGACGGGAGACTAGCGTCAAGTAGACCCAGGAACAAATAAGTTGTTCTTTGCTCGGAAATGCTTGAATAGGAAGGCTCAAAAAGGCCCAATAATACTTGAATTGTTACTGAACATCAGTCGAGGATAACTCTGTTGCTCAAACGTAGTGACACAATAATTTGCGTACATCTTGGTTAATTTTCAAGTTTAGCCTATATGAGTGTGGTGACGACAATTAGTGAAGGTTAACATCGTGTTTGGATTATCAATAGCAAAAGGATTTCCTTATAAATTTTCGAGTGAATCTAGACTATCGTTGTAGAAGTTTAGTAGGTCTGCTGCTTCGACGCCAAAGACCCGGTCGAGAACTCAACATACGTTCGCCAGCATTTGCGACGGACCAGCAACACTTTGTCCGATTTGACCGGCCCGAGATTTGAACCACAGACCTCTCGCACCAGAGAAGAACGCGTTATACCACTTGACCACCTGGAAGTAGCCAAAGTTTATTTTTGCCTCGCTTTGAATTAAAGGTGTCAATTTGTTTGAGGTCAAGTGCGAAAAACAAATCTAAGTATGCTTAAACTTAGAAAACGATTATTTATGTAGATTTTTGACAGTTTTTGATTTAGAGCAAGGCTGGGGAGCAGGGAAACTGAATTTCGGAACATAATTAGCCTGCTGCATTTTACCACAAAGCAACAATGAATATTATTTCATAATTTTGTTGCAGTGTAACACTAAACTCCAAGGTAGGCTAAAATATATTATAAATCTTCATACCAACACAAAGTAGTAAGTCGGGCCGGGCTATGCGGGTCGGGCTCGGGATCGAGCTTAAGATTCACAAAATTTCGGGCTTAATTTTGGCCTGATACGTGCCTCATGTTTCAGGTCGCTGTAGAAACATACCGGTAATACAAATAACTTTGCAACACTGAATGAAGATTTTATTGAAGCTTCAATGGATTATTATTATGTCTTATATCCTAATTTGCCAATGTTATTGCGTCACAATTCATCAATAATTTGCTCTATTTAGCAGGGACGTGCGGTTAGGGGAGGCAGGTGAGGCCGTGCCTCACCTATAGAATTGTGCAAAGAAAAACGAAAATAAAGTATGTAATTAAAATAAAATGGTTTCACACAAATCAAAATATTTATCAAAAGCTTTATTAATTTTTGTCATACTGTATTTAATTTTTTTGTGTAGCCTATTCACTGCTTTTATGTTATGTCTTTCGCATTCAAACGCCCAAACTATTGGGTGTAATATTGCTATCACTACGGCGTGCATTGAGCATCGCTTCAAATATGCGAAGTAAGGCATTGTCAAGTGTGCCTCACTTCAGCTAAGCAAATTTTAATGAACAAACTAAAAGTATACCTTTTTTTCTCAAACAAATTGCGGACAACGCATAATGCTTTTAAATCTGATTTTGCGGCGCCCCTCACCTGTGACGTCATAGAATGAGAAAAAGTTTAAGCAGTTTTTTTGTAGTCTTTCGTTCATTGCGAAATTGAACAAGTTATTTTTCTGGCCGAATAAAAACAATTTAATACGAGAAAATGAACTAAAATGGAAGAAAATTTAGTCTCAAAGCTGAGAGACTTTCTAAACTAAGTTTTTTATCTGAACTTGAAGTTATAGAAATTGCTAAGTTTATGTACTCTTATTATCACTCCAGGTAGTCTGAAAATTTCGACAATTATTTTAAATATGCTAGCAAACTTCATGATTATAAAACGAGATCGATTACTGCAGACAATTTTTATTTGAAACGAGCTAAAATTCGAAACGGGCAACGATCTTGCTCGTGCATTGGAGTAAAAACATATAATAATGTTTCACCAACTTTTGAAGAATTACCAAAATACTCATTTAGCAAACAAATAAAATTGCCCATGCTAAGTAATTACTGAAGTACTTGCAGTCTTGATAAACTCGAGGTAAGCCTAAGTGTGCTTTTTTCTTATGCTAACTTGCTATTTTTGGTTGAATCCTTACTTTTGTTTCTTGTTTGTTTTAAAAATGGTCAAAAAAAGCTACCCCCTCAAAAAACTTATAATAATTACAATAATAAATTAGTTATAAGGGCAGCTTGACTCGATGACCAGAAACAGGTCTTTCGCTATCCTGTTTGCTTGATAGTAAGTGACTCAAACTATAGTTCTAGTAAACTTTGCAATTGCCGATTAATTTCTACGCCTTCATCAACAATTACTTCTGTTAAGTGTTACAGTAAATTAGCCCACATTTATTTCCTTTATTGGCATTAATAATCATTCTATTTGTGCGCGTGAATATATTTTTTCATTGGTGTTAAGTTTCTGGAAATTGAACTCAAGTGAACCAATAATCTGAATTGAATTGAATTGAATATACAGTAGCTAAAAGAAAACCGATTTAAAAGATTTGCTCGAGACATCATTACGAAAGAACCCCTCAATTCAAAAAGAGTAGAACCGTACTCAAGAAAAGAATGGTTGCGCGATAAACATCTTCATTTGTGCTTTCATGTTTTTAGCAAATAATAACGTTGGGACTGAAATCGGGTTTTTGTGACTTAGAGAATTTGCCAAGAAGACTTAGCAAGCACGAAAACTTCAATTATGTCCACATTCAAAGCCAAATAATAGGCTAGGCTACCTTTATGGATTTTCGAAACTTCAAGAATTGATTTGGCTTTAAGTGAACAGTAAAAATTAAACGAATAATTAATTATCGAAAAATTTGGTTTTTGTTTAATGGCTACAGTGCCGCCGGGGACCAAAAGTGGACCCGGGGCCAGCTCAAATATAACGGATTTCCGGTCAGTTTGGTCCGAAAAATGATGTGATCTCCAAAAAAAACAAAAAAGGTTTTTACCGAAATTCAAACGGTTTTTCCGGTCGAAATTAGGTATTTTCCAAAAAAAAAAAAAAAAAAAAAAAAGGTCTTCAGGCTTCACATGCTGATTTCTCAGTGTCATTTCGATGGGCCCGCTGAAGCCGACGGCCTTCCTGAAGCCCATGGGCCCCTAAAGCCCATGGGCCCCCTAAAGTCCATGGGTCCCGGGGTCATTCTCCCCCTTGCCCCCCCCCCCTCCCGCGGCCCCGAATGGCTATAAAAACAATTATTTACTGGTCATTTATTGTCTTAAATAATTTTTTTGCGAACATGAGTGTGAAAAAAAATTGTGCCTCACCAACCAAAAGCCTCACCGCACGTCACTGTTATTTAGTCACCGCAAAGAGTCAAAAAAGAAAAAAAACAATTATATTATCCGTATACGTTTTTCAAACCTAATTTCACGTCCGGGCGTTTTTGGGCCTGCTTTGAGGTTCAAACCATTTTTTGGGTTTGGGCCTGAACTTGTCGGCCTGTTTACAACTTTGAAATAACAGCAACAATAATTAGATTACAAGAACATCACACAAAAGGAAAGTAAGGTTTCTTTTGAAGTTTTTGATGCAGTCTTTTGCAGAAGTATGTAGGACTACTCTGAAATTGTTTAAAGCCACGTTTAAAAAATTGCTTTTGGAAATGGGGCTAATATTTGTCAAAAATTAGGCTTACAAAGTAGTACAAAGTTTTAAACCACGGCTAAAAAACGGCAAGGAATCAAGTTTGATCGGTTGATGAAAAATGTTTACCGTGAAGATTTCATAAAAAAAAATATGAGTATAAAGAGTAAATTAATTTTGATAACTTAAACCATTTTTTGCCATTATTTTCTTTTCCCAATTCTTTCTCTAGTCTATAAAATGCACAAGAATTAGGGTGATTTTTCGAATGTAATAAATGGCGTGTAATATATTTACGCCATGTAATAAAATGATTGAAGTTTTACCATTATACTACCGCCTACCTCTCACCCTATTTTCGTAGCCAGTTTAATCATGTATTACAGTGCTATTTTATATTTCAAAAATTTTCGTCGTAAAATTTCATAAATTTTTTGTTGTTATGGCTTTCGTAATTTTTGTTATGTAATTTTAACTTTGCAAAAAAATCCATTCAGCAATAAACCTGTTGTTTACGAAAAGAAAGAATAACCATTTGTCAAATTTGTACTCGTTAAACCAAAAGCCGCGTCATGACGTCGAGCGCAAATAAAATTATTGGTCTCCAGCAGTGACAGCGCCTAAGTCAATGAACTTTTTACGAAAGACGTAGGCTGTCAGCACATAGAACCGGTTTCGACTTTTGAGTCAACAGTTCTCAGTAAACTTTTTTTGACCCCATAAGTTTTACTATGACTGATCAAAGACAAAATTTGTACACGCCTAACTTGAAAAGCAAACGTTATTGAAAACCGCGATTTAACAAACTTTTTCGATTCTAACTTTTTTATTTGTTCACCTAAAACCTTGAAATTCTAATGAAAGAAGGGCGAAATCAAGTACATCATACCTGTCAAAGTTATTTTTCATTAACATGTTAAATTTGACCGCAAAGTTTGTTTGAGAGTTTTAAAATTTCAAACGCGATTTTCTCGAAACGACGAAATGCGACTTAGTATCTTCTGCCCAAACCTGCTTCATTTGGGGGGGGGTTCCCGAGGGGGTGGCACCCCCAAACTATGTCAAAATATTTGTTTGTTGAATATCTACTGATATCAAAACACACTGGCACCAAAGTTGAGCTATCCAAAAATTGATTTATGGGGGGATCCCCCAGGGGGTGGCACCCCCAAACTACGTCAAAATATTTGTCTGTTAAATATCTACTGATATCAAAAAAAAAGTAGAACTCTAGCTTGAGCCAATCAAAAAATTGATATTTGGGGGGTCCATTTGGCAGAATCCCCAGGGGGTGGCACCACCAAACTATGTCAAAATATTTGTCTGGTAAATATCTACTGATATCAAAAACAACTAGCACCCTAGCTTGAGCCGTTCAAAAATGGTTTTTTTTGGGGCCCCATTTTGGGGGGTTCCTGGTGGAGTTGCCCCAAAAAATTTCGGGAGAAAAAATTGCAATTGCAGCTCAACAACTTTACACAAAAAGTAGATTTCGATGTGTTGTGGTTTAGGAGAAGAAGAGCGTACAAAAATTAGGAAGGAAAAAAAGGAAATAAAAGGAAAAAAAAAAGCAATAAACCTCATTGCGGCCAAAAGTGGGTTGGTTGGGATGAAAGGGTATCGACATACAACCATATGAAATATTGTTTGGCGTACTTAAGCCGTTTTTGACTGAGACCGCTTTTTACGCCAAACTTGCAGGGCGGTTTTTGGGTTCTAAAACCAAAGTCACGTGACCTATTGCCTCGAAATGTGGTACAAACATACAACTCATTAATCTCAAACTGCTGTCCAAATTTTATATAGTTAGACCCAACCGTTCTCGAGTTATAAGCAAAAGTCAGAAATTTCGCACTCGTTAGTTGGAAAATGGCTGAGTAAAAACAGAGGAACACGCGAAGTGAGCGTCGGTTGTTCCAACTAGATGGGAGTTTGCCAGCAAACCCAGCGAACGACCGACGCATAGCTAATGCTGTGACCAGAGGTGGAGTCCTCGAGTATTGTCTCGAGAACGTCCTCGAGGACACATTAGAAGTCCTTGGTCTCGAAGGTCAAGTCGCTTGGCGTTGGCCTCGAGGCCTCAAGTTCTCGAAAATTGGCCTGTCCTCGGCTCGAGGACGGCACTATTTTTTGATTTGTTAAAATTTTGTGGAGCGCTTGAAAAACTTTTTGGAAAACGTTTGTTTGTGGAGATCGCTTGAAAAATTTTTGTGAAGACCTTTTTTTTTTTTTTTTTGGGAGATCGCCCGAAAAATTTTTGTGAAGACCTTTTTATTTTTTATTTTTTTTGGAGAGCACTTGCGCTTGTGTTCTTGGTCCTTGACCCTGGCCTGGAGCATTTCTGTCCTTGGCCTCGAGCATTTCTGTCCTTGGCCTCGAGAGTGTCTGTCCTCGGAAAGGCTGTCCTTGGCCTTGGCCTTAGCCTCGGATTTTTTTTGTGTCCTTGGCCTCGAGCCTTGTGTCCTCGACTCCACCTCTGGCTGTGACGCTCAAAAGTACTTTTTGTCAGGCGTAAAATCTGCAATTATTCAAAAATATCTGATTATGGAACCTCCAAAAAAGTAGAGTCAAAATATTCGTCAGTTAAATATCTCCTGATATCATAAAACACTGGCACCCTAGCTTGAGCCGTTCAAAAATTGATTTTTGGGAGTCCATTTGGGGGATCCCTGGGGGGGTGCCACCCCCAAACTATGTCAAAATATGTGTTTGTTAAATATCTGCTGATATCAAAACAGACTGGCACCAAAGTTGAGCTATTCAAAAAATTGATTTTGGGGGGTCCCCGGGGGGGTGGCACCTCCAAACTATGTCAAAATATTTGTCTGTTAAATATCTACTTATATCATAAAACACTGGCACTCTAAGTTGAGCCGTTCAAAAAGTTGAATTTTTGGCGGTCCGTTTGAGGGGGTCCCTGGGGGGGTGGCACCCCTAAACTATATCAAAATATTTGTGAGTTAAATACCTACTGATATCAAAAAAAAGTAGAACTCTAGCTTGAGACGTTCAAAAAATTGATTTTTGGGGGGTCCATTTAAGGGTCCCGAGGGGTGGCACCCCCAAACTATGTCAAAATATTTGTCCGTCAAATATCTACTGATATCAAAAAAAAAGGTAGAACTCTAGCTCGAGTCGTTCAAAAAATTGATTTTGGGGGACCATTTGGGGGTCTCCGAGGGGTGGCACCCCCAAACTATGTCAAAATATTTGTCTGGTAAATATCTACTGATATCAAAAAGAACTAGCACCCTAGCTTGAGCCGTTCAAAAAATGTTTTTTTGGGGCCCCATTTTGGGGAAGTTCCCGGTGGAGTTGCCCCAAAAATTTTTCGGAGAAAAAATTGCAATTGCAGCTCAACAACTTCACACAAAAAGTAGATTTCGATGTGTTGTGGTTTAGGAGAAGAACGTACAAAATTAGGAAGAAAAAAAAAGGAAATAAAAGGAAAAAAAGGAAATAAAAGGAAAAAAAGGAAATAAAAGGAAAAAAAGGAAATGAACTTCATTGCGGCCAAAAGTGGGTTGGTTGGGATGAAAGGGTATCTTGAGACATACAACCATATGAAATATTGTTTGGCGTACTTAAGCCGTTTTTGACTGAGACCGCTTTCTACGCCAAACTTGCAGGGCGGTTTTTGGGTTCTAAAACCGAAGTCACGTGACCTATTGCCTCGAAATGTGGTACAAACATAGAACTCAACTAGATGGGAGTTTGCCAGCAAACCCAGTGAACGATCGACGCGTAACTAATCCTGTGACGCTCAAAAGTACTTTTCGTCTATCGTAAAATCAGCAGTTAATCAAAAATATCTGATTGTGCAACCTCCAGAAAAGTAGAAACCCCAAACAATGTCAAAAAATATCAACGTCATTGTTTTTGATTTAAAAAAAAAACAAAACCTTCAGGTCAAGCCAGCGTTTCTCAAAGCATGGATCGCTACCCAAATGTAGGTTGCCAAAGCTTTATGAATGAGTTGCTGACACAAGTAGAGCCCTCAGTACTTTGATTATCTTTAATTTGTAGTTAAGCAAACAAATATCCAATATTGTATGAAGAAGCCTTAAAAATTATAATCTCTTTTCCAAGTTCATATTTACATGAGATGGGATTTCTGCTCTGGCTCTTATAAAAGAGAAATATAGAAACAGTCTGGGTTAAGAGCATCCAATGCGTTTAGCGTTGAGTCACGATTTTAAAAATTGTTGAAGCGAAATGGTGATAAATGTTGTGAAATAAAAGTACTGCTTTTTTGTGTTCTGTTTCTTTGTAACTACTTAGTTAGGTCGTAGCTGTTCTTGCAGATAGCGTGTTTAAACGAATTTGGGTCGCAGAAAAAAATGGTTGAGAAACACTGCATTAAGCCGTTGAAAAGTCAATTGTTAGTGTGGCGTTGCGTCAGCACTCTTTAAGTAGAAATATCCACCCGACGTCGTTTTGCAAAATACGTTTAAAAAATGAAAGATCGCATATTTGGCTTAAATCTTTTCAGCGACTTGGATAACAAGAGAGCTTTAGCCCTTTTTGTCTACCCTAACTGTGTCACTGATTAAAGCATATTCTATTTTCTCATAAATCATCAATAAGAAGTGAAATGTTTAGTTTGCTGCTAAGAAATCTGAGTTGCAAGTAATGTAAAAATACAAGATTCTATACTATAACTGCTGTTCAGAAGCCCATTGCAGATGCTAAATAAGCTTATTAAAATTGCTTAACCACCAGCCAAAGTGTGTTTTAACCAGGCGCGTCGATTCCTGGGGGGGTTGCGGGGGTCCGGACCCCCCAAAGATATGCATTGGGGGGTCCAAAGAGTAAAGGACCCCCCAATAAAAACAAACATGTTTGCTATTTATCATGGATACTAACAAAAGAAAATTTCTGTCTTGACTGATATTTCTTGCTCAAAATCTTGAAGTCTGCATATCACAGCGCTAGACCTAGATTTTATAGCGATAATCACAATACGAGTATGTTTATCACCTTGGCAATATATTGCACAAGTTTTATTTGTGTACGTCACATACACATTATTGTGACTGTGTGTCTGTCAGTTGAAGTCTAGATGAGGGAAAGTCCTCACTGTTACAGCAGGGCACTAAGGAGCGAGGGGATACTGATACTCGCAGTGTCAGAGCATATCAGCATAGTCACTCAATATTACACTGGTGCCATCAGCAAGGATGGCAGTACGGTACGGTACGTTCGGAATTTGCGTACTACGTACCTCGCACCTTGAACCGTACTGTACCATCGTACCGTACTTCAGTTCAATTTTTGAAGCGTACCGTACCAACGTACCGTACCGTACTGCCATCCTTGGCCATCAGGGCGGGGACTTAATGAAGGGTGCCATCACAGGCAAGCCAGGATTTTTGATTGAGGGGGGCCAAATTACATGCAATGACGTCTTCAAACATTTTTGAAATGAGGCACTTTTTACGGGACAACGATATCGTAAAATGGAAGATCAGAAGCCGTGGCCTGATTTGGCACGCAACTAGGATTTTGCTGAAGGGGGAGAGTTTGAAGTAAATGTTTAAAAGTTAAAATGTGTGATTTGGGAGACATGGTGAGTAATCTAGTGTAACTCAAACGTATCACAGACGGATGTGTGGGAGCGAAGCCCCTAACCGCTGGGCAACTTTTTGTAAATTTTTGAAAAAAATAGGTATTTTAATGCCATTGGATCACATTCCGCGCGTTTTTAGAGTAATTCGAAAGAACAAGATCTTTAACATTTAGAACCACAGTTGTAAATCGGACCAGGCTTTTCGGGTCGGCTTTGGGCCTAAAGTTGACAAAAATTTCGGGCTTGAGACGTGCTTTTTGTCTTAGATGTACCAAAATAAAATCAAAATGACAAGATTGTTAAATTTTTAAGACCTAACTAAACTTTCGTTTTTTTTCGGGCACGATTTGTGCTTCAAATCAGTTTTCGGATGCGGGCTGATATTTTCGGGTTCGGGCCTGAACTAGTCGGCCCGTTTACAACCCTGCTTAGAAAGCCAATTGAAAAACTAAATTGTTCAATTCTCTTTTACCTACAATTCAAGTACAAAACACATTCAAAATCTTGCAGTTTGGGGTTATATTTTGTATGTGATTTGGCCCAGGTAGGCGGAAGTAAGTTACATTGCCTTTTAAAGGCCAGTAGATCATGAAAATAACTAATTGTAGGAGTACATGTAATGACTTAGGGGCCCAGATCCCTATAATTTAAATTCAATAATTTGTTCAATGCGCATTTTTGCTTGCTAATTCTTTTTTTTTTTCAAAAGCATTTTGTCGCGTAAAAACTGGCGAGTTGGAGGTGAACTGTTATTGAAAGTTAATTGGTACAAAAGATGATTATTGGTAAGGCCTATAACTAATCATGTTTTTGCCCAGGCTGGATTTACATCGCGCGGGGCCCCTAGCACTTTAGGGATTTTCGCTGCAATTTCCAGTCAATATAGGTGAGACAAAAATCTCTTAGGCCCACCATTTAAACGCGGGACATCCTGGCACTGCACCATTTGGTAAATCTGCTCGTGTTTATTGTATTACGTTCATAAAAAGGTTAGATTAGTGCCTGAGTTTGCAGTTTTTAAGACAAAACTCTTCAATTCTCCCGGGCTATACGCTTAATTGGTTGGCAAAATTTTGAGTTGGGGGACTTGGGTTCCTTGGTGATCCATAATAACATCATTGCTAATTACAGTTGAATGCGTGCGTTTTTGTATGGAGAAATGCCAAAAGAAACTGTAGACTCTGTTTTAGTATTTTTATCATTGAGGGCATTTTAATTTGAAGGGAGGCTATCCCCCCCTTGGCCACGCCTATCCGTGTCATCCCTTAAAGTAGTGTAGACAAGCTTAGCGGAACGATTTTCAAAGTTTTCAAAGTCGTAACATTGGAATTAACGCCCAAAAAACGCCCCAAAAGTTTGACGTGAAAGAGGTCGCATTTAAAAAATACTGCAAAAAATATTTCACACGGTTATATATCTCAAGATACCCTTTATCTCTACCAACCCACTTTTGGAAGCGATGAGTTTTTTTTCCTTTTTCTTCCAAAATACCGTACGCTTATTTCCTAAACGGCTCAACACCAAAAAAAAAAAAACTGCATCAAATGTGCTATTGCGAAGCACGAACATTGCAAACAAAGTCTACGATGTACAAACAATGCAAACAAAATTCGCGAGATTTCGTCAAAAAAGTTCTGGTTATTAAGTTGGACCCCCCAAAGATTTCGACAAATCGACGCGCCTGGTTTTAACGTACTACACAAGCTTCCAACTTTTAAGATAACTCTGCACTATTCTGTTCAACACCCGGTCTATATCAAGCATTAGTGACGATCGGTGCGGGTTATCGGGGTATTCTTTGAACACCCTACAAAATTGTCTGATGTACCTTAATTTAAGGCAACATACCTTTTTCCAAATTATTTATATTTTGATTAAATTCCTACTTTGTTGCTACAAGGGAAACGCTTTACATGCATATTTTGTTATATGGCGCATGCTAACGGCAGTGAAATATTGGAGTTTCCGGCATTTTGGCGCTAAAAAGTTCGCTTGTAACTTCTTTGCTCTGAAATTAGCGTGTAAGCTGTAACGTATTCTCAGACACCAAGTGAAACGCCGTAGCTTTGCGAAATACGAAAACATATAGCGCTCCACTCACGCACTAACCAATCACGTTTAGACGAACGCAGAACGTCACGACCGATGGGTATCAGTTCAGGCGAGAATTCTGCATAGTAATATTTTTGTTTACACAAGGGGAACTTTTTTCACAAAATGGCGGTCTGTCTCTTTTTAGTGTCAAGCTCTGTTTTGCTCAGAAGTTTTTGATCGGATATGATAACAAGCTTATTCATTACTCAATATCAACAGATACATGCTGTACATAAACAGGTTTCTGTCAGCAATACTGTAGGTTGAACAAATAGAAAAATCTTAATAGCGCAGTGAAAATCCTACCATATCAAATTACGTTCTGAACCAATATCTTACGTGATTAACATCAATTTGTCTGTCAACGCTTCTACCATCAGTACTATAAATACATATATTATAGCTCAAGCATAAATTTAAAATGCGTACAAAGCTATCGTGTAATGTCTAGTACGTATTATTTTTTTCCATGAGACACTCTGCATTGTATTGGTCCCAGATGTATGTTTTTGCCTTTATCACAACAATTCTAAACTTCTGTCTCAAACAGACGACGATTTGTATTTTTAATTCTTTGTCTTACAAATATCTACTAAAAAACTGTTTAAGTTTAAATGAAAAGTAAAGATTTGGGGAATCTATGTATTTGGGAGGCTCCCGGGCAGGGGTGTCACCTCTTAACCATGCCAAAATATTTATTTTTTACTGACTTAATATTAAAAACAATTAGCTCTCTAACAAGTGATTTAAAGAAATTGATTTAGGAGTGGTCCAATTTTCGGTTTCCCGAGGGAGTGGTACCCTTAAACTATGTCAAATAATTTGTTTAATATTATTAAAAACAGTTAGCTTCCCAGCTTTAGCCATTCGAAAAATTGAATTTCGAGGGGTTTATTTGGGAGAGGGAAGTTCTTGGAGAGGTACCCCCAAACTATGTCAAAGTATTTGTCAATTAAATTTCTGTTGGTATCATAAAACACTGGCACCCTAAGTTAAGCCGTTCAAAAAATAGATTTTTGGGGGGTGCATTTGGGGGAATCCTGGGGGGATGGCTCCCCCAAACTACGCCAAAATATTTGTCCATTAAATAGCTGCTGATATCAAAACAAACTGGTACCCTAGCTTGAGCTGTTCAAAATATTGATTTTTAGGGGGTCCATTTGGGGGGTCCCCGGGGGGGTGGCACCCCCAAACTATGTCAAAATATTCGTCTGTTAAATATCTCTTGATATCATAAAACACTGGCACTCTAAGTTATAAAGTTCAAAACATTGATTTTTGGGGGTCCATTAGGGGGGTCCCTGGGGGGTGGCACCCCAAACAATGTCAAAATATTTGTCTGTTAAACATCTATTGATTTCATAAAACACTAGAACCCTAGCTTGAGCTGTAGAAAAACTTGATTTTTGGGGGGGTCCATTTGGGGGGTCCTCAGGGGGCAGTGGCACCCCCAAACTATGTCAAAATATTTGTCTGTTAAACATCTACTGATATCATAAAACACTGGCACTCTGAATTGAGCCGTTCAAAAATTCATTTTTTGGGGGTCCATTTGGGGGTCCTTGGGGGGGTGGCACCCCCAAACTATGTCAAAATATTTGTCTGGTAAATATCTACTGATATCAAAAAAAGCAGCACTCTAGCTTGAGTCGTTCAAAAAATGGTTTTTTTGGGGCCCCATTTTGGGGGGGTTCTCGGTGGAGTTGCCCCAAAAATTTTTCGGAGAAAAAATTGCAATTGCAGCTCAACAACTTTACACAAAAAGTAGATTTCGATGTGTTGTGGTTTAGGAGAAGAAGAACGTACAAAAATTAGGAAGGAAAAAAAGGAAATAAAAGGAAAAAAAGGAAATAAAAGGAAAAAAAAGAAATGAACCTCTTTGCGGCCAAAAGTGGGTTGGTTGGGATGAAAGGGTATCTTGAGACATACAACCATATGAAATATTGTTTGGCGTACTTAAGCCGTTTTTGACTGAGACCACTTTTTACGCCGAACTTGCAGGGCGGTTTTTGGGTTCTAAAACCGAAGTCACGTGACCTATTGCCTCGAAATGTGGCACAAACGTATAACTCATTAATCTCAAACTGTTGTCCAAATTTCATGAAGCTAGATCCAACCGTTTTTGAGTTATAAGCAAAAGTCAGAAATTTCGCACTCGTTAGTTGGAAAATGGCGGAGTAATAACAGAGGAACACGCGAAGCGAGCGTCGGCCGTTCCAAATAGAGGTAACTTCTTTTTTTTTATAATTTTAGTGTAATAGCATGATAATAGTGTAGGCATATAAGTTTTATGGTTTTACACCACAGAGTACCAATTTTTTTACGCTCTGTGCAGCTCTTCCTCAGTTTTAGACATCGTACGTGTGAGAAAACGTTGAAGCAAGTAAAAGAAAAACTGTAAAAAAGCAAGCACTAAAGAATAATTTACATTGCACTTGTAGGCAGTGGCGGATCCAGAAAATTTTGGTGGGGGGGGGGGATTTGAAGCCAAAACCTCAAAAATTCGGATGTCTTCACCAAAATTGAGACTGATTTTTCGGCCGAAATCGGAAATTCAAACGTTTTTTTCGCCCAAAATCAGGTGGTCTCCAAAAAAAAAAAAAAAGTCTTCACCAAAATTGAGACTGATTTTTCGGCCGGATTCGTTACGTTTAGGTCGGTGGGGGGGGATGCATCCCGAAATGGAGCCGAATTATTCAAAATAAGGGCTGATTTTTCGGCCAAAATCGTAACTTTTAGGCTGGTGGGGGGGAATGCATCCCCCCATCCCCCCCTAAATCCGCCACTGCTTGTAGGCTACTTACATCAGTAGCGTAGCCAGGGGGGGGGCGGCGGGGGGGGGGCTAAGCCCCCCCCTATTGGCCTGCCGACTAAAATGCAGAATAAGGAAAACACCACGTATTTAGCCAGTAGCGTAGCCAGGGGGGGGGGGGCGGGGGCTATAGCCCGGCCCCCGCCATTGACATGTCGAGCAAAATGCAGAATGGAAAAAACACTACATTTTTAACACTTTTGAAACTGTTTTATGCACTGGAGTGGACTAAAAAGTGATTTAAAACATTTTTTGAAACGTATGTTCAGGGGGGAGGGGGGCTTTATTGTCAAAAATAAAATTAACAAATAAATAAAAACTTTGAAAAATGGTAAGAAATAAGCAATCAAATTCGATCGCAAGTGTAAAAATGCTGAACATAGGTGTCATCAACAAATATACTATAAACTAAGGAATAGGGGGGGGGGGGACTATTCAGTATTTGTTCGTTACCAATCATTTCTCTCAAGTCTCTTTTCATTAGCGCCCCCCCCCAACTATTTTTCTCTATAAACTCTATACGAAGTAGATTACTCCGTGTGAGTTTTATTGAACTATTCGATTTTATAATTTGCCTGCATCTAAACAAGAAAACTAACGTTTTACCATCAGTCACCTCCCAAATAGCCCATTTATGCCACCAGTTTAATCTTGTTTGCACCGCCAATTTCTAAGCCACGTTTTACACGCATTATTTTTTAATCAAAATAGCCCTAAAATGAAGTTATTTTTGCAAAAAAAAATGCAAAATTTTCGAGCGCTGGGAGCTTTGCCCCCGAACCCCCAGGCTCCGGCGGCTGGGGGCTTCGCCCCCAGACCCCCAAAACAGCCCCCCCATTGCGCGAATTCCTGGCTACGCGCCTGACTTACATAATGCATACGAGATACTTAACGCTGTACCGCATATTTCAAAATCATTTCAAGAGCGCTTGTGTGCCAAATATTATAGTGCCCTTGGAACTACTTGCTTCTTGGAGTTTTTTTTTGTGTGGGTGTAATGTGTGAGTATTTTTTATATGGACTGTCTTTAGTCTGAAATAAATGTTATTGGAACAACCGACGCTCGCTTTGCGTGTTCCTCTGTTTTTACTCGGCCATTTTCCAACTAACGAGTGCGAAATTTCTGACTTTCGCGTATAACTCAAAAACGGTTGGATCTAGCTTCATGAAATTTGGACAGTCGTTTGAAATTAATGAGTTATACGTTTGTGCCACATTTCGAGGCAATAGGTCACGTGACTTTGGTTTTAGAACCCGAAAATCGCCCTGCAAGTTTGGCGCAAAAAGCGGTCTCAGTCAAAAACGGCTTAAGTACAGCAAAAAATACTTCATAAGGTTGCATGTCTTAAGATACCCTTTCATCCCAACCAACCCACTTTTGGCCGCGATGAGGTTCATTTCGTTTTTTTTTCCTTTTTTTCCTTTCTAATTTTTGTACGTTCTTCTTCTCCTAAACCACAACACATCGAAATCTACTTTTTGTGTGAAGTTGTTGAGCTGCAAACGCAATTTTTTCTCCCGAAATTTTTTGAGGCAACTCCACCGGGAACCTCCCCAAAATGGGGCCCCAAAAAAACCATTTTTGAACGGTTCAAGCTAGGGTGCTAGTTGTTTTTAATATCAAGAGATATTTACCAGACAAATATTTTGACATAGTTTGGGGGTGCCACCCCCGGGGATTCCCCCAAATGGACCCCCCAAAAAATCAATTGTTTGAACGGCTGAAGGTAGAGTTCTACTTTTTTTTGATATCAGCAGATATTTGACGGACAAATATTTTGACATAGTTTGGGGGTGCCACCCTCCGGGGACCCCCCCAAATGGACCCCCCAAAAACCAATTTTTTGAACGGCTTAACTTAGAGTGCCAGTGTTTTATGATATCAGCAGATATTTACCAGACAAATATTTTGTTGTAGTTTGGGGGTGCCACCCCCCAAGGAACCTCCCAAAAATCAATTTTTTGAATAGCTCAACTTGGGTGCCAGTTTGTTTTGATATCAGCAGATATTTAACAAACACATATTTTGACATAGTTTGGGGGTGCCACTACCCCCAGGGACCCCCGAAATAGACCCCCAAAAATCAATTTTTGAACGGCTCAACCTAGGGTGCTAGTGTTTTTGATTTCATGAAATATTTAACTGACAAATATTTTGACTCTACTTTTTTGGAGGTTCCATAATCAGATATTTTTGAATGAATGCAGATTTTACGCCTGACAAAAAGTACTTTTGAGCGTCACAGCATTAGCTATGCGTCGGTCGTTCACTGGGTTTGCTGGCAAACTCCCATCTAGTTATATTATGAATTAAAGAATCCAAATCAAATCAAATCAAATTTATTTTTCGAAGATGCAAGACAAATACGCTACGACAACATTGCGTATAGCAGAACATCGTCAGGAAAACATGGCAAAGCCCGAAGGCTTAAAACATACAAAATTATTAGCATTATTGGAACGACCGACGCTCGCGTCGCGTGTTCCTTTGTTTTTACTCGGCCATTTTCTAACTAATGAGTGCGAGATTTCAGACTGTTGCTTATAACTCGAGAACCGTTTGGTCTAACTACATGAAATTTTGACAGCAGTTTGAGATTAATGAGTTTTATGTTTGTACCAAATTTCGAGGCAATCGGTCACGTGACTTCGGGTTTATGACCCGAAAACCGCCCCGAAAGTTTGGCGTAAAAAGCGGTCTAAGTCAAAAACGGCTTAAGTACGGCAAAAAATATTTCTCATGGTTATATGTCTTAAGATATCCTTTCATCCCTACCAACCCACTTTCGGCCGCGATGAGGTTTTTTTCTTATTTTTTTCCTTTTTTTTTTCCTTTTTTTTCCTTTTTTTTCCTTTTTTTTTCCTTTTTTTTCCTTTTTTTTCCTTTTTTTTTCCTTTTTTTTCTTCCTAAATCTTGTACGCTCGAGTTCTCCTAAACCACAAAACATAGAAATCTAATTTTTGTGTGAAGTTGTTGAGGTACATACGCAATTGTGTCTCCTGAAATTTTTTTGGGGCAACTCCCCCGGGGACCCCCCCAAAATGGGGCCCCAAAAAATCAATTTTTTGAACGGCTCAAGCTAGGGTGCCAGTTTTTTTTGATATCAGTAGATATTTGAGAGACAAATATTTTGACATAATTTGGGGGTACCACCCCCCCGGGGACCCCCCCAAATGGACCCCCCAAAAACAAATTTTTTAAGCATTTAACCTAGGGTGCCATTTTTCTTTGATATCAGTAGATATTTAAGAGAGAAATATTTTGACATGGTTTGGGGGTACCACCCCCCCGGGAACCCCCCTAAAAAATCAAATTTTTGAACGGCTCAACCTAGGGCGCCAGTTTTTTTTGTTATCAGTAGATATTTGAGAGACAAATATTTTGACATAATTTGGGGGTACCACCCCTTCGGGGACCCCCCCAAATGGGGCCCCCCAAAAATAAATTTTTTAACAATTTAACCTAGGGTGCCATTTTTCTTTGATATCAGTAGATATTTAAGAGACAAATATTTTGACATAATTTGGGGGTACCACCCCCCCGGGGACCCCCATAAATGGACCCCCCAAAAGCAAGTTTTTTAACCATTTAACCTAGGGTGCCAGTTTTTTTTGATATCAGTAGATATTTAAGAGAAAAATATTTTGACATGATTTGGGGGTACCACCCCCCCGGGGACCCCCCAAAATGGGGCCCCAAAAAATCAAATTTTTGAACGGCTCAAGCTAGGGTGCCAGTTTTTTCTGTTATCAGTATATATTTAAGAGACAAATATTTTACCATAATTTGGGGGTACCACCCCTTCGGGGACCCCCCAAAAATAAATTTTTTTAACGATTTAACCTAGGGTGCCAGTTTTTTTTTGATATCAGTAGATATTTAAGAGATAAATACTTTGACATGTTTGGGGTACCACCCCTTCGGGAACCCCCCAAAATGGGGCCCCAAAAATCAATTGTTTGAACGGCTCAACTTAGAGTGCCAGCTAGTGTTTTATGATATCAGTAGATATTTAACAGACAAATATTTTGACATAGTTTGGAGGTGCCACCCCCCCGAGGACCCCCCAAATGGACCCCCAAAAATCAATTTTTTGAACGGCTCAACTTAGAGTGCCAGTGTTTTATGATATTAGCAGATATTCAACAGACAAATATTTTGACATAGTTTGGGGGTGCCACTGCCCCTTGGGGACCCCCCAAATGGACCCCCAAAAATGAATTGTTTGAAAAGCTTAACTTGGGTGCCAGTCTGTTATGATATCAGCAGATATTCAACAGACAAATATTTTGACATAGTTTGGGGGTGCCACCCCCCCCCAGGGACCCCCAAAAATCAATTTTTGAACGGCTCAAGCTAGGGTGACAGTGTTTTATGATTTCAGGAGATATTTAACTGACAAATGTTTTGATTCAACTTTGCTGGAGGTTCCATAATCAGATATTTTTGAATAATTGCTGATTTTACGATAGACAAAAAGTACTTTTGAGCGTCACAGCATTAGCTGTGCGTCGGTCGTTCACTGGGTTTGCTGGCAAACTCCCATCTAGTTGTTGAGATAAATTACATCATTGCTGTATGGCCATGAAACCTTTTAGCAACGAACAAGCAGTGCTTATGTACAAAATGTACAATTATATACAGCCATAAAAATAGACGTCAAGGACAAATGGTCTAACTGCTGGATACAAAACACCAAAAAATAAATAAATAAATAAAAAAAAATAAATAAATAAATAAAAAAGTAAAATAAAAAATAAAATAAAATAAAAAAAAAAAAAAAAATTTTTAAATGAAAAGCTTAGTAACAACAAAAAAAATACAATTTTTTCTGTGCAGAGAAAGACTTGTAGGCTACAAGACGGACTAATTTAGTATCGCAAGAATAGCAATAAAACTGTTCTATGCAGTTAAAATCATTGAATTGATAATACACAGTATACTTAAATTCGTAATGTAGCAGTTAATATTGGTAATCACTGTTGAACCTAGTTTTCAAATAACGTTTTAAATTGTTTTTGAAAGCACTTTGGCTCTGCATATTTCTTACAGTAAATGGTATAGAATCAGAATCAGAATCAGAATCAGAATTTATTTGTTTAGTCAACATTTCGAGAAAAAAAAAAATACATGAAGTGAAACAAATTTCACCATTACCGAAGAGCAAAAGAGAACAAAAAAATTTCACAATGCGACAAGGAATCGTGAAGGGACGCGAAGTCTTCAAGTCAAACGATTCCAGAAAAAAAAAAAAAATCAGACGAGAAAATACGCTCGAAGTCAATGGTGCTTTCCAGCTATTGGTACATATTTAGGTAAAATAACTATATTTTAACTCCGCTACACATAATTGATTGTTGGGTGACAGTTTTGGAAAAATAGGGATAATGAAGAGACTTACTATTGCGTGTAGAGAATGTGTGCACTTGTTCATTACGTTGAAATAGAGCTAGGAACATATTAGGCAAATTGCGGTGGTGCAATTTAAACATAAAGATGCCCGTTGTCAAAATCTGTAGTTCTTTTATTGTGAGAAATTTATAGTGTTTTGGTGTTTTGTGATTTATGAATGAAATAAATTTATTGCAGAGTTGTTGCATTTTCTTTACTATGGTAATATTGCCATGATTCCACACAATGATTCCATAACGAAGATAACTTTCAATTAGTGAATGGTAAATTTGCACAAGATTTTCAACGTTTAAGCAATATTTTAATTTAGAAACTATTGGCTATGTAGTATTTAAGTTTTCAATATTGTTCAGCAAATATATTCTAACATAATATTTTTGTTTTTCATGTTTATATTAACCATTAACACTGTGTGGAAATTTAAACTTACTTGATAATTTATATAGTTCTGAATGTTTTTTTCATTGACATTTCAACCAACAATTTTGAATTTCAATTGGATTGGATCTTACTCTCATCTCAACCTGTTGACAATCTTGATGTATCGAGTGTGTAGCAGTGGAGGGGGCAATAGGGATATCTTGCTGTGTACTCTTGAGTTTATGGGTGGTGGTATGTTTCACTGTAGGCCTAGGTGTTCATGCTTTTGATGTTAAAGCACATATGGTTTGTGATTAAATGGCAACTGATTTGGTTTGTTTCTTCTTCGGCCAGCATTTTGTTTCAGTAGATTGAATGGCCACATCTGACAAATAATAGCATTCGACTAGAATTGTAAAACTTTGGTGACTGTTTTAGCTACATTATCTTTTCACTACTCTACTAACACCTCTTTGTTAAGCTGTGCCTTTAGTTTTTCTATTAGTGACATTTTTGTATTAATTTAATTGCATTATTAAGTTGACTTGTACTCCCAGTGGTAGTGAAATTATAGTTTAGTGACTAAGAGTGTTAACTTGAAGTCCTGTGAGTTATATCAGTGTTGCTATATCAGTATATGTAATATTGCAAAATCAGTCAATCTAATATTGCTAATTTGCTAAATCAGTATATGTAATATTGCCATATCCGTATATCTAGCATTGCTAAATTGCTCTGTCTAATATTGCCATACCAGTGCATCTAATATTGCTGAATTTATGATGAACTGACTGTGATCTAGGATTTCAAAACTGTTTAGAATATGTTCTGTAGACCTTTCATATAAGTGATTTTTTTCATTTTTTATCTGATAATATACGAATTTTTATTTTGCTGAACCAATATTCATTAGAAAACTTTAACCCACTATGATACAGAGTTGTACTGGGTGATAGCTAGGTGCTATTTAGTTTCTTCTGCCTGGTATACTTTATTTTTTAATATGCTATATCTAACTTTTTTTTTTTTTTTTTGCTTTTACATGTTACTGTAATCTGTGTTAATGTATTTTTACATTACCTCTACTGGAAATCTTTGAATCTGAATTTACCTACTGGTACTGTTTACATTAACGGATGGTACTTGCAACCGTTTTAAATTATGGTAATCTGATGGTTTTACTCTTTTTGTGGAAAACTTGTTTGCTCTGCCTGGCTGTTCCATCTTACACTTGACGACTGTGCCCTTATGTCTTCAATTCATTTTACTAATCTGTTGGACATTTTGTGGTATGCATGTGTTTCGCTGTGGTGCTTTTGCACTGGATCGGCTTCTAATTAATTAATTAATTACCAGTAATTATTAAAAAATTGATCGAAATTGATTTATTGGGAATGGTATTGGTAATTTTTCCTTAACTGCTTTCTAATTTTATAATTTTTACCTTCCTACATGATTTATTTATAAATGTTCAATGTTCATCGATATCTTATCTACCTGTTGTCTGTTAATCAAATGGCCTAGGCTACACATATTACTTTCACAATTTATATTCTTTTTACATTTTTGTGATTTTGCTTTTATGATATTACACCATTACTTTCTTGTATTTTGTTGCACTCAATTGCACTAGATGGGTAAAGCATACCATCAGCTGCACAGCGTCAGAAGGTACGCCTAGTTCTGTAGTTTGTCTACGGTCCTTTACTTGTAGCTTTGACTATTTTACAGTACAGTATTAAAACGTAACTGTACCAGCTAGTACTGGTACTGCGTAGCGTACGCCTAATTACCAGCGCAGACTAAGCACTGTAACAGTGTAAGTAAACGTAAAGTAGCCTACGGAGTAGGCCTACCTCTGACCGAATGACAGCTCAGTGCTCACTTTTGAGTTGTATAGGTTCACAAGCTTACAGTACTAAGCTAGAATTCAGATTTCTACAAAAAATGGGCCGACCATAAGGCCTAGCCAATCACAGAGAAGAGAATTCGCATACAGCCTATCCTACTTGTACACATCCAGCAGCCTACACTTTACCGTGACTTTACAGCGCATCAGACTTGAATTTCAAAACAAATGGTCTTGGATTTTGGCAGAGTCAGGAGTGGATTTTATGTTAAAATATATTTGCTGAACAATATTGAAAACTTAAATACTACATAGCCAATAGTTTGATTAATAACAGCAAACTACCGTATACACATTAATTTAGGCTAATTTACACAAAAAGATATCGGAAAAGCAAAGAGCAATAAACAAGTGCATGGCACATCTACAGAGCATACAAATAATACCATTTTTAAATTTACACGTTAATAAATGACAGTCATCCTTTTGGTACAGGGTATGCGAAAAACAAATTGTTCTATATCAACTAACATTAAAATATGAAAATGTAGTAGAGTGTGATTTTAGTCCAAAAATAAGTAACATACTGAGAAATTCTTATTAAGCCAAACTAATTTAAATAAATAACTTGCAATTAACTAATAAACTGCAATTAAGTAAAAAAACTAGTCGTAACTTCCATTCTTTTTATATAATTTAGTCTTTAGCCTACTTTGTAAACAACTGTAGACTTCTATAATAGTATAATAGGCTACTGAATGCAAGTAGCCTAGATAATTCAGAATTGTAACTGTAGTCTACCATACTGATCTGTAATGCAAATAAACTAGGCTATCGTAGACCACCCTGTGTTTGTGCTAGAATATTAAAGAAAACACAACTACAGTATTAGTAGCCTATATTTCACTGGAAGTTTCTATTTAGTCTTTTATTGATTCTATCATAAATCTAATCCAAACTCAAAGCCTTTATCTAAAACTAAAGCAAACCCAAACTCTTACTCAATACTCAAACCATAATCTTAACCCTTAAAAAAGTACTGGTAAACCTCTGAACCTAGAACCTGTAGGCCTAATTTTTTTTACATAGCGCACCGGTACCAGATAGAGTAAGCTGATGCATATCCACCGTTCCATGCAGCCTAGTTTAAACTGTTAAACATTTAGGCTAGGCCGAGCCAAATACTAACTTACCGTACTATACCGTAGGCGTAGGCTACTCAAATAGTGTTTTGCAAAATTTTGCTTTAAAATTAAAAAGCATGTTTAAAAGTTTAAGTTTGTGTAAAACTTGGAAAGCATTGGCCACATTAAAAAAAATTACACTAAAACAGGATGTCGTTAAGTACATACAGACATACGGTAAGCTACTCATTTTTTTTTTTCCGGAACCTCTTCGTCCCGTCACTGTGTATGACTGTGCACACACTCTCACTCCTTTCATGCACTCTCAGGCTCATTAGGGTTAGGGCTAGATTTGGGGAAAAGCTTAGATCGGAGAGAAGGAGAGCATGCACGCGCGCTCATACACGGGCCGCAGACTGGCAGAGCTTCCGAAAAAAAGCAGATCGTTTATTATACTTAACGACACCCCTATAACATTCGGGTGTCCTTAAGTATGCGCCATTGCTTTTTTCGGAAGCTCTGCGACTCGTGTACTGGTGTATGAGCGTGCGTGCGCTCTCCTCTACGATTTAAGCTATTTCCCAAATCTAGCCCTAACCCTAATGAGTGCACTCATGAGAGGAGCGAGAGCGTGCACACACTTATACACAAGTCGCAGAGATTTCAAAAAAAAGCAGACAGCTTAACGACATCCTAACATATTTAACAACATTGGCGGACATACTTAATGACATCCTAACATTCCATGTGATAATAGTGATGTCATTGTACAGTTGACAATGCACATGGCTTGCATTTTTGATGTGTGCATGTTATAAAAGATGGTTCAGCAGCTACCGGTAGGCTTACTGTGGCAGTACACTGTATAGCAGGGCTGCCCAACCTTTGTGGCGGGCCACTTTTGGCCTGTGAACCTATTTTGTGTGGCCCACAAGGTCTTTTTGTGTGGTTGATTTCCTCATGGAAAGGCTTACTTAGCATTTTCTGGCTAATTAAAAGTTTAAACCAAAACCTTCTCCTGTTTGGTTTTCCCAAAATCAGTTCGAATTTGCGGCAAAGACCTTTTTTTTTGGTCTTCACTTACGTTTGGGGACAGATACCCAAAATACTGACAGAAATCAGCACCGATTTGCGGCAAAGACCTTTTTTTGGTCTTCACTTACTTTTGGGGACAGATACCTGAAATACTGGCCAAAGTGAGCACCGATTTTGTACAACAAACTTGCAATTATTTGGAGTTTAATCTTGGTGAAAATGCATGTGATCTGCAATTACTTTCTCCTATAAATGTGGCCTGTACCAGTAAAAAGGTTGGGCAGCCCTGCTGTATAGTATTTCAAAAACAATGGGCTACAATTAGCTACAGGCTAATTAAATTAAGCTATATGAATAATTAAGAGTTTTGTCTTAAGAGTCACTATTTCAACCTGGCTTTTTGTGGTGTTGATGACCTTTGAACATGGTTTAAATATCAACATTTGAACCATGTTTAGGGGTCATTGGTGTAGCGGGTTTGGGTTGGAGTGGTTTTATGTTGGAAATGGGATTTTTTTCTACATTTTTGGGTTGCAGTGAATTTTCCACTGCCTGTTTGCCACTTTTGTTGTATTGGTATTGCTTTTGGAGTGTAGACATTTTTTCCAAAGTGTTTTTTTTTTGGAAAAAGGTTTTTGTCTGTGTTATTTCACGTTAGTGTTTTTGCTTTTATTGGTTCGTGCTACCACTACCTTGTCACTAGGCTAGGGTAAGTTCGGGTAATTCCGGACAGGAAAAATTCCTGATAGCCAAGGGTAATTCCGGACATGAAAGTAGAATTACAATTAGTGCGTTTTTGTATTGCCTATATCAATGTAGATTATCATTTCGGTAACTATATAATTGCCTTTTCATTTTATGTGCAGTAAACCTGTTCTGCATGTTGCTTAGTTGTTCTCTACTTTCATTTGCAGATTAGGTTAGATATTAATTTGTCCTATGTTGTACCCAAACATGCTCTCACACCCTGTTTTCTAAGCAAACCAGATTCTTGGTAGGTTTATTCATTCATAACTCCAATTTTTCTGGAAAAAGTTAAATCCATTCCTACTCCATGTTCAAATTTACGTTGAATGTTGGATTTTTTGCTACTGCGTTTTTGCTATTCATTTTTTGTACATTGTTTTGCTTTTTTTCCTATGCTGGTGGGTTCCAGCATTATCTTAAGGGGTAAACAAATACCATATTATTATTATTAATATGTTATTGTCTCTTATGCTTCCATTGGATACTGGATATATCCTTGAAAGTGATTCTACCAAAGACCAGACTACAATGTTTCATATTTTAAACTCAGAGCTCTTTTTATTTCTGATTTTATTCAGCAAAAAGTGTTTTGTCTGTAGAATTGTACTATATCGTATTATTGAACGATGTAGTACTGTTCTACAGACAAAAAACTTTTTGCTGAATAAAATCAAAATAATGAGAATTGTCATGTTTGTGATTTTTTGACCTGAGCATTAATTTTAAAGGGATTGTGACGTATGCTTTTTCAGGTTTAATAGAACATAAGCATCAAACGAATCAAGTTTGCAAATTAACATATACTCTTCTGCACCTTCTATAATTTTGGTCTGCTTCAGAGTTATTGATGTTATTTTGAGCTGTAATCCTGCTCCTATTGTTACAACTAAAGTGGAGATTGTCTGGGTTACTCTTGGAGTGCTTGTCTGCACTCTGCATGTGAGTGAGAAAATAAAAATAAGTGCTTCAAATGTTGGTGAATTATGCAATAACGAAAAGCACAAGCTCTTTTTTTCTTAGAGTATTCAATGTTTTAGCTGTGATACTACAGGCTTCAATGCTGCTGCAGCCAGAGTTTTTTGGCTCTTTCTCAAACACTTTATTCCAGTTTATAGCATTTTATAGACAGTGTTTTTTGGTACAAAACCCTGTAGTTATAAAGTTACAAAAATACTCTGTTATCTGTAATACAGTAATGTCAGATAGTAAGCAACAAAGCGAGTTTGAACAATGCAACTTAAAACAATAAGTAACGTACTGTAGTGTTAAGTCGAGTCAGATGTATTGATAGTGTAGGCTTGGTAGCAGTAACGGCAGCGGAAAGTTTTTTTGTCAGGAACTTGGAGCAGCAAAATTAATTGTCAAATTTATGGATAACTGTATTATCCCAATGTTACTATTTAGGCATATTTGAAACCCAGCAGCAGGTTATTATTTAGGCATATTTGAAACCCAGTAGCAGGTTATTATTGGGTGGATAAGTTTTTTCATATGTTAACTGTATGCCTAATCAATATTTACTTGAATAGTGGTTTTAGAAATAAGTTAGAATGCAGCTTATTGTAGGTTCATACATTTGCGTAAGGTTTTATGAAGGAAGATCACTTTTTTGCAGAGACAGCCTAGTTTCAGAAACCTTTTTTTGAGTTGTTATGTTAAAATGCCATCAAATTAGGTTACTTTGGATGTGATATTACTGTTCCTCGAGATCTACAATCGATGCAAAGGAGTGTAGTATAGGTCACTTGAAGCATTGATTTTAGAATCCAATAAAACTCGGGTTTTTAGAATGCAAAACCTTAAACTCGGGTTTAGAAAAACAGACTCAAATTGGACAATAGACACCCTACTCAGCATGTGTGTAGTCCAATTAAGACATTGTTCAAACAAAAAACAACATAGTTTTGGTTCAAGCCCTTAGCAAAATCCTGCTTGCATGTCTGCTTAATATCATATTAGGCTACCTAGGGAGCTGATCCCCGGGTTGTGTGTTTTTGCCCCCAATTGACCACCATTGCTCCAAAGCCATAGCTATAAAACTGTATGCATTATGCAAACAGTTCCCAATAAAACATGATAAACTACAGCTAATCTAAAGCAGGGTATTTCCTTTTTTCCTATGAAATTGACTTTTGAACCAAAAAGGATTTTCTTTTCTCTAACACTTTTTTTACAGTCTAAAAATGCCTGTGTGGTACCGGTAGGTAAACATCCATTGGAGTAGTGCAATATCAGACTTCTATTTCTGCTGTGTAGGTTTCTCATATTGCCTCTAGTCTTTTGTGAAAGTCTTTGAAGCAAAATAATCCAACTCACTCTTATTTTAACAGCAAATACAGTATTGCGTCAAACCGTAGACTTGGTTAAATCTTGGCTGGTGTGAAAAGAGATCAAAGGGAAAAAAAGCAAGACTCAGCACGTTGAATATTCCTCATTGTGATACCATGATACACTGATTAGTCACAGAGCAACAGCTGATCGTCTTGACCAAAGTTTGTGTTCATAATTGACCATGTCACAATCCATTTAATTATTTGAAGTACAACACAATCACAATGGTATCAGGTCAACACCTACATATATTAAATGTTAGAAGACAAAATAATGAATATTTTTATTTGAAGCAACCTTCTTCGATGTATTATTTTATTCAGGTTAATGTTTCGCTCCCCAGTCTGGAAAGCATCATCAAAACAGTAATGCATTTTTTGTCTGCAAAAATGAAAAAAAAATAGTTAGAAAAAGCCAATAATATCATCAACAAACCAGTACAAAGCTGGCCGGGTTCGATCACATCAACCAAACTCTACAAAACAATGGATTTCCTAGGCATATGTGCTCCAGTGATCAATTTCTTGCTCAGCTGACTGAATCTCATCCTTTATTATCTACCTTCTGATACGTACTCTGCTTTCATCTCAATTCCGTATGTGCATGGAGTTTCTGAGGCTATTAAGACAGTTTTGGCCCAAGTCAGCATTGAAGTAACTTCGAAACCACATTGTGTGTTGTCATCTGTTTTTCCCAAACTTAAGGATTGTATTGTGAAGTCTAAAAAAAGTGGGCTTGTATGTTAAATTCCATGTCGTGATTGTGATGCAGTATATATTGGGGAGACTGGGCATAGTTTAAAGACCAGGAAACGTGAACATTTCGATGTAGTCAAAAGCATTATTCCCACTAGACCGATTTTTTTCAGCCAATCAGCGATTTGTTGGAGCAAGGGCGAATAGTTTTTGGCAATACGGTAAACATAGCTTCAGAAAACTCAACAAATTTGTGAAAATATGACATTTGGTATACTTTAATGCCTGATTGGTACAAAAATTAGGGCACATAAACGTCTTTTTAAAGCTTTGGGCACAATTGTTTCAAGAAAATTTGGGCTCTGGTTGATTAGTCATGAAGTTAGAGGGAACACTGGTCAAAAACATGGATATAAAAAAGTCCGCTTTGTGCCAACGTATTGTAGATTTTGATCAGTTTATAGCAAGGGATGAAGCTAAAATATAAAAAATAGAAGCCAAATGCAATAAACATTGCACAGTGGAGAGTTTTCTTCATAAATCAAAGAGCGATTGAATTTAAAGTTTTAAACAGAATCAACGGTGCTAACATGCCTGTAGTTTATGGTATGCTTATGGATTAATGTTCAAGTTGTATTTTGAATAGTGAATCTTTTCTGATGTGCTACACGTAACTTATTACAAATTATATAATACTTTTGGCAGATGTAATAATTATTTTGTGATATTGCATGTTGTAATAACAAATGTATATTTTTTGTTTTTACTTCACAAAAGTTTATTCCTGGTTACCTGTGTTTTTTTTACTTGTTTGATTTTTATTTTTGCAAACAAGAAATGTGTTACTGTTCTGATGATGCTTCCAGGACTTGAGAGCAAAACGTTAACGTGAATAAAAATAATGTATCTGAGATGTTGCTTTAAATAAAATGTTTCATCGCGATAAACGTGCTCCAAGCTTCATTTTTCAACACATATTTTTTGTGGATGGAAATACGAAATTTCTGTGAATAAGCTTATTCACTTGTGGTAATTGCTTAGTGCTATCAATCTGATTTTTTGCAGATGCATGATTTTTCCACCTGTTTCTTCAACTACTTTGAGCAACTGTGTGTAATAGTTTTTCTTACTAATGCATGCAGTATATAGGTAATACGTTAGCAGTATAAACCACTAGATTATTATTATTATTAAAAAGATTTTTTAATCTGCAGTTGGTTTCATTTGTGGTTTCAAATTTCTCAATTGTGTTGATCAGTTAATGATGTTATCACATGTTGCCATTTTTGAAAAAATTACATGACTTGTAACTTTTTAGTCTTTGGAAGTAAAAACTATATTCCTAATTATCTTTGTCAATATGGTTATCTGTTAATTGTACTTTGCAAGCCATTTTCTCCCTGTGACTGGCAAAGTAACTAAGAATTTGATAGTTTTATGTTAGAAAGCGTAATGTAAATAGAGCTGACCTCAATCGATCAAAGACTCTTATTTTTTGCTTTTCAGATTCTGTTTGGAATGATTTGTCTTGTGGTATTAATGATTAGCGTTATTTGAGAAACTATTAGTATTTTACCATTTAAAGCAAAGTTAAAAACTTAATGCAGGAGTTAATTTTCAAGCTCAAAATTGTCTATCAAATGTTCAAATTTGCTGATACTGTATTCTGCTATTTCAAAAATCTTTAGGCAATTTTGCGTAATTCCAAGCGTAGTATTCTGGTGTTTGGATTTATATGCTTGCAAAAAGGTTTAATTTTTTTCAATGTGTAATTATTATGGATTACTTGCTAATGTTTTTGTCTTTTGCTAGAAATCAATGACAAAAAAAATTCTGATTTTGTGATGTGCCATAAGAATGTAATCCTGATCTGATTTCTCATTCATAATTATTTCCATACTAGTAGTGCTTTTGAATTATAGATACTTAAAAGTCTTAAGCAAGCACCACATTTATTGCAGCAAATATTTAATTCAATCACAGTAAATGTGGCGTTTGTTTGTACCTTTTAAGTGCTTTTTGGTTGATTGTTAGCCGTTTTGCGATATCTCAAAAAGTCATCAAAAGAGAGAAATGTAAAATAGTCTTGCAATTTTTATTTTACATTTATAAAAGTTAAGATAAACTGCTAAAGGTTATTAGTTTTAGAGCAAAGGTTAGAGTTAAAAGGGAAAATTTTTTTTATCTTTTGCTATATATCAATGACTATAGAAACTGGTTTTGTGATGTGCCAATGCGGTTAGTCAATAAAACTTAATTCTGTTCTGATTTTGCATGTATAAGTATATGCATATTGGAAGTGCTTTTGAAGTATAAACTCCTAAAAAGGCACAAGCAAGCACCGCATTTAAGGCAGCAAAATTTAAATTTAATCTCTATAAATGTGGTGCTTGAGGCTTTCTGGCACCTTTCAATAGACATAATCAATGGGGATTTCTAAGTCAAGACAATCGAATTAGATTATATCGGCATTGATTACATCCTTCTTGACTCAGCCATTCAATAGATATTCTTCTTTAAATTGACAAAGGGCTTCTTTAAATGAGTTTTTGTTGGCAACCCTGGCGTTGATAACATGGGCGACACCATCCGAGTTGTATTCTAAAGCAACGCTGCTATTAGGCTAGGCAATATTTATGAATTGGTGTAATTTATATATTTTTAGGGCAAGCTATGAGTTAGTGGGAACTGTGAAGTGGCATGTATTTCTGTTTGTAAATAGCTTATAACTAAAGTTGCATTGTTTTATATGGTATATACTTAGAATTTTTTTTTTATCCAGCAAAATGAGTTCCAGAAAAAGTAAGTGTATTTGCTATTCGAGATGTACATTAGGCTGCAACTAATTGATTATTTGCATATTTCAGAAGAAGTAGTGGATTATTTACACTTAAATGCCTCCTGTAATAAAAAAAGTAAATTATCACTAGCATGGCATTTTTGAACACCTAAAGTTTTCTTTACTCATGGTTAATAGCATTGGTGAAGTAAGAAAAGCACTTCATTTTCTTATTTTTCCACTCAGTGAATATCTGTCCGCTCTAGTTATATCAGAATGTCAGTAGACCATGTTGCTTGAGGTAACGATAAAGTCAATTTTAATTATTGTGGGTATCGAGTGGAAACTAATTTAGTGTTGGTTTTACCACACAGTATTTGTAAAATCGCCAGTTTTGGATCAACAGCACTGCAGAAGACTCATCAAAAAAACTTGTCAGAGCCACAAAGAAACTCATCAATAACCTAAAAGTTGTAACAATATTGGGTCAGAGTCTCAGCCTGTCTATTGTGAAAAGTTCAATTAAAACTTTGAGAAATTGAGAAATGCATTTGGTTGAAAATTTGTTTCATAGTTCTGATCAACTGATAGAAAATCAAATAACAATGATTTTTTTATCTTATCTGCTTTTTTTTTTTGTAGTAATGGCGATTCAGGCAAAAAAGAAACGATCAAAACTAAAAAAACAGAACAAGCTCAAAAAGAAAGTTACCAGCAAACCAAGGTACTCTGTTGACTATTGGTGACAAATTTGTATACTCAAAGTATTTTATTGGCTTTATATAACTAATTCGTGTTAGACTTTACTGCACCAGTAACTAAGATAGGAGGATTATTGATTACTGTATTTTTTGGACTATCAGGTGCACTGGTGTATAAGGCACTTGATCAATAAATGGCTTCTATCATTTTTATTTCCTTGTATAATGCACACTAAGTGAAATGCAACTTAAAAAACTAAATAATTCTAATAAAGCTCCTAAATACCTCAAAATTAATAATGAAACGAGAGTGCAACAAAAAAGTTGGTATATAATGGTATTTATACTGGATTTTTTTACTGTAGTCTTGACACTATTACATTCTTAGAGACTAGTTTTGCACTGTTTGATTATATAACAACTTTCATTTTTTACTAAAAGTTTAGTGTTTTATTGCTCTAAAGTTAGCCTTAAAGTCTATAAAGTTGCAGTCATGCCATATTTTTTTAAGATTTTATTTTTACAATTGTTATTATTGGGTGGGTAATTGTTTATTGTTGTTGTTGGGTGACTAAGTCCAAGGATTTTTATTCTGCTGAAAAATGCAAAGTGTTATATAAGTGATATAACATCACAATCTACCTTGATTATTTTTCACTAATCACTAAAATTTATCAGAGGTCTGAATGACTTCATTACGTTTTCTGTAAATTTCTTCAGTGACACTAGTGTTCGTATTGATTCACATAATTCTTCGGAAGATGAGGAAGAGATGAAGGAAGAAGAGATACGAGGGTCTGATGATGATGAGCAGGAAGATCCTGCTGATTATTGCAAAGGTATTCTTTAAGCTTTAACAATCAAGGTAGACTTATCATTTTCGGAATAGTAAAATAGGTAGCATAGTTAATGTTTTTGAAAATTTCATCTTAGAGACCAGTACTAGTTGTAGCAATGTCTTCCAGCATCCTGTAATAAATTACCAGAGCAAGTAATATTCAAAATTATTTTCATTCTATGAGTAGCACATTTGTATAGTAAATATATCTATAGTAGTCTTAAAATTATTGTGAGTGCTCCGAGTAAAAAAAGAAGTGACAAAATGTTTTAGCACTAGTTGTTTTTAACAGCTAATATCAACCTACATAATCTACACTACCATATTTTTGAGGGTTTGTTTATGTATTCGTAGCACTGAACAAGCTTATTTTCAGGTGGATACCATCCTGTAAAAATTGGAGATCTGTTTAATAACCGTTACCATGTTGTTCGCAAACTAGGTTGGGGTCATTTTTCTACAGTTTGGCTGTGTTGGGACATGAAGTAAGTTGTGATTTGCTGTATGTTTTTGACGTAGAATATGGGCTAAATCTTTTAATTGAGATAATGTCTGGGTGAGTGAAGGTCTATCACCAGTACTAAATTGTACACGGGAGATGCTTTCCCCAACAAGAATTAGCATTCCTCCATCAAAATTCAACATTCTCACACACTCCCACAGAAAAAAAGCATCTTGGTCGTTTTTTTCTGAGGATAGCCTAACCTAATGTTTGGACAAAAAAATGCCTGATTCGGATGTGAAGACTTTTTGGTCATTACCTTTTATGAGCGTGAATATTTTTGTTTTTCCTCCTAGCAACGTTTCATTTGAGGATGTGTCCGGTTCCAGCTGCAAAAAGCAGCCCCTCATCCAATATTTTACGGTTTAAGTGCTGTCTATAACTAAATGAAGATCTATAAACATAATGGAAAATATTTATGCAGTAGTAGTTAATTTTTGTGCTTGCATGCTTTGGTTATTTGCTTTGGTGTAGTTATTTAGAATTACACTACAGAATTTTTTTCGTTTCAGAAAGCCAGAATTGGTTACAATAAGCTTTACAACTAGAAGTCGATTATTCAGAATTGAGAACAATCCACATTATTCCACAACGAACTTGATCTTACTGTATATGCTGCAATATTAGATTAACCACCGCTATATTTTTTGAGTTCGTCATCATCTTGTATATTGGACGAGATTCACAGTTTTACATTAAACACTTCGTTACCTTGTTGCTATTAGAAATTTGACATCTTTTAGATTGAAACGGTTTGTTGCCATGAAAGTTGTAAAAAGTGCTGCCCATTATACGGAAACGGCTATTGATGAAATCAAGCTGCTTACAGAGGTAAGGTTTTGCATTGTCAGGTTAAAGGATTAGGTTGGTCAGTGCATGTAGCAATTAAGAATGTATTATCTATTGTTCGATTTTGTTTCAGTTTCATAAAGTGAACCAGGAAGTTAAAAAGTTGGAAAATTAGTTGCTGCTCTGTTTTGCTTATGTTGGGTTTAGCCCGAAATCTTACCAGGTTTAGAGGACAATCTCTGATTAAGTCAATAAATTGCAACAAACTGAATTTGGTTTCTGCTGAAATCATCTGTAGTTGATAATACCAGTAAAATTATGTTTTTAGAACAACGAACGAAACACTGTGTAATCTTTGATGCAACATGTTGGAAACAGCAAGTTTAGGCATTTTGTTGAAGCGCTCGATTGGCTATGGGCAGAAGTTTGAGTTAGGGTTCACGTTCAAGCTCATTTTCTCAGATGTAATAATTGCTGCAGATTTTGCTTTCCAATAGCCTCTGCGCCTAACCATCTAAACTATTAATGCTCCGACGCTTAAACGCAAACTTAACCAATGGTGCACATCTGTTTCATACGTAATGGATCGTTCCTGGTAGTATAGTTGTTTACGTAAAGGTACATCTATTTACTGCCAATGTACTTCACAAACTTTAGCTGCCAAATATTTCACAAACTTTGTTTATTTTCCAGGTGCGGGATTCAGATAAAACTGACCCAAACAGAGAACGCTGTGTTCAGCTGCTTGATGACTTCAAGATCTTTGGAGTCAATGGATGCCGTATCCTTTGAATCTAAAGTTAATTTTTTATATAAAAATACTAACAAAAATGTAAAAAAATCTATGATAAGATAAAATACTCCAACAGCTTGGTCATCTATGTGGAAAAAAATAATAAATGCTAATATTTAGATAATGGATGTTTTGTTTTATATCTTGATTGTGGGCTAAGACTGGTCTTATCTCAACACAATGCGAAATTCCATACTGAAGTTTTGCGTAGTTCTAGTGGTCTGCCTTTTTGTTACGAGCTTACTTAGATATATTCTTATCATTCACATAAAGTTTTCATGTAAACAGTGGGTTGGTTGAGTGAGTAGGTACCAGCAGTCAATGGTGTGGTAAATAATAAATACTATGTTTTTCATTTTAATTTGTGATTAGGTTTAATTCTTAAATGATTCCACCCTGAAATAATTATTTTCTTTATATTTCTTTATCTCAATATTAGTTTAAAAAAATAAACAAATATCTACAGACGATAGCATTTGGTCTTCTGGTATTTTAATTACAGGTTGCAGTAATGTAGTATATGAGATCTTCGTGTGAATTTTACTACGAATTAATCTACAGCACTTGAGATAGCTACTGCATTCTCTAAATATGGCTAGCGTTTATTCAAAATGTAAATACAACTTGGTTTTTATGACCAGAAACTCGTCTATGCACGAAGCTACCACGATGAACAACTGAACTGCATTACTTCATGCTGTCTCTTGCATAATTATTTCAGCGATTATATCAAGATGATGCTTGTTTTGAGTCGAATTAATGGATGAACAAAGCATGTGAAAATACAACTAATTAGTGCTGATACTCATGACCTTTTACGTGTTTGGGTTGTAGCAGTGTAGTTTTTAAACGAAAAACGCTGTTATCAGTGCATTTTGTTGCTTGCCTTAACCACAATCTCAGATGTTTGCATGGTTTTCGAAGTACTAGGACACCATCTGTTGAAGTGGATTATCAAATCAAATTATCAAGGAATGCCTCTAGCTTGCGTCAAGCGAATAACAAAGCAGGTCAGTGTATTCATTGAGCTGCAATAATTTCAGTGATAATGCGTTTTACATTGGCGATTGCGTTGATTTTTGATACAAAAACAAAAGGTTTAGGTACTTTTATAGTTTTTATTGCCCTAAATGCGTTGAAATAAGGATGCAGCTTTGACTTAGCATTAGAAGTTGTGTAAGTGCAGTTAATTAGATGAGGTTAATTCTCAGTAACGATATCAATTGATGAAGATATTGGTAAGAGAAAAAAAGATTGCTTACAATCTTTTTAGAATCGTGAAAACTTTAATGTTATCTTGGTTGCATGAACCTGCATAATGCATGGAGTACTTTCTAGTTTTAGAAGTTTGGCAGGACAAAAAGATTTGTGTTAATTTGAACGGGCTGCTTTTCAAGTGGCTGGTGAATTTTGCTAGATTTTTTAGAGGTAAAGCATAAGTTTATTCGAATGGAAAATTGTCTTGTGTTTTATTTGTGACTTGTTATGTAAATATTGGATTCAGACCAGCATGTACCATAAAACTAATTGCACAAATGCAAATATTGTGGTTACTCAAGGGACTCAAAATATCACTGAAACTGAAAACGAAGAATTTATTTTTGATGAGAGAGCACTTTTTCTGGAGCAAATGATAAAGAAATATTTTGATGAAAAAATTTAAGTGTTAAGCAAGTTTTTAGTCTAGTTGAGATGAAGCTGCAAACTATTGTCTATTGTTCGCCTAACATGTTAGGCTTATTTTTCAAAAATCATCAAAATCTAAAGTAAAGCGAGTTGATATCCAAGGAAATCGTAGGATATTGTTATTAAACAAATAATTGTCGCTCTCAGTTCAACCTACCAGCCATTGCTTGGCTGGTAACTTCAATGTGTGGCAACTTGAAATCTCATGGTCCTGAGGAAAACGTATCTTTCAGTGAAATAGGAATGATGATGTATTTAATTGCTAAATTGAAAATTATCAGTGCCAATAAACAAAGTCGCAAATGTATTTATAGTTTTTTCCCTGTGGAGTTCTTTTAAATACATAATGTAATGAAATTTATTAATCGCTACTTTCTGCAGATTTATACAAAATTGCATAGGTAGGTATACTGACTAATGTACAATAATTCGTGTCGCATTAACGTGCATACAAGCTACAAGTGCAAGCGATAGTAGCACCAGTACAAAATCGATATTTTATTGAATTAGATTCTTGAAGGCTTGGATTATTTGCACACAAAATGCCGAATCATCCACACGGACATAAAACCGGAAAACATCCTCCTTTGTGTAGACGAGCCCTATGTCCGCCGAATTGCAGCCGATGCTCAGCAATGGCAGCAGAATGGAGGAAAACCTCCTTCCGGATCTCTTGGTAAGTGCCTCAGTTTCATGTACGAAAATGAATGTTGGTTGAAATATTTGTTTATATCAGGCAAGAATAAAAATTGGGAAAGGTCGTACAATTTTGAGAAGAAAATTCGTTTTGAAGGTTAACTAAATCTGTTAGTGATATATGTTGCTGAATCAATTTAACTTTTGTAGGAAAAGTTCATATCTATTCATTTATTTAAATCAAGGCGTCTACGAAGTTAAAATCCAGGCGACTAAGACCGTGGTTACATTTCGAGCGATTCGAAGTCGAATTCGCACCTACGGCTCTAGTAGCAAACGCTCTCTATTCATTGCTAATTAATGTGACTTGTAATGCAAGAGATTCAGAGTGGCATTGCAATACTACAAGTTGTCAGTCTACAATATTGTTGCACACAGGTTTACTGATCACGATATCTTACTAAAGGTCGTTTTACCCATCTTTCTACCAGTTCATTCTGTAATACGAGTGCCTGTAGAAAATTGTAGATCTTAAGTACAAGCTAACACGATGCAACGTATTGCGAGTGATGTGAATTGATTGTTACCGTTTTTGATAAAATATTAAACTGCGGAGCAAACTAACGTAATCTTTTTTATAGTGAGTACAGCCCCTCAAGTACGAAATTCGCCGGTAAGTAAATTTGTCTTGCTGTGGCTTTTTTCAGTTAGATAAGAGCGAATGTAATCGACTCTTGAAATATCATAATGACTTACGGTTACGTGACTATAACAATCCCCGAACCCTGTGGCTGCCAGCAGCTTTTTTTATTTATACACGGAACTGGGCAACGCTGTTTCGAGCTGTTGGCTCTCATCAGCAGCCTCTGCGCATCCTACAAGAAGAATCCCAGTATTAACATACACTGAGAAACCCTATTTGCTTGCTGAGGGCGGCTGGATTAATGAGATCAAAGTGATTTTCAGAAGTTGACAAAATACTTTTTCTTTTTCAGTCTAATCAAAACTTAACGAAAAATCAACGAAAAAAGTTACGTCAAAAAGCGAAGAAACAACAGAAATTATTACAAATTCAAATCGAACAAATAGAAGCTACTGAAAGAGAAGGGAAACCGTTAATAGACGTTAGTATTTCGTCTTTTTGCCAACTTTTATAAAACTGTACTTTATGTTATCAAACGTTCGATATAACTAGCTATGCTTTGCACGTAGCAAAGGGTAAAAAATATTATTTAGAGGACAAATGCTCTTCAGTCTTTTGACGAAAAATATTTTGTTTTTTGTTCCAATGTAACTGTTTCAAAACGATGAGTTGAAAGCAATTCTTTACTATTTTCAGTTGTGTTTTTCAATGTAAGCAATTTCCCATAGTTTGTGCCTAAAGCTACTGAACAAGCTGTACGAGTTTATGCTGTCGATTGTGGAATGATTGGCTGGTATGCCGTTTTGGCATATTAAGATTGCGTAATGCTTGATATTTTGAAGGATTTTGCAAAATCAATAACCTGATTAACATTTAGAATAAATTCAAAGGTATTACGTTGCTGATTAAGCCATTTAAACGACCTCTGTTTCAGTACAAGCGACTATTCGGATGGAATTTCTGTCCCATACTGCCATGCAAAATCAGCGTTTCTCGTTTAAATGTTTGTTAAACAGGATTTGTCTGTGCAAAGCTCATTAGTGATCATTTAGAAAATTCTGATATAATTGAAGAAACCGAGGCGTTATGCACTTAAACTTGTACATTGACAAGTTTACACGAAAATCAAAGAATTTGAGCATGATTCAAATCCATTGCCAGGAGTAATTTTCACATGTACAGTTCAAATTTGAAAATTTTAAAGTTATTTTTTAAGACTTGAGTAGTTTGAGTTATGTTACAACGTTACCAAAGTATTTTCGATGTTTTGCACTGCAAGTTTATGACACTTGAATCAGACTAACAACTAGGGATGGGCATTTCAGAATATCGATCCAAAAGGATCCGAATCCCAAACTATCCGGAATCCAAATTGAAATATGAACCGGATAATTGGAGCCGGTTTTAAATCAACGCAATTATGTTGGTAAAAATTGTTTGCAGTTAATTCTCGTAAAAAAAAGTGTAGCGATTCATTTGCTCTGTAATTGGGACTTCGCGCGAGCACGTAGTACCTTTGTTTTTCATAGCCACTTTGTACTACCGATGAGTTTATTTTTTGATTTGACGTTTCGCCTTCTAAACCGGTAAGCTTCTTCAAATTATCTTTTTGTTATTGCAAAGGCAGCACTGCCAAAAATTGTTCTAAAGAAGCTTCCCGGTTTGGGAGGCGAAACGTCAAATCAATAAATAAACTCATCGGTAGGACGAAGTGGTTGCGATTAACTATTCCGATGAACGCAACGCGTCCGCTAACTTTGTTTTTGTTCGCAAATTTTGGCAGATAAGGATTGATTAGATTTTGACTCAGCAAAAGACTTAATGATAGCGTCATGCGTGCCGATTTAGGGGATCCTTGATCACGTGATCGTGAATTGAGACACAAAAAAAAACATAAAAACGGCGATTTTTGGCTTGAAAATTTATTAATTTGCCTATAACTCAAAAACCACTTGACGTGCAAAGCTAAAATTTAAACACATTGTGGGTGCTTTATGCAAACCGAGTTTGGGGGCTCATGGTCACATGATCAAGATTTTACAGGCCGAAAATGAGCAAAAAGTTGACGAATGTAAACCGATATATCTCGGTATTTACCGATGTTGATGAGAAATGGTTCTTAAGCACAGTATCAACCACCGTTCTTTTGCTATGTTTCTTTACTCCAACTTGAATACTATTTTTGTTGTTTTGCATCTTTTTTCTCACTTTTTATTTTTCTTCTGCCGCTATCTACTTTAAAACCTAACGCAGTGTATTCAAAGTTTGAGCGATTGAAGATATCAGGGAGGACTAGTGTGCGACAGAAATCGGTGTGCCAATTTGGGGAAATCCCCCTCAATCGAGTCCTCCAAAATTTTGAACTTTTAAATCGTTATAGCTAGATAAATCAAATTTTGGGAATGGATAGATATTAAAAATATACTACATCTAACAAAAATTTGGAGTCCCACGATGGAGGTTTCCCCCCAAATGGGCCCTCCAAGATTCAAAGTTTTCAACTTTTTAACCTAGACACATGGAATTTTTAAGGGAAGTGGATGTAAGGGAAAGACAAAATTTGGTGATACCGAAATGGGAGGACCCACTCAAACGGGGTCGCCAAAATTCAAAGTTTTTAAGCACTCACGCTAAACATACGAAATTTTTAGGGTAGGCAAATATGAAAAGTTCCCCGCAAATGGGGCCCTCCGAAATTGAAACTTTTTAACCTTTCAAGCTGACACATGACATGGTGGTCCACAAATTCTCAACTTCCCCATTTGAAGCAAGTTGCTTCAAAATACCTTTGTATTCCTGCAACATCAGCTTTTTTCGAAAGGTGTTTCTCTAGTGCAGGCTTGACTATGAGCGAATTAAGAACGCAACTAAGTGGTGAACATTTCGAAGCTTTTAATGTGATGCACTGCAATGAAGTGCTGCTTTAATTCAGCAAATCGCTGAATAATTTTTTCTGGATATCGGTAGTGATTGGCTGGTTGTTCACTTTTTCAGCAAATTAAGTTAATTTAAACCAGAATGAGATTCGGTTTTGGCTATTCGGAATAATTCTGGAATAGCCAACTATTCTGAAATGCCCATCCCTACTAAAAACGCTAGAGAAAATGTACCTTACAATTGATTCAGACTTCCTTGATAATTGGATCTGCGGCTGCAGAAAAATTGACGTGCGACTGCGCTGTTATTTATTGCAGCTCTGTTGAATCTTTGTCGTATCTTTTTTAGCAGAAATTGACTGAGGAGGATATGAACAAAAAGTTGGAAGTAGAACCGAGCGTCAACGGAAATGTAGGTGAGGTTGAAGTTGAATCTTCTTCGGAGGCCGAACCAAAGTTACCGCTAGTTGATAGCAAAGAAGGAGTAGTAGTGGAAAAGGTGGTTGTCAGTGGGGAAGGGCAAGGTGACCGGTCAGATGACGAAGCAATGAAAGAAGACGAAATCCCTGTCGTGCCTCAAGGTCCGGTTAAAGGGGATTACCCAATGGAAGAAGCTTCTGAAATCGAAGGTAAGTTGAGACCAGTGATGTGCTCACTGTGTGCGTCTGCCGTTTAATATTGTCGTAAAAACTGACAAATGATCGCTGTAATGTTTTGACGTTTTATTTCTTGATCACCATCTTATGTGGTCAGACATATTTTAGCATCGAACCGCATGTTAAATTTGACACTATTGCACTTAGTGACTAAGGGATTTTTTGATAACTGTCTGAATTGAGTTACAACGCGATATCGGTAACAAAAGTTTATCAAATTTGTTATTGCAAAGTTCATTTGATTTTTTTGTTTAAATTTACTAGAAGCTGTATTTTGTTTCTCTCGTAAAGTAAGTGATGCGAAAGCATGATTAATACAATTTGTTGAAACAACTGACCAATTCGGTTAAAAATAGCAAAGCCTTAGTTAAAAGAGGTACTGCTCAAAATCGGTTTTATTGAAGAAATGAAAACTACTTCAGGTAATAAAGAGGTGTTCCAAACCTTTTTCCACAATTCACTGTATTCGCCAAAATACGATTTAATCCGTTTGACTCCGTACCATTAACAACCCTCGGACATCACAAAAGCCATGCTTTTGCAAATTTCTCGCAGACTCAGAAACGCGATTACCAACTGGTAGCAGGGAGTAGCCTAACAAATCTGATAACTTGGCTACTGGTACCTGTAGACCTAGGCTACCAGTACTACCGGTAATCTACAGTATGATCGTTTTGGGCTTCAAATTTTAGATCATTCATAGGCTAAAAACATTACCAAAACTGGTCTAACTTTGATACAGTAGATTATATCACTCGTATAATGCTACTGATAAATTTGTTTAAATTGGAATTGCTGGCTAAAGCAAAATCTTAGGCTATTTATTATCTTCCTTATAATTATCGTGGTTCTTAGTCTGCGAGATATTTTACAAAAGTATGACTTTTTGTGATGTCACAAAATTGCGAAATGCAGGGTTGCCAATGGTACGGAGTCAAACCGATTAAATTGCATTTTCACGAATAAAGGGAATTGTGGAAAAAGGTTTGGGTCACCTCTTTATTAGCTTAAGTAGTCCTCATTTCTTCAGTAAAACCGACTTCAAGCAATATCTCTTTAAAACAGTAAAGTTCAAATGTTTCAGCCACGACCACGTCCTCATCATTATTCAGTACTCGTCAAATTTAGTGCTGTCAAATCAAAATTCAGTACTGTTTTGACTAACTTTGTTGTTTTATGCAAATTAAAGAAAATTGCTATGCAATCAGTACCGAATTAAGAGATGGTATCGGTACGTAACACCGGAGAAGAGATACTCGTTTTTGTTCATGGTTTACGACTAAATTGCTTACTTTTTCAGCTAATCAGACCATGCTACCTTTGTCCGAAAAAGTATCGGAGTAAGTGAGCTCGTTTTTCTTCAGACTATGTTTTGAATTTTGTATTTGAATTTCCAATTGTAACATTCACCAAGTCGCTTGGATACTCATCGTTTTTTAGTGGTTTTCTGCCGTTTATCCCGTTCTTAGTTTTTTAAAATGCATCGCTATTGTAAATTTATCAAGTACCAGTTAATCTGATGCGAGTTAGTCGTGAATTAATGTAGCGAATAATGTTTAATGCCAAAAAAGATTAAAGGCAAAAAAATGAGCGTGCAGCGTGACCGAGAGAGTAACGGCGTCGTTTTTCGACGACCCTGATAATATGATTTGGGTTCAACTCGCATCCTGCTCTTGTTGATGCGTCCTTGAATAATGAGCTTTTGACGATGATTATCTCTGCTTGGTGGCTTCGAACAAACAGCAAATTCAGTGGACAAGAATTCGAAGAAATCCACAGGAACATTGAATCACTGGAAACTCCTTAACAGTTGCGGATTCCTCCAAACACCAAGCAAGAACTTAACGCAATGAAAATTATGCAGATCATCCACTAGTTAAGTAACGTCTGAAGCTGTCTAGGGACAGGAGGATGAATATGCAACGTAACAAATAAAAAACAACAGCCCTACGAGGGAGCTTTCGAAACAAGTCCCTGTTTTACTATTACTTATTTAGGTTTCCAATTTGATCCAACTTTGCACAAACTTATTTTGTATTTCCCATTCAATTTAAAACATCTGTTTTTATTGTTTCTGTTTACTTGCAAAGTGGTGATTGCGGATGAAACCAGTACGTGTATTGTATTAGTACAGACAAGCTTCAGATATCATTTGGATATCATTTAGCATATCGATTAAATGTTCACTTGTTTCGACTTTATTGATCTATCAGAATCGTTATTAGCGTTGAAAAACATGCTTGCTTAAAATTTAAGAAAGCTGAAAGTTAGTCGAGTAGGTTTGTTTTAATGAACAGAAGCTTGAGAGTATTGCTAATGCTAACTATTTGTGCGCTTGCTAGAACGATGCAAATGAATTTTTGTTAATAAACTTTAGATTAAAGGTTAACTGCTGCGATTCCATGTCTTCTGAGGAAAATTCTATTCCAATGCAGAATGGACTGGTTGATAATGAAACTAACAGGTATGCTGTTTTATGTGGTACAATTACATGATGCCAACCAGACAAACAAAGTTTGAGGTTTGATATTTTTTACCTAAACTTCTCCTTTTTTCTATTACACGGTATTGGTTGATGTGATTTATGACAAGTTTGAAATTGCAAGGGTTAAAATGTGAGAACTGGAACCGGGTTACCATTATCCATTACAGGTTAAGTTTCGTGATGTGCAGTGGCTGTTTTTTTTTATTTTTGGTTGAATCGCTCTTGAAGTCGTCTCTCAGCTTGCTTACCCTTCAGTTTGTGAAGAGCAGAAAAACTAGTATGCATGCATTACTATCTTTAGCGGAGTAGTGCATCCTTATTGCTGCTGTTGTTATTAGACTGTCAGTTAGTTGCTTCGATGTTCATTGTTTATGCATTGGACTTTTAGATGCTGGGTTGTTTTTGTGTGTAATTGGCGTGAAATTACATCTGAGAAGACTAACAATAGCCTAATTATTCACACGCCTAAACGTAGCACGAACATCCCGCGCATGGAAGTCGTGCTTCGTAGTGTTTGTACATTTTGTACAATGTACATGTTTTGTGAGTATGGTTTGGTTTTGGTATCTTATTTGGCAAATTGCCATGTTTATAATGATTTAGTAATGCCGTCACAAAAGAGGCCAACAGTTCTCGGCCTGGTAGAAGCGAAGAAACAGGAGGGGAAGAGAATGACCATCGGGTGTCCAGAGGCATGTCGTCCGATAGGTAGGAGCAAATAACTTGAAAAAGTTTCTTAACTTGTTGGATAATACTGTGCGCTTGATATTTTCACTTTATCGTGCTTTCAAAGAGCTGCATGGTTTTTTCCGTACTTAATAGCATTTTTGTACAAGTAATCAAGGCCTGCAGCAACACCGAGATGGAGCTTCTAATATTGCACATAACTAATTATTGCTGCATGACATAACAGTACTGGTTAATACCACAAAATTGGTTTTATAAATTGTGAGTATGGAGGGCATTATAATTTTTGGTTGCACATATTTCGTTGTGATTTTTGTCTGTTTATCTTTGCAAACAATACGTCTGGGCTGGGTTAAATTTCCTATCGTTTTATGCTTCATTGCGCTAATAATACTTTGGCTTTTAGGTAGAATTCTATTTCATTTTCGTTGAATTAAAAATTTTCTTGTGCTATTAGGCGTAAAACTATTAACTTATTTAGTTATGAGGTAATGTTTTAATACTACAGCTTGAACTTAAACACAGCATGAACTTAAGCGTTTCTATAATGTTATCTATAAACAGGGGGAATTGGTACGCTAAAGCGTTTATGACAGTCTGAGCTGCGACAATTTTTTTCCCGTCACCTGGTAACATGCAGTAGGTTACTGTGCTTGCTTTTGGAATAGATAGCTACGCCTCCTTTCAGGCCAGTGAAGTCTGACCTAGGGCTGCCAATTACTCGCTGTCGCTGGACGTTTATTTGCAGCGAGTTTTCCGGTGCAATGAATGACATGGAGACTAATCTGCTTTTTTTGTTGTATGCTTTGGCATAATCGCCGGGTTTATTGAAGACTTGTTTTTAGTGGTGCATCCGGTAGCAACAAAGGCAGCGACTGGAAAGCGTCATCTTCAGCCAACGATTTACTCGTTAACCTGCTGGACCAAAACAACTCCGATAAAATTGAAGTCAAGATCGCTGACCTTGGAAACGCTTGCTGGACGGTAAGGTTTAGTGATCTACTTTCACATATGCAACTAGATTGGAGTTTGCCAGCAAACCCAGTGATCGACCGACGCGTAGCTAATGCTGTGACGCTCAAAAGTACTTTTTGTCTATCGTAAAATCAGCAATTATTCAAAAATATCTGATTATGGAACCTCCAGAAAAGTAGAGTCAAAATAATTGTCAGTTAAATATCTCCTGATATCATAAAACATTGGCACCCTAAGTTGGGCCGTTCAAAAAATTGATTTTGGGGGGTCCATTTGGGCGAGTCCCCGGGGGGGGGGGGGGGTGGCACCCCCAACCTACGCCAAAATATTTGTCTGTTAAATCTCTGCTAATATCATAAAACACTGGCACCCTAAGTTGAGTCGTAGAAAAATGATTTTTGGGGAGTCCATTTGGGGGAGTCCCGGGGGGTGGCACCCCCAAACTATGTCAAAATGTTCGTGTGTTAAATATCTGCTGATATCAAAACATACCGGCACCCTAATTGATTTTTGGGGTCCATTCAAAAATTGATTTTTGGGGGGTCCCCTGAAGGGTGGCACCCCCAAACTATGTCAAAATATTTCTCTGTTAAGTATCTGCTGATATCAAAACAGACTGGCACCCTAAGTTGAGCCGTTCAAAAAATTGATTTTGGGGGGGTTTGCGGGGGGGTGGCACCCCCAAACTATGTCAAAATATTTGTCTGTTAAATCTCAGCTGATATCATAAAACATTGGCACCCTAAGTTAAGCCAAAGAAAAACTTCATTTTGGGGGGTCCATTTGGGGAATCCCCTATGGGATGGCACCCCCATACTATGTCAAAATATTTGTCTGTTAAATATCTGCTGATATCATAAAACACTGGCACCCTAAGTTAAGCCGTTCAAAAATTTGGTTTTTGGGGGGTCCCCGGGGGGGTGGCATCCCCAAACTATGTCAAAATATATGTCGGTTAAATATGTGCTGATACCAAAACAAACTGGCTTCCTAAGTTGAGCCATTTAAAAAATTGATATTTGGGGGGTGGCACCCCCAAACTATGTCAAAATATTTGTCTGTTAAATCTCAGCTGATATCATAAAACATTGGCACCCTAAGTTAAGCCAAAGAAAAACTTCATTTTGGGGGGTCCATTTGGGGAATCCCCTATGGGATGGCACCCCCATACTATGTCAAAGTATTTGTCTGTTAAATATCTGCTGATATCATAAAACACTGGCACCCTAAGTTAAGCCGTTCAAAAATTTGGTTTTTGGGGGGTCCCGGGGGGGTGGCATCCCCAAACTATGTCAAAATATATGTCGGTTAAATATGTACTGATACCAAAACAAACTGGCTTCCTAAGTTGAGCCATTTAAAAAATTGATATTTGGGGGGTGGCACCCCCAAACTATGTCAAAATATTTGTCTGTTAAATATCTGCTGATATCAAAAAAAAAACTAGCACTCTCGTTTGAGCTGTTCAAAAAATTGATTTTTTGAGGACCCATTTTGGGGGGATTCCCGGTGGAGTTGCCCCAAAAAATTTCGGGAGAAAAAATTGCGTTGGCAGCTCAACAACTTTACACAAAATTAAATTTCGATGTTGTGTGGTTTAGGAGAAGAAGAGCGTACAAAAATTAGGAAGAAAAAAAAGGAAAAAAAAAAGAAATAACTTCATCGCGGCCAAAAGTGGATTGGTTGGGATGAAAGGGTATCGACATACAACCATATGAAATAGTTTTTGCCGTACTTAAACCGTTTTTGACTGGGACCGCTTTTTACGTCAAATTTGCGGAGCGGTTTTTGGGTTCTAAAACCAAAGTCACGTGACCTATTGCCTCGAAATGTGGTACAAACATACAACTCATTCATCTCAAACTGCTGTCAAAATTTCATGTAGCTAGACCAAACCGTTTTTCAGTTATAAGCAAAAGTCAGAAATTTCGCACACGTTAGTTGAAAAATGGCCTAGTAAAAACAAAGGAACACGCGACGCGAGCGTCGGTCGTTCCAACTAGAGTAGTTGAATTTCTTTCTGTTACCGGTTATTGGAACGACCGACGCGAGCGTCGCGTGTTGCTTTGTTTTTACTCGGCCATTTTTCAACTAACGAGTGCGAAATTTCTGACTTTTGCTTATAACTCGAGAACCGTTTGGTCTAGCTTCATGAAATTTTGACAGCAGTTTGCGATTAATGAGTTATATGTTTGTACCGAATTTCGAGGCAATAGGTCACGTGACTTTGGTTTTAAAACCCGAAAACCGCCCGCAAGTTTGGCGTTAAAAGCGGTCTCAGTCAAAAACGGCTTAAGTACGGCAAAAAATATTTTATATGGTTGCATGTCTTAAGATACCCTTTCATCCCAACCAATCCACTTTTGGCCGCGATGAAGTTATTTCTTTTCTTTTTCCTTTTTTTTTTCATTTTTTTCCTTTTTTGCTTCCTAATATTTGTACGCTCTTCTCCTAAACCACAAAACATCGAAATCTAATTTTTGTGTGAAGTTGTTGAGCTGCAAACGCAATTTTTTCTCCCGAAATTTTTTGGGGCAACTCCACCGGGAACCCTCCAAAAATGGGGCCCCAAAAATCCGTTTTTGAACGGCTCAAGCTAGAGTGCTAGTTAGTTTTGATATCAGTAGATATTTAACAGACAAATATTTTGACATAGTTTGGGGGTGCCACCCCCCCAGGGATCCCCCAAATGGACCCCCAAAAATCAATCTTTTGAACGGCTCAACTTAGAGTGCCAGTGTTTTATGATATCAGTAGATATTTAACTCACAAATATTTTGACATAGTTTGGGGTTGCCACCCCCCCCCCCCGGGGACCCCCCCAAATGGACCCCCAAAAATCAATCTTTTGAACGGCTCAACTTAGAGTGCCAGTGTTTTATGATATCAGTAGATATTCAACAGACAAATATTTTGACATAGTTTGCGGGTGCCACCCCCCCCGGGAACCCCCCCAAATGGACTCCCCAAATATCAATTTTTCACGGCTCGAGCTAGGGTGCCAGTTTGTTTTGATATCAGTAGATTTTTAACAGACAAATATTTTGACATAGTTTGGGGGTGCCACCCCCCGGAGACCCCCCAAATGGACCCCTCAAAAACCAAATTTTTGAATGGCTCAACTTAGGGTGCCAGTCTGTTTTGATATCAGCAGATATTTAACAGACAAATATTTTGACATAATTTGGGGGTGCTACCCCCCCCCCCCCCCCGGGGACCCCCCCAAACGGACCCCCAAAAATCAAATTTTTGAATAGCTCAACTTGGGTGCCAGTCTGTTTTGATATCAGCAGATATTTAACAGACAAATATTTTAACATAGTTTGGGATGCCAGGGACTCCCAAAAACCAAATTTTTAAACGGCTCAACTTAGGGTGCCAGTTTGTTATGATATCAGGAGATATTTAACTGACAATTATTTTGACTCTACTTTTCTGGAGGTTCCATAATCAGATATTTTTGAATAATTACTGATTTTATGATAGACAAAAAGTACTTTTGAGCGTCACAGTATTAGCTATGCGTCGGTCGTTCACGGGGTTTGCTGGCAAACTCCCGTCTAGTTCAAAAAGAGCTTTAAGTGAGCGTAAATTGAATGTTGATCTCACAGAGCATTTAAGATAAGCTTAAAGAAAAAAGAAAACTAGTCACTGCCTCAACCTTACTGTGGATTTACATGCGTTTGTATTTGTTTGCGCCCGTTTTTCTATACCCGTGTATTTTCTACACAAACGTAAAGGGCTTTAGTCAACATAACCACCCACCAGTGATATCTTAGTCATTCTGACTACAAGTGAACCAATGATTTGAGGATACGCATCTTTTCGACGCTACCTATTTTGTCGTTGGTTTTTTTTAGTTGCTTCTCCTTTTTCGGCGGATCTTTAGGCGCCACTTCTTACCTTTTGACTGGTTATAACTTTTAGGTTTTCATGTTCAATTATTGTTTCAGTATAAGCACTTCACAGAAGATATTCAAACTCGCCAATACCGTAGTATTGAAGTTTTATTAGGTTGTGGATATGACACGCCTGCTGATATTTGGAGCACTGCTTGCATGGTCAGTACATGTTGATTAATGTTTAAAAAAAATGTGGTTTCTCAGCCTTACCTTAATACCTTTATTCAATGATAATATGTGGCTCTAAGAAGTTGGCTTTCATCCGTTTCCGTTGTTGGTCATCCTCAACTCGAGCGCAAATTTCCAAAGCAGAGTTTGGAATTTTTCATGGTCTTGATTTAACTGGATTTTCAGAGACTTTTTGACTCCACCGAACCCGAAGAAGTTCTCCGTAACGGTAATTAGATCAAATACTCAACCTAAAGAGATTCTGCTCGAAATCAGGTTTGTTGAAGAAATGAGGACTACTTGAGCTAATAAAGAGGTGACCCAAACCTTTTTCCACAATTCCCCCTCTCAAAAATGCAATTTAGTCCGTTTGACTCCGTACCATGGGCAACCCTGCATTTCGCAATTTTGTGACATCACAAAAGGCATGCTTTGTAAAATTTCTCGCAGACTAAGAACTGCGATGTTCGATAAGGAAGGTAATAGCCTAAGATTCTGTTTTAGCCAGCAATTCCAATTCAAACAAATTTATCAGTAACATTATACGAGTGATATAATCTACTGTATCAAAGTTAGACCAGTTTTGGTGATGTTTTTACCCTTGTGATTGATATAATATTTGAAGCCAAAAACGATCATACTGTAGACTAGTATTGGTAGCCTAGGTCTACAGGTACCAGTACTCCAGTAGCCAAGTTATCAGATTTGGTTAGGCTATTCAGTTTTCACTGCCAGTTGGTCATCACGTTTCTGAGTCTGCGAGAAATTTTGCAAAAGCATGGCTTTTGTGATGTCTGAGGGTTGTTAATGATACGGAGTCAAACGGATTAACTCGTATTTTCGCGAATACAGTGAATTGTGGAGAAAGATTTTGGGGCACCTCTTTATTACCCCCAAGTAATTCTCATTTCTTTAATGAAACCGATTTCTAGCAGTATCTCATTTAAGTGCCAAAATTAGTGCCTGTCTGATGGGTCATTCTCGGCGAAATACGCGCAGTTGTAGTTCTACATTTTCGTTTTACCGACTTGTTGTGTGACATGCTTTTCAGATATTTGAATTAGCGACTGGTGATTATTTATTTGAGCCTCACTCCGGTGAAGATTATTCAAGAGATGAAGGTAATTTGAACATGTGTGGTGATTAGAAAGAGTTCATGTAGCTTTTGTCAATTTGAGCAAATTTGATCCCACATGATATTACAAATCTCAATCTCTCATTGTTTTAGCACGGCATTGCACCTCTACAGTTTTTCGCTGTTCAAAGTCGACCTTTGTAAAATGGAAAAGCCCTTTAATGCCAATACCCTTAGCCAATATTTGCTTGATCTCTATAGATTATAATGGTGGTAATCACTACTAAATACTGGTAAAATGGGCAATTGTACCGTCTGAGCACCATTTTTAAAGTCTGGCTATGATTGATTTTGAACCTACAATCTTTAATTAAAAGTTGAATGGATACTACACGATTGTGTGTTTTGACGAGTTTAATCTCATATCATTAGACAATAAGGCTGTCTTTGTGTGTACGATTTCACAGACTTAGCTGTTGGATTGTTTTGCTAATAAAAGCGCTGAATCCCACGCACAATCGCCTTTGTGCGAACCTTTCGCTTATGAACGTGTTGCTGACGTAATCATTGATATCATGATGAGGCTGCGCGCAATTGTAGTAATTAGCGTTCCTGTGTACACTCAACTATACTACCTTGAAGATTGAAAACAAGCCATGAAAAACATATTTTGTTTTGATTCTGAAATTACAACTTGTACTCGAGTAAAATGAATTTTACCGTAGTGTGTTTGTTTGTCTACCAAATGATCTAAAATGTTTTCAAAACATTAAAGGGGCATTGAGATTAATTTATTGCCAAACAAAATTGTATGTTTTTTCTTTAATTTTTTGAGGCTAATTTCAGAATTCTTCAACTTCCATATCGAAAAATATTAGCATTTCTTTTTTCTGCTATTTATAGCAATCCTGCCTTTTTTTTAATAAATTTTCGAATCAACCATTAGGTGTCGCTTGTGTGGACCCAGCGATAATGTGGAAATAAAACGCATACCGAATTTTCTTGAATAGAAGCCGCACAAAACGTTCAAAAGCAAAAAATAGTAGCCGCGACTTCTATTCAAGGAATTACGGCAATACCATGGTCCCAAACCTAACCCTAGTCTAAATCCCTAAAAAAAGTAAATAATGAAAAATGCGCGAATGAAGATTCTTTATTTTCGGTTTATTCTCGTTAACTTAAAATTTTTTGGTAAAATAGGTTGACCACAACCAATCTACACTAGGCTTACTAGCCTTCCATTAGTTAAGTAGCCTAGCGGTAGATCTTTAAAAGCTCTAAAGTCTATATCTAGCTTACTGCGTTTTCTTACTGGGCTAAATTTATCCTAATAATTCCAAAAAACAACTAGGTAAGCCTATTTTGTGTTAAAATTCAAAAATTAAGGTGCATTGCCGTTTTAGAAGAAAAGATGGTGGACTTGTGTAGTCATTGTTGTGTAGATTTTAAAAGACCAGGTAGAACAGCTGGTGCAATGGTGCATTCACCGTCTAAGGCTAGCGTACTAAAGATCCATGATTCTTCTCACCTTAATTCGATTTCTGCTTGTTAGTGCTACTCTGTCTATTTGTAAGGATAGAGGTGCGGAGAAATTCTTCGATGACCTAGCAGTAGTCGGCCAGTACAGGTTAAAGTGGTGTAGTTTTGCCATTCTCACTGTTTGGAAGAAAAGTGGACAATTCACTGTCGTCCTGATTTTTCTGTAGTCCTCAAGTTTTAATCCGACTTTTCGTTTCAAGCGGCTGTTTCGTTTTCTCGGTTACTACTGCACGTTAGCATTTTCAGCTCTGTTTTCTTTTTTTTACGATGCTAGGCATTTATCATTCTGTCAAAATGCCGCGGATATTACTATTCAGACGCACGCTTTCAGATCATATTGCTCAGATCAGGGAACTTCTGGGTTCTTTTCCCTTTTATTACGTGCTACTGGAATCCCATTCTCATCTTTATTTTACTGCTCAAGGTGACTTTTTGTATGTTTTAGATCATATCGCCCTCATTATCGAGCTGCTTGGCTTTTTACCAAAGAAATTTGCTGCTTGTGGTCAATATTCAAAAGAATTTTTCAATAAAAAAGGTAGACAAAATTTGTTTCTTTGTTGTGATAACATTGCCGCAAGCGAATGCACTATTTCAAATGGAAAGGAGTAATTAGTAAAAAGTCTGGACTATAAAGTCGGAACTGAATGAAATTGAAACTACGAATAAGTGGTAATTATGCAACAGTAATGACCTGGAAAAGTTGATTAGAATTCAGGCTTTGCAAATCTTATTTCACTTTATTTGTAATCAACTCGTTTGAATATTTTCATTGCTATCAAGTAGTGAAATACTCTGTACCATCATAATGTCCAAAAAATTTTCCACATCAAATATTTGTATTGCCTGCGTGTGTGATTTGAAGGTTCGGGTGGGCTGCCAGGATAGGCTATGTATCACTTCAGATGCTGATTGAAACACTAGCCTAATGGTAGAGCAGAAAAGTGAGTGAAGTTTACAGTTGAACCTTACAGGTGTAGAAAATTTATGTTGAAAATCTGCTATGTAACTTCTAAATATCTGTATGATGTGGAAAATTTTTTTGACCTTATGATGGTACAAAGTATTCCTCTATTTGATATACAATGTACAATTCTACGTGCGTGGTGATTTGATTTGGTATGTTTTTGTTGCAGTCGGCATACTGTGCTTGTCGATTTTAATGTGTAATCATCCCAAAAGCTTGCTTCAGGTCGAGGTTACCATGGTTTCGGTTACCACAGGGCTTATCCCAAAGTACGTCAGTAGGGCTTGCGTAGTTTCGAGTATCAAAGTGGCAGGTTAAACCATTCAGTTATAAACGCGATGCTTTTTTCAATATTGAGATACGTCACCCCTCATTATTATGGATCTCACTGGTCCAGTGTCTGTTACTAAAACGGTAGATTCGGATTCGATTCTCATTTCAGTCCAACCAAAATAGTTTATGTTTACAGCTTCCTGTTTGACGTACAACATTTAGTAAAAGGGCGGCGTGAAGTCTCTTTCCTGTGTGGAAAACAGGTGAACAAATTGCATCTTGACTCGAAGTCTTCAAAAGTTTCTTCGCTATCTCCTGGCCAAGGTGACTTGGCAAATCGATTGCTGCTCTATTAACGTGGTGAATGACAACGCATTGTAATTTGTACCAGGTGAACTCCGACACATTCATAAATTGAAGATGTGGCCTTTGCGCGATGTTCTTATCGAGAAGTATGAGTGGCCGGTTGAAGACGCAGAAGCCTTTTCTTCGTTTCTCCTCCCAATGCTGGAAGTCGTGCCCGAGAAGAGGGCCTCCGCTCGAGATTGCCTCAATCATTCTTGGATAACTTCTACGTGACCCAAGCTCATTTTTTGTTTTTGTTTTTTTCTGTTCCGACTCTTAATCTGGCTTTCAGTTGTTTTTTGTGAAACTAGGTTAAAAGCTAACTGTATTTCTAGATTAGGATTTGTGTCTTTTTTATAAAGAATGTTAATGCGTGTGTTAAAGTTACGTCGGAAGGCTTACTAACTTTTTATTTTTTGTTGTACAACGTACATCATTAGTTCGAAAAACATGACAAATATGGTTGTGTTCGCAAAATTCAATCTTTAGATTTTGCACGTTTTTGCAGCATTCAGGAGTTGCTTCCGTTGGAGGTCATATCAGAATATGTTTTAGGCCCCTCGTTTTTCTCCGAATCGTTTAACTGTGCTTTTTATAGAGTTTGTACTTTGAAGGAATTCAAGCCATGACGACAGCATTTTGGTGCTGCGTTATTGCGACGCGGTTTCTTCTTACTTTGTGCCAATTTCGTTTGGCAACACTACGCCGCCTCTACAGGTTGTCGAGATCTTACCTTGTGTTGTTATTGAATGCACTGTACAATGTGTAAATAGAGCCTGCTTGTAAGATTTGGTGCTGAGTGTATTTTGTAGTGCATGCGTGTGGTACAGCCACATCTTCCCACTTAGTACTTGCAATTTATCACCAGCGACCCAACATTTGGTCGTTGCGTGAAAAGCTGCTATCGTTCGCGTGTTGTTTTTGCATGAACTACATTAAATCTTATCGACAAACTGCTTTGCTTGTTGTATGAACGCACTTACTGAATTTAGCAAGAAATCTGGAATGAGTGGCTGTTTTGGTGGTCGCCAAAAAGCAAAGTTGCCATGAAGTGGGCAACTGGGCAATGGGCATACATTATCAGTTGCAGTGTTAGAAACGTAACGCATTTTTTAATTGGATAACTTCGCTGACATACGCTGTATTGCACTGTAGAATCAGGGCAGGATGTCCCAACTTCCAGTTACTGGGGACTGCTAGTTTCACCTTTAGGGTGCGTTTACACTGGACGCGAAGCGAAGGTTGGCAACCTCCGCGAGCGGTCACTTGCTCAAAATAGGCCCACCATTCAAAAACAGTTTTGTCTTAAGTTAAGCAAGTGCTTGCAAAGTTTGCGACCGGTTGAAAGCTTTCACAAGTTATTGATGACGTCGAAATTTGGTTGCTTCTCGTCCAGTGTAAAGCATTTTCAATGTAGCTACGAAATACGAAGCAGTTATAAAAAGGAAAAATAGCACGTAAATTTTTTTAAAAAACAAAGGTACAGCTATGAAGTAGTTGTTACTCGAGTCATTTTGTGAATAAGCTTCTGAGTCTACGTGCATTTGTATCAGCACCACTATCAAAATTTTTTGTGAGGTGCTCTAGGCTAAAAACGTGAAGATTAAACAAGATCTTGACTTTTTGGTATAGGTATTTGTGGGCCTTGTTTTGGAGTGGATTGTATTTTGTTGAAGTACGGAGTTTTTTTAAACTTAGTTCTATATATCATGAAGTGATACCATTGAAATTCCCAAAAATTGGTAGGCCTGAACAACTTGAATTTTAAACAAATGAAGTGTGAGCAAAGTTGGGCCATTTTTACAATATTCGGCCGTTTTCGAATATAAAAGATAGAAACAACGACAAATTTTGTTTTATATGCTTTTGTGTTTTGGCATTGGATGGGCTTTTTTTATTATAGTTAATGAAATTTTGTAACTACTTTTGATTTGTCTCCATTGTCTGCTTTATGTAGAAACTGATTTGCATTACTTACAGGGAGTAAGTTACAGGGACTTACGTATTTTTACTGTGTCAGTTAATTGGAAAGCACCAAAGTGAAAAAAAAAAACAAAGACAACATAGAAAGAGGAAAAGGCAGCCTATCTGCTATCGGAAGTACTGTATAAGGACAGTGGTGCCGATTTATGTTAAGCATCGGGGGAGATAATTTGCAATTTTACCCCAATTTTGCCCTATTTTCATCGTTGGGGAATAAAGCTCGACCATGATTTTTTTCACGTAAGCAAATTAAGTGAAGACCAACAAAAAAAGGTCTTCACCAAAAATTACAGTTTTTGTCTCCGAAATCACGTGAAGACCAAAAAAAGGTCCAACATCGATCAGCGCTCAAATGCAGACCATAGTCAAATTATTGCGGGGTATGCAGACCCTTGTCAAATCATTGGGGGAATGCAGTCAAATTATTGGGGAATATATCCCCCTCCCGGGTTTCGGCACCCCTGATAAGGAATCATTGTTTTTCAATCAACTGAGACTAAAGTTTAGAAAAAACAGTGACAAGGTAAGTTCATAAAAGTCTTGTCATGGGAAATTGCATTTGTCTACTCATAAGATTATTTAGTAGACTAGAAACCAAGGATGGCAGTACGGTACCGTACGTTCAGAATTTGCGTACTTCGTATCTCGCACCTTGAATTGTATCGTACTTCAGTTCAATTTTTGATGCATACCGTACCTTGCTTTTTTTGCGTACCTTCAATCAATCGTTTAAACAACGATCTATATGATCCCTTAATGACATATGCGACTTATGTTGACGTGTTTTTCGTTTATATGTGGTTCGTATTATAAGTTAATAAGCATTGGCGGTTGAACTTAAAAACTGCAGAGCTTTTTATGCCGATACTTCATTCAAGGCCGTCAAAATCTTATAGAACAAAAAATAAGGCAACATCTACAGGTGATTCTTTATGCTTCAGGTAGGGGTACGGAAACCCGAAGGGGATATATCCCCCAATAATTTGACTGCATCCCTCCAGATAATTTGACTATGGTCTGCATTTGAGTGCAGGATGATCTTTGGACTTTTTTTTTTAAGACCTTTTTTTGGTCTTCACTTGATTTGCTCAAAAGCGTGGTAAACGTTTGTCGTGTTTGATTCACGCGAAAAAAATAGTGCTCGAGCTTCATCCCCCCCAATGTTAAAAATAGGGCAAAATTGGGGTAAAATTGCAAGTTATCCCTCCAATGCTCAACCTAAATCGGCACCACTGTTTCTAATTGTATTTGAATTGCGCAATTGCGCTCAAAATTGCTAAAATACTTCGGGCGCAAGCGTTAGCGCAATCGTTTAATAATAATTGAGGCGCTAGCGCTGTTGCAAGTAAAATCGCTAGGGCGCAGAAAAGAGGTAGAACTAGAGTTTGAGCACAAAAAGTGCACATGTGCACCTTCAAGGTGCACATGTGGACTTTTGAAGTCCACATATAAGTGCACATGTGCACTTCCAAAGTGCACATGTGTACCTTGTACATGCACTTTCAAAGTGCACATGTGCTCTTGCACTTATGATGTGCACTTTGCTCGTGCACGTCCTTGTTCGAGTATCAGAATGGTACCAGAAGTACTTGTTATCAGCTGGAGCGTCTCGCGTGACAAAAATTGACGTCCACACTTGACATGCACAGTTAGGAGTGCATGTTCATTCGAAATATCAGTTATGTTGTACCAGCTCTGAGCTAGAACTTTTCGCATGCACAAGTGCAATTTTTAGAGCTCAAAACCTTCTGAAGAGAAAAGATTGGTTATAGGAGAGGTAGAACTAGATTTTGAGCACAAAAAGTGCACATAAAAGTGCACATGTGCACGTGCACTTATGACGTGCACATGTGCACCAGAAAAGCGCACGTGCGTACTTCAAGCGTCTTGGGCAGTTGACATTTACTGGTTTTCTCAATCTCTCATCCTCTAGCTTACCAACGGCAACACCATCCTGCATCACTGCAAGTCGCCTCTCTTCTATAAAGAGTGTAAACTGTGCACATGGGCTTGTGCACGCTAGACGCTTCATCTCAGCAGCCAGTCTACTCTCTTCTAAACTGTGCAAGAGCAGTCGTGCACGGGATACGCTTCAGCAAGTCAAGACGCTTGAGGTACGCACGTGCACTTTTCTGGTGCACATTAGAGATGGCGCGGATAACAAAAAATGCATTCGCATGCTGCACTGTGTCCGCAAACCTTGTCCGCATGCTGCACCGCACCGCATCCAAACACAGCTAAGTTCACGCCACACCGCTCCGCAAGTTATCTATTCTTAAAATTTCCACAAACATCAGAAAAAAATTAGCTCTCTAGCTTACGTCATATAAAAAAATTGATTTTTGGGGTATCATTTTGGACGGTTTTCAGGGGGGTGCCCTCTCAAACCATGTCAAAATATTTGTCTTTCAAACTTCTGCTGATATAAAAAAAAAACTAATGCCCCAGCTTGAACCGTTCAAAAAATTTATTTTTGGGAGGTCCATTTAAGAGCCCCTGGGGGGTGGTGGTACCCTCAAACTATGTCAAAACATTTTTCGCTTAAATATCTACTGATATAAAAAATTGCCTTAAATCAATATTTTGGGCCCCCGTATTGGGGGGTTTCTGGAGGAGTGGCCCCAAAAAACTTTGGGAGGCAAAATTGCGTTTGCAGCTTGACAACTTTACACAAAAATTAGATTCCGATATGTTGTGGTTTAGAAGAAGAGCGCACAAGATTTAGAAAGTAAAAAAGAAAAAACTCATCGTGGCCAAAAGTGGGTTGGTAGGGATGAAATGGTATCTTAAGACATATAATAACCCTGTGAAATATTTTTTGCCGTATTCAATGCCGTTTTTGAATGAGACCATTTTTTACACCAAACTTTCGAGGCGGTTTTCGGGTCCTAAAACCGAAGTCACGTGACTCATTGCCTCGAAATTTGGCACAAACATATAACTTATTGATCTCAAACTGCTGTTAAAATTTCATACAGCTAAACCTAACTGTTTTCGAGTTATAAGTAAAAGTCTGAAACTTCGCTCTCGTTAACTTTGAAAATAGCCGAGTAAAAATATAGGAACACGCGATGCGAGGTCAGTTATTGTAATTACACTGCTTTTATCTGCCTTGTGTTTGTTTTCTATCAGTTTTTCTCATTTTTGCACCGCGCTTTGGCAAACAAAAACAATGTACTAGTCAACCTGATGATTCATGCAGCAACTGTACTAATCCTGAACCAATAGCCCAAATACTGGTTTATCATGTGCTCTGCATGCTGTCATAAGCTACTCCACTCATACGTATTTAACTGTCTAACTTGCTAAGAACAATGTAAGCCAATATATGGGTGTTCAATTTTAGGTAAACTACAAATAGCTTACTTATCCGTGAACCTGGAACCCTCTAATTACACGCTACTACGTAGGCTATTCTGTCATTGCAACTTTGTATAGCCTAGTCTTCTAACTCTACCACATACTGGATAGGCTAGAGACATATAGGATAGATGCCATGATCTGTTGACGAATAGGCTACACTGAACTAACTCTGTCACTCTGAAATGCAAGCGCATGTGTAGTAGAAACTGTTATCTAGCCTTGGGCTAGTACCAGCAAAGATGGGCAAGTTAATGCAAAACGTTAGCTTCGTTAACCAGTAGTCCGTTAACAAACTTCACACCTCCGTTAACGTTAATCCGTTATTTTCAGCTTTAATTAACGGAAGTTAATAAAGTCCGTTAATTCGTTAACATTTTGCATGTAATTTACACTTCTTTTTATTCACTCGCTTCTAGAACACGTATTGACTCTGTTTTGCAGATTATAAGGAAATATTTATTGCTATGGTGGTCTTTTTGTGTTTTGGAAGTTACATTTTACAGTCTAATCTAATTTCAAGATAAAAATAAGTTTAAATGCACTAACAAAGCTGCGATCGGAAAATCTTTGGAAATTGCGAACAGCGATAATTAATAGACCTCTGAGGCTACAGCTTATTATTTGTCCCAAAAAAAGAGCTCCTTTCTTCGCTTTCTTGTATAAAACTCGAGCTAATACGCAACAAGTGTTACCAGTGCAAACTGGTTTGTACCGGTACGATGAATGAATGGTGCAAGATATTAACGATAAAAACCTTAACGGAAGTTAACAGAACTTAACGGAAGTTACTTTAGTCCGTTAACAGAGCTTAACGGAAGTTAATTTAGTCCGTTAAAATGAAAAAACTTTTTAATGGATTAACGAGTTCAAGAAAAAGTTAGCTTCGTTATTAACGGATTTACGATTAACGGACTTGTGCCCACCTATGAGTACCAGTGTACCAATACGACCACAGACCTACTGCATACAGGGTGGGTATGTGGCTAGGCTATGTGTCTCTGCTCTGATGATTGATTCCCACAAACCTGTTTCATCTACATTTTTTTTGTCTGTCTTTGTTTCCTTTTCTCACCAAACGTCCTGAACTTTTCCTAGCCAAGCCGACCAAAATCAAAATCTTTCTGTTGGTGTCAAAATCATGTTCAGCCAATCAAAACTAAGTTTGTTGAAGAAAAAATAGCCTAGTTTAGGATGCTCCGAATTCTGAAACACTAAACTTCAACCGAAGGCACCTTTTACTATTTTAGTAGCCTAACCCAGGGATATACCCATGTATTGTCGCAATATGGCATTGTTACTGTCTTCAATTTATATTACAGTTATATCATGACGAACCATTGTTGTACGTAAAGAAATAATTAACCAGCAATAATTGTGAAAAAATGTAAAAAATTGTAGTACACGGCGCTGTGCTGACGCTGTAACGTAATGCAGATTTAGGTTGCCACGCTGCACGGTGCACCAACAGCAGCACGCGGCCGCGTATGCTGCGCTGTTGCCATCTCTAGTAGAGATGGCGCGGATACTAAAAAATGCATCCGCATGCTGCGCTGTGTCCGCAAACCTTGTCCGCATGCTGCACTGCACCACATTCAAAAACAACTAAGTCACGCTGCACCGCACCACAAGTTATATACCCTTTAAATTTCCACTAACATCAGAAAAAAATTAGCTCTATAGCTGACAACATATAAAAAATTGATTTTAGGGGTATCATTTTAGAAGGTTTTCAGAAGGGTGGCCCTCTCAAACCATGTCAAAATATTTGTCGTTTAAACATCTGCTGATACCAAAAAAAAACTAATGCCCTAGCTTGAGCTGTTAAAAAATTGATTTCTGGGGAGCCCATTTGGGGGTGGTACCCCCAAACTATGTCAAAATATTTGTCGCTTAAATATCTACTGATATAAAAAAAAAAACTATCACCCTAGCTTGAGCAATTAAAAGAAATTAAGTTTTTGGGGCCCCATTTTGGGGGGGTTCTGGGGGAGAGGCCAAAAAAAATTTCATGAGACAAAATTATATTTGCAGCTCAACAAACTTACTCAAAAATTAAATTTTGATGTTTTGTGGTTTAGGAGAAGAGCACACAAGATTTAGAAAGAAAAAAGAAAAAAAAAACTCAACGAGGCTAAAAGTTTAAAGTGTAGGTAGGGATGAAGGGGTATCTTACAACATATAACCGTGGCCGAATGGGTAAAGGCGTCGTTTTTACGACGACTCTGATCGCAGGATCATGAGTTCAACCCGCACCCTGGTCACGTTGTTGCGTCCTTGGATAAGACGCTTTACGATAATTATCTCTGCTTGGTGGCTTCGAACAAGCAGCAAATTTACGTGGGAAGAAGTCAAAACGTCAACAGGAAAGCTTGAAAAATGGTCAACTCCTAAGCGGGTGCGGATTCGTCCAAAGCATAGCGCACCGTCGCTTTCTCGTGATAGGAGGATAAAGATGCACCAATCAATCAATCAATCAACCAAGTGAAATATTTTTTGCCGTACTTAAGCCGTTTTTGAATAAGACTGCTTTCTACACCAAACTTTTGGGGTGGTTTTCGGGTCCTAAAACCAAAGTCACGTAACTCATTGCCTTGAAATTTGGCACAAACATATAACTTATGAATCTCAAACTGCAGTCAAATTTTATCAAGCTAGACCAAACCATTCTTGAGTTATAAGTAAAAGTCTGAAACTTTGCACTCATTAGCTTTCAAAATAGCCGAGTAAAAACTAAAAAACATGCAACGTGAGGTCAGTCGTTCTAATTATAGGCCTACAGGTTTTGTCTGCCTGGTGTGTGTTTTCTATCAGTTTTTCTGCACCATGTTTTGACAATCAAAAACAATCTACCAGTCTACCTGAAGATTTCATGCAACTACTGTACTAATCCTAAACCAGTAGTTCAAATAATGAGTATATCACGAGCTCTGCATGCTGTCACAAGTTACTACACAATGTATGTAACTGTCTAACTTGATAAAAAAAACAACTTTGCTGCCTCCCAACGTAAGCCTACATATGGGTATTCAATATTGAGTAAACTAGCTAACTTATCTGCGTATCCGTGAACCCTTTAAACCTTGCAAGAACATCTCTCAGAAGCTCACTAAATAGCCCATTTCTACAAAGCAAATTATTTTGTATTAGTCATCAATGTATTAGACCAAACTTAGTCTTACTGCTTTAAAAACTCTATGTATTATACGTTTGCCGTTTGCATGTGTGTTTGACTGTGGAATAAATTCTGCTACTATGTCAGATGTAGGTTATTGTGTCATTGGAACTTTGTGTAGCCTTGTCTTCCTACTCTACTGTACTACATAGGCTTACCAGATCTGAGATAGGCTACAGACGTAGCACCGAAAGCCTAATGCTTGATGCCATGACCTATTGACGAGCAGGCTACACTGAACTAACTCTGTCACGCTGAAATGCAAGCGCATGTGTAGTTGAAGTTCTGTTATCCAGCCTTGGGCTTGTACCAATACCATAGCCGTATTGCATACAGGATGCGTATGTGGCAAGGCTTTGCTTCGTGCCTCTGCTCTGTTGATTGTTTTCCCCAAACCTGTTTCATCTACATTTGTCTGCCTTTGCATCATCTTTGCACCGAACGTTCTAAACCTTTCCTAGTCTACCCTACCAAAATCAAAATCTTTTTGTTGGAGTCAAGTAATATGTTCAGCCGATTAAAACTAAGTTTGTTGCAGCCAAAATAGACTATTTTAGGATGCTCCTAATTCTGAAAAAATAGAGTTGAACTGAAGGCACATTTAACTGTTTTAGCAACGTGTATTGTCTTCAATTCATATTACAGTTATATTGTGACTAAGCATTGTTGTTTATAAAGAGACAATCACCAGCAATAATTGCAAAAAAAATGTAAAAAATTATTGTATGTGGTAGAGATGACGCGGATAACAAAAAATGCATTCACATGCTGCGCTGCGTCCGCAAACTTTGTCCGCATGCTGCACCGCACCGCATTCAAACACAACTAAGTTCACGCTGCACCGCGCCGCACCGCAAGTTAAGTATCTTTTAAATTTCCACTAACATCAGAAAAAAATTAGCTCTCTAGCTTATGACATATAAAAAAATTGATTTTAGGGGTATTATTTTGGAGAGTTTTCAAAAGAGTCGCTCTCTCAAACCATGTCAAAATATTTGTTTTTTAAACATCTGCCAATATAAAAAAAAAACTAATGCCCTAGCTTGAGTCATTCAAAAAACTAATTTCTGGGGAGTCCATTTGGGGGCCCCTGGGGGATGGGTGGTACCTCCATACTATGTCAAACTATTTGTTGCTTAAATATCTACCAATAAAAACAAAAAACTATCACCCTAGCTTGAGCAATTAAAAAAATTAGTTTTTTAGGGCCCCATTTTGGGGGGTTCTGGGGAGAAGCCTCAAAAAAATTCAGGAGACAAAATAGCGTTTGCAGTCCAACAAATTTACACAAAAATTAGATACCGATGTTGTGTGGTTTAGGAGAAGAAGAGTGCATAAAATTTAGAAAGCAAAAAATGAAAAAAGAAAAAAACTCAATGCGGCTAAAAGTGTTGGTAGAGATGAGAGAGTATCTTACGACATATAACCATGTGAAATATTTTTTGCCGTAGTTAAGCCGTTTTTGAATAAGACCGCTTTTTATTCCAAACTTTTGAAGTAGTTTTTAGGTCCTAAACCTGAAGTTACGGGACTCATTGTCTTGAAATTTGGCACACACAAATAACTTATGAATCTCAAACTGCTGTCAAAATTTCATGTAGCTAGACCAAACTATTATCGAGTTATAAGTAAAAGTCTGAAACTTTGCACTCGTTAACTTTGAAAACGGCCGAGTAAAAACTAAAAAACATGCGATGTGAGATCAGTCGTTTCAATTATAGGCTTTCAGGTTTAATGTGCCTTGTGTGTGCTTGCTATCAGTTTTTTTGCACCGTGTTTTGGCAACCAAAAACAATCTACCCAGTACCAGTCTACCTGATGATTTCATGCATCTACTGTACTAATCCTGAACCAGTAGCTCAATTAATGAAATATAAGGTATCACGTGCTCTGCATGCTGTCAAAAGCTACTACACTTGTATGAAACTACCCTATGTATTAATACCTTTGCCGTTTACAAGTGTGTTGGATTGTGGAATAAATTTTGCTATTACGTACCGGTAGGCTATTTTGCCATTGGAAGTAAGTGTAGCCTAGTCTTCGTACTCTACTACATACAGACATAGGTCTACCAGATCTGAGATAGGCTCCAGACATAGGACCAAAAGCCTAATTCTTGATGCCATGACCTGTTGACGAATAGGCTATACTGAACTAACTCTCTCACTCTGAAATACAAGCGCATGTGTAGTAGAAACTGTTGTCTTGCATTGGGCTTGAATAAGCCTACTGCGTACAGGGAGGGTGTGTCGCTAGGCTTTGTTTTGTGCCTCTACTCTGATGATTGTTTCCAACAAATCTGTTTCTTCTACTTTTGTTTGCCTTTGTTTCTTCTTCTCACCGACAGGGGTGCCGAAACCCGGGGGGGGGGGGGGGGGGGGGGGGATTGGGGAGATATATCCTCCCAATAATTTGACTGTATGCCCCCCAATAATTTGAGTATAGTCTGCATCTGCATTCCCCCAATAATTTGACTTTGGTGTGCATTTGAGTGCAGGTCTTCACTAGAATTTGGGGAACAAAGTTTTCTTTCTTTAGGTGAAGACCATTTTTTTCGGTCTTCACTTTATTTGCTCACCTGAAAAAAATCGTGGTCGAGGTTCATCCCCCAAAGTTGAAAATAGGGCAAAACTGGGGTAAAATTGCAAGTTATCCCCTCCAATGCTCAACGCAGATCGGCACCCCTGCTCACCCAACGTCCTAAACCTTTTCTAGTCTAACCTACCAAAACCAAAATCTTTTTGTTGGTGTCAAAAAATAAACACGTTCAGCCGATCAAAACTAAGTTTCTAGTTGCCAAAATAGCCGATTCTAGGATGCTCCGAATTCTAAAAAAATAAACTTGATCTGAAGGCACCTTTTTCTGTTTTAGTAGCATGCATTGTCTTCAATTCATACGGTATAATAGTTACATCCAGACTAACCATAGTTGTTCATAAAGAGAAAATCACCAACAATAATTGTAAAAAAAATGTAAAAAAAGTTTAGTACGCGGCGCTGCGCTGATGCTGTGACGTAATGCAAATTTTAGTTGCCACACTGCGCGGCGCGGTGCACCAACAACAGCGCTCGGCCGCGTACGCTGCGCTGTTGCCATCTCTAGTTTGTGGCGCTGCGCTGACGCTGTTACGTCAAGCAGATTTTAGTTGCCACGCTGCGCGGCGCGGTGCACCAACAGCAGCGCGGCCGCGTACGCTGCGCTGTTGCCATCTCTAATCTCTAGTGCACATCTTAAGTGCACATGTGCACAACATAGGTGCACGTGCCTATGTGCACTTTGTGTGCTCAAAATCTAGTTGTACCTCTGTAGGCGGCACAAGTGCACAACTGCCCAGTGCCCACCTCTATCGCCTCTATCCGCATCCAATGTCCATATTTTACTTTTTATTTACTGTAGTCTTCTGAAGTTCTCAGCAGTCAGTTACAGTTGTTAAGTTGACTTTGTTTGAGTTGTTGTACTACCTAGTACCGTACAAGCATCAGGGCCTACGATTTGAAAGAAAGCTAGGCTACCATACCGCCACCGGTACATACTGGTAGGCTTCTCTTTTATTTTTAAATAGGTTAGGAAGCTCAGAGCTATGGCCTAACAGTCTAGTCTTTACAGTCGGTCTATCAGTCTATCCTAACCTGTAATTATTCCTAAACTTAATACTAAACAAAAGTGAAGTTAGCAGAACGAATTTAATAGTTCACAGAGACTTCACATCTTACAATCCTACCTTAACAACATCTTAATGGTTTGTTTCATCTTTGTCTTAGCTCAGGCTGTGACAGGCCTAATTACCGGTAATTGTGGCATTAGAGGTAGCCCTATAGGTACCATAGCTCATCCGTCATGAATGGTCTAAAAGTTACTTGGTCAATGGTCTTCAATAGGTTGAATGTGCTCAAACTTTAACCTCAACATGTAGTAGGGTGACTCATGGAGTTCCACAGGGCTCCATTTTAGGTTCGTTGTTGTTCTTGGTATTCGTCAATGACTTTGAAAGTTGTCTTAAAGTCTGATGCTATTGCTGGTATGTTTGCTGATAATACTACGATAATAGCAACCAGCAAAAGTCTTCCAGTACATTTTGACGTTGTTAACACGGAATTGACAAATGTTGATAAGTATAAATTGACTTATTGGCCATAACTTATCATTAAATGTCAACAAAAACTAAGTACATTATTTTCCAAACATTTGAATCTACTGTAAATCATGCCCAAAAGATCTGTCTTTAAAACTCGAAAATATTCCAATCCAAAAAAAGAGAAATGTAAAATTTTTACTATTAAACATTGGCAGTGTGTTGAGCACCGGCTCGATTTCCAACATGGAATAGCTGCTGCACCGTTTGTTTCTATTTGCACATTGATTTGCTATCTCTCACGCTGGCATCGCTGCCCAAACCCTAACTCTAATGCAAGGTTCTGAAGGAAAAGAATAAAAGAACGCAACGCGAATTTATTTAAGGAAAGCTTTATTTCACCAGAAATCTTCATCTATTTTTTATTAATTCTGACTCAAATCTAACCCAAACTCAAATGCTTACTCCAAAACTATTCCCAAATCGAACCTTAACCCACACCCTAACCTACACCCTAATCTTAACCCCTAAAATGAAAAAGCAAATGAAAAAAGCGCAGATGAATATTTCTCATTTTTGTTGTATTCTCTTTAACTTGAAAATTTTTGGTGAAATAGTCACTAGCCTACCTTTATTTAATTGCAAGACTGGCCAAGCACGTTTGGTGCAAATCGAACTCAATTGCAACATTCGGCAGACTCATGCCCTTACCACTACACCACTGTGGCTATGCATTGAATGTGTCAAAGTCCTGTATTTAAGTCAAATTAATAATGAGAAAAAAGCAATATACAGTAATGACTGGTGCAGCAACTTTTTTTGGTATTGGAAACCGAACCGATGCACAAGACACTTTCTTAAACATAAATGAAAATTTGTAATGGAAACCCCATATGATGGGTGGTGTTAAACAGGGTTGGATATATCGATTACATAGTAATCGGTACTACATTCTTTGCTTTTCTGCTATCGATTATCGCAGATGCTTTGTTTTCAATTTTTTCTATCGATTATCGCCTTTTTCTATGCTTTTTGCTTACATTTTATCGATTGGTAGAATCTTTAAACTTTACTTTTGTTCTAGTTGAGTCTGCCTAAGCTTACATCGTTTCGTTTCTGTTATGCTATATTGCTCTTTACAATATTATCCTAGAAGTGTATTTTTTTTTATCCTTGATAGTACCGGTAATAACAGTTTTTCCACTCACAAGTTTTATTCAATGGTCAATACGGCAAAAATTTTTGTTCGCGTTTCAGCATCGATTACTAATCTTTGCTTTTTGTTTCTGATATCTTTGCATTTTGTTTCTTTACTTTACTCTTTGTTTTTTGCGTGAACTATCGATTTATCTTTGCTTTTGAACAGCGTCAACTTCCTATCTTGGTGTTAAGTGTAAGCTGTCCACTTTTTTTTGGAAGATCTGCGACCCGTGCATGAATGCACGAGTGTTCTCTCTCCTCTCAATGCGTGAACTCATTAGGGTTAGGGCTAGATTTGGGGAATAGCTTAGATCAAAAGAGAAAGAGATAGTTGCTGCGTGCTCATACACGGGCCACAGAGCTTCCCAAAAAAAGTGAATTACAGGCTTATACTTATATGACTTCCGTATTGTACAAAGTTAGAAGTATTATGCATTGTCAAAAAAGATAAACCATACCTTAACAAAGAATCTCTTCTTACTCTGTATCAAAGCATAATTTTGAGGCACATTTTGCACTGTAAGCTATTACCCTCAGGTATCATGGAAATAAATCAGTGGTAGGTCAACTATAAACATCAGTCAACAATTATATAAGATTATTATTTGATTTGAACCCTAGAGATAGTGCGATCAAAAAAGCGAAATCCCAAAAAATGTTGTCCATAAACCAATTATTTATTAAAGAAACTTCTAAAATAATGTTTCAGTATTTCACTAATGACCTTCAGTCTTGTTTTAAGTGTCTTTTTAAGACCTAAATATCAAATTATGTACGTTCAAGACAGGCCAGTGACTTATATTCATCATTTTGTGGACTATCAACCACCCATCTGATATTGAAATACAAAGGACCTCTTGTATGGGGTCAACTTTCGCTAGAGATGCTAAACAATTGCAAAACCCTGAAGTCTTTTAATCATAAAATCATAAAATTCATCACTACGTAACAACACCTGCAAAATGGTTCTCGTAATTTCTGTTTTGCGCATTGTATAGTTAGTTATCAAGGCTGTGTTGTTCTTTGTTGTCCCCAGTTTTTTCTTCTAAACAGATTGATTTTGTTTCTCACAATATGCATAGTATAGTAGTCGTTTGGTATGGCACATCAATATTGCTACCGATACCGGACCAATCAATATGTCAATTTTAATACATTGTTTGCTATTTTCTAAAATTTTGACTAGACTTTTTTTCAATGCCTTTGTTTTTGTCTGTTTTTTAAACATTATGCGAGGTATGCATGATTGCATATGAAGTAAGATTATTCTTCTGCAAGTGTGTATCATCTTACTCTTTAATATATTATGAACATGACTAATGTCAGATGTGACACTCGTCTGTTGGAAGTACTCTAAATTAAACATAAACCCTTTTTTTTGCATCTTTTTTATGTCTGATATGCTTTTCTGTTTTGTTTGATTTATAGTTGTGTCTCAATCAATGAGTGTACATATGGTGAAGCAGCTATGCAGACATCCTGCATGTCTTAACGTATATCGTTTTGCTGCTTCTACCTTTTTCTTGACCCCTGTTTTTATATGTGATGCATTTAATGGACATGAGGTCATGAAATAAAACAACTGAACTGAAAAAAAAATTAAGAGCTATCAATATAGCACAAGTATTGAAGTCAAATTAAGAGCACTGATCTTGAAGAAAAACTCTACAGTAATGTTATGTCTTTGTCTTAGCACAGGCTGTGACATACCAAACTCTTTTCTGATTGCAAATCGATGGACTTTCAAGTTTTGATCTTGTACTGTTCAGTTTTAACTTCAAGTTAAATTTTAAGCAAATTAGGCTGCTTCATTGCAAGATTGCTGTCCCAGGCTAAAGCATAGGCTATCATTGTCTGATATCTATGACACAAAAATTCTGTTGTATAGTGTAACAAAAGTTTTAATGGTGCTGTATAGTCTGCAATGATGTAACTCAGAACTAGTGTGTAAGCACTCAGTGTTTTTGCATTAAGACGACATTCTGGTTCTCTTTTGTTTAGCCTGCCATTGTTTTTCTCCAACAATTTCCAATTTATTACTACTGTATTAGCCTACAGTACTGATACTGGTAATTTAGATTTTAAAGGGCATTCAAGTCAAAATTTTCTTGATTGACCAAAATGTTTAAAAAAGCCTAAAGCACATTCTCAATAAATTTGAACTTTTCAAGTAGCCTACTGCCTATGTCTTCTCGATCTCAAGATTTTACTAATTACAGTTCAAAATTAACGGGTGTCGTTAAGTATAAGCCATCTGCTTTTTCTCAGAAGCTCTGCGACTCGTGTGTAAGCACGTGCACTCTCTTTCTCTCATTCGTGCTGTCGTTAGGGTTAGATTTTGGGGAATAGCTTAGAACAGCTTAGATTAGAGAGCACATGCACACTCATACATGGGCAGTGGGTCGCAGAGCTTTTGAAAAAAGCAGATGGCTTATACTTAATGACATCCAAAATTATCAGATTTCCCCTTCACGATTGCTATTATCAAATTATGTCGGTGTTGTTACAGAAGATCTGAGAGTAACTTTTGGAAAGCTGGCCTACATCTGACACGTAGGCCTACTTGATAAGCAGCTAGTTTTAATTCGGACGCTTTGTTTTGTTTTGACAATAACTCTGCTACAAGTACAAAACCATTATTAAGAATTAAGAACATGCTGTAGTTTTTTGAAATTTTTTATCAAATTGGCAACCCTGGCAAAATTTTTGAGAGAAAAAAGTCTTTCTAAAGGGAAATCTTGTATTATAAATTGGGAACAGAAGGTCGTAGAAAGCTCAAATTTGCTAAATTTTTTTGAGAGAAGATTAAGTAAAAAAAAATTTGACTTGAATGCCCTTGGCCACATTGTGCCATGCCCCCCCCACTTTGGGTCGTCAGTAATGTATAAATACCTCAGAATAGTACACAAAATTTAGCCATGGCCTCCCCTTGGAATTTGGGCAGAAAAACGAACTGAATTTAAGTAAAGACTTTTTTTTTGCCTTCACCTAAATCTGGGCAGAAAATCTGGCTGAATCTGAGTGAAGACCTTTTATTTTTGGTCTTTTTTTATCTCCCTTTCCAAATTCTCAGCTACGCACCTGCCTCCCCTTTCAAAAATCCTGCGTACGCCACTGGCTCTGCGTCAGAAGTCCCTATGTTTTTTTGGGGGGGGCAAAATTACAAATTTGGCAATCAGAGGTCTAAAATGCTATAACTTTGAAATAGCTAAAGGTAGAAACTTGAAATTTGGAACTTAGATGGGGCACATATGAATCATTGTTAGTGCAAATTTTGGGGACAATCGGTCATGTGATTCGTGTGTTCGGGCCAAAACCTGAAATACTAAATCGGAGGTTTAAACAGCTCTAGCTCAAACACTAATCACTGGAGTAGAATAAAAGTTTCGAGTTTAGAAGAGCCTGGGCTTGCAGTTTCAGCTTTAAAATTAAAGTATGTTAAGTTCAATTGTTTGATTTGGTAATTATAAAATTATCACAGGTTAGAATTACATTTAGCTGGAAATGATGCAAAAGACTGTGCGGTCATCTATGGCAATTGCCACCACGACATCACATACAATCACACTATAGCCCTATCAAGGGCGTACCCAGGCATTAAAGGGAAGGGGGGTTAAATTTTTCAAAAAGCAACCAGTACCCAATTGCAGTTAATTTAGTTGTAGTCAAACAGGGTTTCACGGTAGTAGTTGCATCGTTACAACATTTGGTTATTCAAAAACCTTGTAATAATGATTTTGAAAGTTGTTGGTGGTGAAGATCGCGTGCAAGATAACAATGTACCCCTATGGGGACGAAGCCCCCAGCCGCTGGCAATTCTTGCAATTTTTCAGAAAAAAGTAGCCATTTTAACACCATTTGGATGAAATTTTGCACACTTTTAGAACAATTAGAAAAAACCAAATTACTAAGATGGGGGCCTGTTCCCAGCAACTGGGCACTTATTGCAATTTTTCAGAAAAAAATAGCCATTTTAACGCCATTTGGATGACGTTTTGAACGTTTTTAGAGCAATTAGAAAAAGCTTAATTACTAAGATTTGGAAGAGTTTAAAAGAATTTATTTTGCTCTGTCCAATCATCCCCGCACACGTACTGGTCAAGTCTAAAATATGTTTAAATGCTGAAAGATCACAAATTTGACTTAAATTTTTTAAATCAATACGTTTTTAAATTTGAAAATCTTGTTAGTGGCACAGATTAACAGAATTTCAAAATAGCTTTCATTAGTGTCGAAGCTATAGTTTCTACTCTTTAAGTAAAGGATAATCTTGAAAAAGGTGGTTTTAGATTGACCGTTTTCATCCAGCTCTCTTCATGAATTTGTGCTGAAACGAAGAGAACTAAAATGCGATGGTATATGTAGAGGTTGATTACACTGAAATAGACAATGGGTTGTTATTATGGCATATAATGCTGCAAAATCACCTAAAGTACTATAAGGTTAATGCAAAAACGTAGAAAAAATCGTTTTGAAATGATAGCTCTGACGTTAATACAATATTGTAGTTGAAACAAATGCAAAAATGTGAATTGCTTGGTAAATATTAAGCAGGATCAAATTACAGCCCTAAAACAACATCTTATCTTGCAGGATCAAATTACATCTCTAAAACAATATCTAAGTGATTAACAATAACTTAAGTGATTATTTAGAGAAAAGTAAATATGGCAAAGTGTTACAAACTGTGTTAGATCTACAAAATTATGTTGTTTTTTGAGTTCCAAAAGGAGAAGGGTTGACCCCCAAACCCCCCCCTGTGTGCGCCACTGAGCCGTATATATGTATATACAATGTAATTAAACTGATTGTGTTTAAAAAAATGAAGCAATATCCAACCATACGTGATAATAAAGCAATTAAATAAACATACTCAAAAGAAAAACAAAACAAAAAAGCGAGAAAGCGAAAGAAGATAATAAACATGATGTTATTACAAAGCACCGTTTTGCCATCACACATGCAGTCCCGTTCTTTCTTAGTTTAAACAAAAATTAAAAGCGAAATTTTTAGCAATTATTTACAACTTGGTCAAAGCTTTACTCTACACCACTATATTCAAATTTAAATTTAGCTGATTATATTTTTGAAGTAAGCTATTTTTATACTTGGTTTTGAAGCCACCGGGTGAAAATGATTTCACATCACTCTCAATCTCATGCCATACCTTAGGTCCAATAAATTCCAAGGTTCTTTTGGCTTTTTCAGTTCTACGTTTAATTTGGTTGTAATTAGAGCTTGTTGCAAATCTAGTGCTATGTTGATTGGTGTTATCCACTTTGGTAAAATTCCAACACCTTTTTTTCCTTATTTATTTATTTATTTATTTATTTATTTAACCACTTTTTTTATTGGCACAAAAACTTTGAAACCACCAAAGCTAGAAACTTGAAATTTGGTGATATCATTGATATCATAAGTCTATAATGAACAGACATGGGCATGATCTTGATATTCAAGATCACATTATTTTAATGATATGATCTTGATCTTGAAGATCACATTTTTTTGTGTGATGTTGAAGATCTTGAAGATCACACTTTCATTTTTAAATGTCACGTAGGGTATACATCGCTGAGGCCAGGTTATGTGATAGTTTGAAGCTGTTTCATGGCTTTGACGTCGAATGGAGTCTAAACTTGAAAAAGTAATCCGCATTTGCCATGGTACAGACAGGACAAGTATGAATCAATGTGGTAGTACCTAACCTGCTAAATTGAGGAGAAAATTAGTCACAAATCAGCTTTGTTAACAATGGAATGTTTGCATGCCTGGGGCATCCTATCAACAACAGCACTCTTTTTTGCACACCATTAACAGATAAGTGGTAGAAAGGAAAATCTCCAGGAACTAATACTGAAAAAACAAGTACCGGTAATAGCCAAGGCTTCTTTCTTTGTTAATGGCCAGGCAGTTGAGAGCCAAAAAGCTAGGTTGCTGACAGCAACAGGTGTCAGTCAGGATAGGTGTTCTAAGATGCTTGGTTAGGCGATTGCAGTGATAGACTACCTGGGTTTAATTACCAGCAGCTAGAGTGGTAGCCAGACATTGGCATAATCTTGATCTTCAAGATCACCAAAAGGTGGTGATCTTACCCATCTCTGTGTATGAAGTTGTGCACCAGCATTTTTAGAGGCGCTACATCACGTGGTTTGGGGCAGATGCACCCAAAACTTATTATTAAGCAAGGGTGCTACTTTTTTTGAAATCAGGAGATATTAAAGAGACAAATACCTCGACATCGTTTGAAGTAACCCCCCCTCGGAAACCCTTCCAAATGGACCCATAAAAATCACTTTTTTGAAAGGTTAAGCTAAGGCGCTAATTTTGTTTTGGTATCAGTAAATATTTAATTGAAAACTATTTTGGCATAGTTTGGGGGTACCAACCACCTGGAATCCCCAAATGGACCACCAAAAATCAATTTTTTTAATGGCTTGAGTTAGGGATGTAGTTTTTTGATATCACAAAATATTAAAGAGATAAATACTTGGACAGACATAGTTTGAGGGTTTCACTTCCCCGGAAATCCCCAAATAAACTTCCAAAAATCAGTTTTTTGAACAGCTTAAGCTAAGGCTCCAGTTTTTTTGATGTCAGTAGATATTTAAGAGACAGATATTATGACATAATTTGGGGGTACCACCCCCCAGAAACCCTCCGAAACAGACCCCCAAAATCTCTTTTTTGAATGGTTAAGCTGGGGCACTAGTTTTGTTTTTAAATCAGTAAATATTTAATTGAAAAATATTTTGACATAGTTTGGGGGTACCAACAACCAAGAACCCCAAATGGACCACCAAAACTCAATTTTTTTAACGGCTTAAGGCAGGGTTTTAGTTTTTTTGATATCTGTAGATATTTAACAGACAAATACTTGGACATAATTTGGGGGTACCATACCCCCCCGGAAACCCTCAAATGAACCTTCAAAAATCAGTTTTGTGAATGACTTAAGCTAAGGCTTGAGTTTTTATTGATATCAGTAGATGTTTAAGAGACAAAAGTGTTGGCTTGGTTTGGAGGTAGGCTACCATCCCTGCAGAACCTTACCAAATGGACCCCCATAAATCAAATTTTTGATCGGCTTAAGCGAGGGAGCTTGTTTTTATGGATCTTAGTAGATATTAGAGTTTTTTTTACGTAGTATGAGGGTACCAACCCCTGGAACCCCACTAAATGGGCCTCCCAAAAAAACTTTTTGGAAGCTAAATTTAACAATTGATTTTAGTTAACTGGGTTCATATGCTGTGCTGGCATAATAGTTGAAGGCACCAGTATTTGAAATTGTAACGATTAAATTGAGCTTGGTTCAAATACTTATTTGAACATCCGTTTTACCCCGAGCCAAGTCAACTGACCATGACAAACTGACCGTGAACAAACTGACCGCGAACCAACAGTTTCGTTACAGTGATTTCGTCGCAGTGATTTTGTCACAAAGTGAGGGTTGAAGCAAGATGGCTCTGGGGATAGTAAAAATATATTTAGGATCGCCCTTCTCAGCCAATCGGCGTTGTTCGCGGTCAGTTTGTTCGCGATCAGTTTGTCTGCGGTCAGTTGTCGTGGACCTGTTTTACCCAAACCACAAATGACTTAAAATCAACATTTTTTTTTCATCAAACAAAATTGCTTTGTTTGAATTGCTTATGATTGAGTTTTACAAAAATATTGGTAACTTTTAAAGTATAAAGGAGAGAATGCTGGTAAAAAGGAACTGGCGGAAGTTCTGTATTATTTTCCCCTCAAGATAATGAACATCTAGTGTATTTTAAATAACAGGCTATGCAATTGCAGGCTCTCTGTTCACTGTAGTAGTATTGAAGGGCTTAGCCTACTGGTAATTTTACAACCATTATAATTGAAATTAAAAAACAGAGTTGATCAATGTCGTAATGATATCCCTATGGACTCTTATTACTTGTAATTGCAAATAGTAAACCATTGTGCTGCTGTGTATTGAAAGTATTGATAAACCTATTTGAAAATCATTCAGACCAATTCAACTGACATAAGTCTTTACAAACATTATGTTTCAAGAAGTTGAGTTTGATGATAAACAACATTCAGTTACTTCAGAATTATCTGCTCCAGGACCAAGTTTTTCTAATGAACTATCACACTCACAGAAACATAAAAATGGAGTAATCAAGAAAAGAGGTCGACCACCAAAAGGAAAGCCTGATTACAATGTAGATGACATTCCATTAAAACAAACAAAAGTAACAGACTCTATGAAAAAAGCAAAGAGACAAATCAATAGGTATAAATGAATGGGCATTAGTTAACCTAGGACAAGTAATTGCTGTTGTATTCGATGTGATGCCATTTGCAGTTACTATTACTTGAAGTCATTAAACTAATTCATCCTCAAAAGTAGTCCAAAAAAATATTTTTAATGAGGATATGATATTTCAACTTACTGTTTAATATTTGTGATGGTGTATTTGTTAAATAAAGTTTTTGCTAACCTTTGTGCAATAACACTGAAACTCAAACCATGAGTTAGCAATTTTTGACAAATAAATCTTTTATTTTCCTCTTGTATCATTGTACTTTATCAGTTGTTGATAGGAGCAATTACACTTCTACCATTAAGCAATGCCATTACACATTAAACAATAATTGATATATTTTAGATTTAAAGGAGTTACAAAAGAAGAACTGTTGCAAAGGTTGTTACCAGATCGTATCAAGCACGGCTTGGATATTTTAATTGTAAGTGGTGCATAACTGCAGGTGTATATTGTTACAGATTTCTTTTGGTTGGTGTGCAGATAGATATATTTTTAACTTATAGGTTGTTGTATTTGAGTTGTGTAGCATAACTTGTTTACCTCTACTTCTGTGATTTAGTTCAGATTTATTTGTATGACTTTGTAAGCTATCAATACTGATTGTGTAGAAAACTTCATTTTACTTTTCAAGTAAAAAAACTGGTTATTTGAATGTATGCTTTATGGGAATGACTATTTCTTTGAAAAATTTTAAGTTAAAGAGAGTTAAATGAACATGAGCAATATTCATTTGCACATTTTTAATTAGCTTTTTTAAGAGTTAGTATTGCGGTTTGAGTCTGGGTTAGTGATAGGTTTGAGGTTAGTTTAAAGTAAAGATTTGAGTTTGGGTTAGGTTTGGGTCAGAATTGATGAAAAAGTAAATAAAAATTTCGGTTGAAGTAGTCTCTTGCGAGCTTTTTTATGGTGGAAGCATTTTGACATTGTTTCAGATTGGAATCAATCCAGGATTATTTGCTGCATATAAAGGACACCATTACGCTGGACCTGGAAACCATTTTTGTAAGTAGTTTTGTTTCTACCAAGCTCATTAACATCATCTTAGCGATTGGTGACTCTGAAAAATACATGTGAAGGACTGGAAGATCTTTAGTCATTTAAACTCTTCTGAGTATAACCTAACCCACGACTTGGATGTAGTTTTTATGTCTCCCCTATATCTAGTTAAGATGTTACTTATCAGAATTTATGATTTCTCGTTCATGCTAACCGTCTATTTATGTTGTAAATTATAAACAAATTTTCACAGTTTTTTTTAAATAAAATTCTAGGAAAAATTTGTTGACTATGCTAATATGCCGTAATGAAGTTAGGTACCAGTACTGGGCTGGCTTGATGTAAGTCAATAACTCACTATAGAAGTTTTTTTTTTGTTTTTGTTATTGACGATTTAGTCTCCCCCATTATCAGAATAAATTAATACCTGTTAAAGATAGCTGTATAAAGCTTGAGTTTAAGTGAAGATATGTTTAACCTTAAATTTTGGGCAAAAGATACTTTATCTTCTTTATATTAAGGATTGTGTTAATTGTTGGTCCTGTAAATGCGTTTCAGTTACTTCCTGCTTAAACTGTTATTGATTGATAGCCCAATATTTGCAATAAATTGTTATTTTAGGGAAATGTCTTTTTCTTGCTGGCCTTATTCCTCTTCCCCTGACTGGCATGCAAGATTATATGGCATTGGATTATGGGATAGGTTTTACCAACATTGTACCAAGAACCACCGCTGGAAGTAAAGATTTAAGCAGGTGACTGATTCATTGTTTTTTAGGGAATTGTGTGAATATGTCTGGCTTGGTAGAAAAACCAACAAGTTCTGAAAATGATATTGAACTGTTGGATTATGGCATTGGATTTTCTACTATGGTCAAACGAACAACACCTTCAGCAAAAGATCTTTCGAGGTTTGTAAAAATCCACTTCAACCACACTAACGTACTGTAACTTTAGTGATTTTTTTGGTTTAGAAAAGCAATTGGTAGATATGATTTCAGAGACATTTTGTGTCCAAGATGTCTTTTTGCTGGAGATAAACAAAATTAGTGATACACGTCTTCACAAACACGAATTGTAGTTTATGATACTGCATAAGTTGGTCCAATTGAAATCTCGTGGCAATGTGCTGGTTGTGTTACCTTCCTGTTGTTTGCAGTTTTGCATTTCTGTTCAAAACAGAGCTAGGTGATAGGGAATAAGAAGCTGTATTTGAGTAACGAAAAGGATTAAAATATCAAATTTTCAAAGAGGGATTAAAAAATATCAATTCAAAACTCTTAAATTAAGAATTTTTAACCTGTAAAAATCGTAAATCCTGCTATTTGTAAAAAATAAATTTCATAATTGCATTTAAACTTGAGTATCACCTGCACTTGGTCTATGGAATGGTATTTTATATTGTTAATAGACCTTAAATGGGAAAACTGAGAACGTCTAATTGACTTTTTTCAAGCTTTTATTGATCATGTTACTAGGTTACATTTGTTCTTGTTTTTTGTTGTTTTTATAATCTTAGTCAAGAAATTCGTGAAGGAGGAAAAGAACTCATTGAAAAGATCAAAACATATCAACCAAAAATTGCAGTCTTTAATGGAAAAGGAATTTATGAAATTTTTAGCAAGGAAATGTTTGGGCAAAAAAAGAAAGATTTTTCTTTTGGAAGACAACCAAATACTATTCCAGGCACCAATACAGTGAGTTGCACTTTATGTAACGGTTAGAAAAATTGAGATTATCTACTTCGTAGAAAATTCAGCCTTTTTCAGTGTGCTTCACTTTTCACGTTGATTCTGGAACCATTATGTTGTTGTTGCGCAGTGAAATACCATAATGTGTGACCAGGTTTGATTCTCTCCCTAAACACGATTGGTTTTGTTCATAAAGGGTGTCCGGAATTTAGAATGATGCAATTGTTCAAAAGAAGTCTAGTACTGTAAGCTGCATCCTATCTTTGTTCGAGACTCAGCTCTCTGAAACCACAGGTGACTAGGTGTCACCAAAAAAGGAAGTAAATGTAAACAAATCTTTTAAGTGTCGAAAAACCGGATGATATAAAAAAAAATTTAACACACACACAAAAAAAACAGAGTGATCCTAAATAGAATAATTCTGTCACATTATCTTTTAGTTCTGTGTTTTCTTTTCGCATAAAGCTTTAAATATTTTTAGTTAATTTTTGTGATGCCGTCTTCAAGCGCTCGCTGTGCGCAGTTTCCTCGAGCTCAAGATAAAGTCCATTATTTCATTCAAATCAAAAAGCTCCGTGACGAGGTTAATGGTGTGACTCCTAACGACGATGTACAAGAAACAAACTATGCCTTTGATCTTGCAAAAGCTACAGGTTATAGAGCTTCTTTGGCTTGATTTTGTCGTAGTGAAAAGTAGTATCGCTTTAGATTGGTGATGAGAATTATAAATTTTTCGACAGGTAGTCTTCTTTGGAAGTCCCTCCCCTACCCCATTTAATACACATTCAGGCGATACAGATCGTGTGTTTAAAAAATGAATAAAATGATTTCTTACCACTGAAAATGCAATTAAATTGAATATCGTTTAATCTCAACTCCAACTCCAAAGTTGTGATTGCTCTCCTAAATTTTTGGCAGTCTGCACCTCGTTAAGTCTATCCTTGAGTTCTTAACCGCATAGAAAAAATTGCGTCCGCAGGTGCCGTTTGGGGAGCGACAGATTTGTTCGTTCTTAACTTAAAAAAGAAATATCGAGGGTTGCTTTGGTTTCGGCTGTTAAGGGCTGTAGATCTACAGTGTTGGTTCACAATCGCCGGCTTTCGAAAGTTTTGATGATGCCTTGTATGATGGACGCAAAGCAGCAGCATTTTCCCAGTAACATACAAACATTGATTTTGTGCCGTCCCCGTGTGTAAACGGATAGACACTTTGTTATTAAGTGAATTTGATCGTTTTAATGTTTGAGATAAACACTGCATAAATCACCCTAAAATTTTGTATCATGTTACAAATTGGTAATAAACTAGAATTGATACCAAGTTACCGTGACCAAATGATACCTAATTTTATCTGCTCTATTTTCTCGTTTATTTTTGTCGGTCCGTAGATATCTATTTTTGAAACTTTTTTCTTGTGTCAGGATGTAAAAAGATAGGACTACCAGCACTTTTTGTTTGGTACTTTAATTTTGATTGATATTCTAATTAAACCATATCGTTTATTATGTAGAACAAGTACGTAGTGGCAAAGTGAAACAAGAAGTTCCCGATCCTTCCTACGATCTACAAAACTCTTCTACGTTTCAACAGCCTCAATGCAGTAAAAGTTTACCTTCGGCGAAGAAATCCTCTGCTAACGGTACGTGGTAGATCAGTACCTGCAACAATGAATATCTACCTCTTCACTTTGATATTTTGTTTTTGATCACCATTATAGAAGCTTTAAAAGCTACAGTTTTTAATGCATAAAACCAGGGGCGACATTGTGCAACGTTTCTTAGGTTTTCACTTCTTAATGTGTTGTTTTATATCGTAATATTTGCAATGCGTCGTAAAATGAAGATTGACCCTCCCGAGTTAATTTGTTTGCGTTTTGGTTGGTTTTTATTGATATTCTTTTTCTTTGATGGTGCCCGTTTTTTTACTACGATTATTTATTTATACATTAGGCAGAAGTTATTTTTCAATATCTGATTGACCCTACCCAGTTCTCAACCTTTTCTCTTTTTCAAACTAAAGCAGATACGACTTGTACACTAGTAGCATCCTTGTGGACGACTGTTCTGACTCAATGTTGCGCAACTCGCGTGCGAGAGTTCGATTTTTTTTGGTCTTAAAGATTCAGTTTATGAATGGGAGTAGCAGAGATCTCACATAGCCTACTACTTTATTTTTATTTTTTCATTTCTATTTGTTTAATTTTGACTAATAAAAAAGTTATTATATATCATGATGAATGACAATTATATATGATTTTTGTAGTTGGCCCGGGAAAGTTTGATCATAGGTTAAGAAATAACTATAGCTGCATTTAACTTTAGGAGGAAAGAATCAACAAAAGCCCGCTGAAAACGTCGCTTCTCATCCTCATTTAGTGAAATTTCTATGTCAAAATGAAACGTCAAAAGCAGGTATTTGCCACGGTGATAACTAAACCGCAACATTACGCCGGTGTGTTGATGTTTCCTTCTTCACAAGAAGTTGCTGATCTAGTCGATATTTTTCCCAGGGTTCTTTCGCTCAGTTTCTTTTTAATTGGCTTCTGTCTTGTCTTGCACTGAAGAACTACTATAGTACAGGGTGTTCACTAAGTTTTAGATAATTTAAAAGAGTTATGAATTATTATTGTCAAAAAACTTTATGGACACCCTGTATATTGTGGCATCAGTACTGGACGAAAAAAATGTTTCTGGATAATGAGGATATAGGTTCAAATATCATGTTTATTGATTTTCTCTGACTGCTTAAAACAGATTTAGTATTGAACTAACGTCTACTCAGAGGTGTTTTAAATATCCAATTGGATTAAATTCAGCACTTTTCTAATTTATTGAAGTGTTTAAGAAAAATGGTCAACGATTGACCTTTTACCCTTTTTTAGTTGGCAGCGTAGCCAAGAGGGCAAAGGTGTCCTTTTTACGACGACCCTGATCGCATGATATGTTCATTGTTCAGCCCACACCTTGGTCAAGTTGTTGTGTTCTTGGATAAGACGCTTTACGATGATTGTCTCTACTTGGTGGCTTCGAACAAGCAGCAAATTCAGTGGACAAGAATTCCAAGAACACTGGATTATCGGAAACTAAAGCAGGTGCGGATTCCTCCAAGCACGAAGTAGTCACTGTAATGAAAATTGTGCCGATCGTCCATTAGTTAACATCTGACACTGCCCGGTGACAGGAGGATAAATATGGAATACAACAACAATAATAGTGTTATGAGGTATAAGCATGAGCGAAAAAAAAGTTTGAAAATCCATGTGCGTTTTGACTTATGCATTTCAGCATCATCTTCAACATCTTCCACTCTTCGCAGTCCACTCCGCCACCTCCAAGAGGTTGTGAGCGAGGAAATGAGGAACGAGAGAGTGGGTCGTTGGATCCGCACTCAGATCAACCAAGATTATGGAAACGAATTACCTATGGGGTAAGTGGCAGCCTCCTACCATTCGATTTGACGCGCAAAAACCGATGCAAACTAACATAGAGATTTGTTTAGCCTCTCCTTTTCCTTTGTTTGGAGTGTTGATCGTGAGGCTGGTTTCCCTTAGTGGAGTTTGGAATATATGTTGGTTGTCGCTAGTAGCACGGTATTTCCAACCGCTCGGTCGCACATTGGCACCAGACGTTTTTTACATTACAGCTCATTAAATTTCTTGCAAATATCTTTAGTCCTTGGACGAGAATAGAACCCGATATTTTGTAAGATTCGAAATCCATTCACTTGACCATATACCGCTCTTAAAAAAAAGATAAAACTTGAAAAACGCGGTGTAGAAGTTTTCAAATTACGAAAAAGTTACTTACAGCTGATGATCCCCCAAGGTGTAATAAAAATTCAAATGCCTACGACGTACTACTAGGCGAGGATTGGTGGGTGAAAACTAGTCGGTTCGCAAACGATAACAAATTACTATTGGTAAAGAGTTGCTTTCAGCGATTTCTTTTTAAAACATCCTGCTTGGATTGTTCAAAAAAGTCGACTTTAAATTGCTCCATTCCCTTTATAACGTAGTGGCTGAAGCGGTTTTGATTTTGCAGCTACGAGGAGCGATTACGATTAGGGGAAGTCCCAGATCAGTCCGAATCAGATCAAGGAAGCCAGCAGAGCATGATCAGCGCCGGAGTAAGTGGCTCCACATCCGCCGGATCCACTTCTGGATATGGATCCGCTGACAGCCACCCCCATCGTGCCCGGCAGGACATGGTAGAGATGTGGGTTCGGGAGCAGCAATATGTCCGCCATCATTCGGTTCCTCAGCCCCCGCGGCTCGCTGACCTTGGACATGAACCTTCAACTTCAGCGCTGTCCGCAGATCGTCTCAATGGCTCCACTCTCAGACCGGGTCTTCCGTCCATCCCTTCAGATGATATATTGCGTCCCCCTGTTCCTCTTTATAGCAGTTGGGGAGAAGTCCGGCCTGAGTTTATCGGGCATGTATCAGACGTTAACAGTAGTAATAGCGGACTGGTTAATCATGATCAATCACAATTAAGTATACATCCTCAGATTCCGTAACGAAATATGGCAATTTTGACCTGGTCTCTACTGGCGTAACATCGCATGCATACCGGCGCATCGTTTACATGTTTCACCAACCGTAGTTAATGCTGCTTCCCCAGCGTACAAAATAAGATTAGTAGAGTTAGCATTTAATTACTCTCTCAAACTGTTAGGTTGGTGATAGAAACCTCCTATACCAAATTTCAGCTCATACGGCTCCTTGTTTATGAACGTCAACGAATTAGTGGGATTTCTATTTAAGAAGAGAGTTTTTTAACTAGGTGTTTAACATGACGCCATCTTGAGGTGCCACTTAGCGATTTTTAGATTTATCGCAAATTTCTATATATTTGTATCTACTCGTTTCGATACTATGATATCAATAGCAGACTTCACTCGATCTAATAATGCGATGCGTGTTAGTCGCTTGACGTGCATTCAATTATTTGTGGGCAATTTCGTATATTACGTAATCAGTAAATATGCTGCCTTTAATCCTAATTTACCTTGCATTGAAAAGAGCTTTTTATCAAAATTTTTCGGCCAAGATTGTGATTTAAAAATTTTGCAAAAACCATCAACTGGATATTGGCATGATTTTGCCTTTGAAGAAATAACATTGGGTGTTTTTCTGATACACTTATTCTCCCCATTAGTGTTCACCGACTGGACAACAGTGTTAAGTTGCCAACCATAAAAATTAAGACTTATTAGCTTTTTCCTTTCCCATGTTCTAAATAGGCCGAAAAAGTCAAACAATCCGCTAGGTTTCACTTCACAATTACGTTGGAATAATAACAATGACGTCATTTTGACATCAGCGACGAAAATTCAGTCAGATGACGCAAATCTAATTTGAGCTGCAGTTATTACATTATGATCTCACAAAGTAGACGTTGGTGCGCCCACGATTTCCCGTGAAGTGAAAACCTTATTTATGAATCAAAATATGCATGTTTCGTTTACTTTATAGCACACAAACGACAATGAGTGTAAATTGTGTAGAATATTTATATTGTTAACATGTGCGTTGTTGTTGCGCCCTAAGATTTGATGTTCAAACTGAAACCACTTGTGTGCTCGTTCAAAGTTAGAAATTTTTCATATAAGCAACTGATGGTTGGCAAAATGGCATATAGCAAAGCTAGACTAGTTCGACCTGCGGACTCAAAATAGCATGGTGCAATGGAGTGAGTACCATTACCATGCGATTTATTGATTTTTCGGAAACGTTACTTGGATGACATTTCGCACGTTTTTACAGCCATTTGATAAACAAAATTTCTGAAATCGGAAGTTATTTGCAAAAATTAAATTGTCCAACCGCCCGTACTTACAGGTGAAGTTCAAAACACGTTAAAGTGCTTGTATTTTGTTTTTAAATTTTCTAGGTAACTTCGTTATGGGGGGACTGAAGCCCTTCCCCCGGCTGAAGCCATTCTAACAAACTAACCAAAATTAAGGCTGCATCAAAAAGAAATTATTTCAAAGTTGAACTTGAAAAAAACAAAAATGATCCGTGCAAAATTTGGAAAATTATTCGTTCATTACTGCCCTCTAAGTCTAAACAATCATTAAATTCTCAGAGTAATGATTTAGATAATGATAGTAATAATCCTGTTGAAGTAGCTGAAAACTTCAATAAATTTTTTTGCTCAATTGGAGAAAACTTAGCTAAAGATATACCATGCCAAAATAACAGAAAATTTATGAGTTACTTGAGAAATCGAAATTCATCTAGTATGTTTTTAGAAGCACCTAAGCTCGATGAAATCATTGATTCTCTAAAATCCTTGAGCGTGAACAAAGCCGTAGGTCAGGATAATATTCCAGCTTTCTTTATTAAAACAGCCAACCTGATAATTGCTCCTTACCTCCTTATACTTTATAACTATGCTTTTTCAAATGGGATTTTCCCAGATATTTTAAAGGTCGCCAAAGTTATCCCGATTCATAAAAATGGTAACAAGAATGATCCAAACAACTATCGTCCCATTGCCATTCTTTCCAGTTTTTCTAAAATACTTGAAAAACTGATATATCAAAGATTAATTCAATTTTTGGGCAAGTATAATATTTTAATTCCCTCGCAATATGGTTTCCAACGTAATTTTTCTACTATCCATGCTATAACTGACATTGTAACTTTAACATATGATAACATCAACATTAAGCACTATACGGCTTTATTCTTTTTAGATTTAAAAAAAGCCTTTGACTCTGTCTGCCACTCGACTCTTCTAGCAAAACTGGATCATTACGGCATACGTGGCCAGACCCTAAAACTAATTAAATCTTTTTTACTTAGGAAGCAATTTGTCTCCATGAACAAAACACAATCTTCATTAATGACAAATCCTTTTGGTGTTCCTCAGGGATCAACATTAGGCCCATTATTATTTTTATTATACGTAAATGATTTACCTAATTCAACCCAGACTATTCCCAGATTATTTGCGGACGACACATGTTTATCTGTTCATCATTCAAATTTAAGCAATCTCCAAACTGAGTTAAATTTGGAACTGACTAGACTTTCTGAATGGTGCAAATCTAATAAATTAACAATTAATCCCACAAAAAGCCAACTCCTCGTAATATCCCCAAGACTGAATGAGCTAGTGATGGATTTTGATGTACATCTGAACGGTATTACTGTCCCCCTTTCTAACTCTGTCAAATATTTGGGGGTAACACTTGACTCCAAGTTAACTTTCGAGAGTCACATTAAAATCTTAGAAACCAACTTGTCCAAAGCTGCTGGCATTATTTATAAACTAAAATTCGTTCTTCCTAAAGATGCATTAATAAAACTATATTACGCCCTTTTCCACCCACATTTGTTATATGGCCTAATTAGTTGGGGATCAACGTATCCGTCCTATTTGATGAAAATAAGCACTCTTCAGAATAAAGTAGTAAAACTGATAGGGGGTGGTGCCTTTCAAGACCAAGCTACCCCATTTTACTTTAAACTTAACATTCCAAAATTGACCGATTTGTACAAAATTGAAATATCAAAATTAATGTACAATATTGTACACAAACCTCAATATCTTCCGAATAACTTTTCCAAATATTTTGAAAAGGCATGCAAAATCTCACAGAGATCGACGAGATCTACAACTCAAGAAAATGATCTCTTATATATCCCACGATTTCGATCTAACAGATTGCAAAATAGTTTTAGGTACCAGGGCGTCAAAATTTGGAATTCCATTCCTCATTCATTACGCTTACTATCTCCAATTTCCTTTAGAGAAAAGTTGAAAAAATTTTTTGTGGATTCATATGAGTCTTAAAATTTAGGATTTCAACCGAATTTGCGGAATTATTTCAATAATATAACTCACACTCTTTCTCATGTATTTCTTATTACCTCTATTTATTATCAAAAATTGTAATATGTTGGCATCTGGGTGGCTGCTTGACTCGATGACCGATAAGGTCTTTTCGCAGCTTCCTTGTCGTGACAACTGACTCTAAGAGGTATATGAGCCTGTTTATTATTATCGTTGATTATGTGAATTCTGTTACCGTATTATTTCGGATACAGACAAAAATAAAAAATGACTTGACTTGACTTGGCTGCGCCACCGCTGGAGAACCCGGAAGAGAAACAATTACGCACCAGAACGCCATTAGAAAAGGCACTCTTACAGCGCAATCAATGTTGCTAAATAGGTTCCAATCGCTTTCCTCTCGTTATTCGTTGGGCAAGCGCTTCATTAGTTTAGTTCAGTAGAAGACAATAAGCATACTCTAGTAGTGGCATTTAATTTTAGCATAATCTAAATCAAGTAATCTCAAAATTTTCAGTTTTTGAAATTTTGGACATTGGCTATAGCGTGGTCCATATTTGATCGACTTGTGAAAGTTTTAAGTCTGACCCCTTCAAGTTGTGTCATTTCATGAAAAAATAACTTGTGTAAAATTTTTGTGAAACATTTAATGTTTAGTGGTGCTCCAGGCCCCTCAAAATTCGGCAATTTTGTCAAATTTTGGGCATATTGATCTTAATATACTTTTTGATTGAAAACTAATAATATATTGATGTTTAGAATGATGTGTCACCTCATATTTGTCAAAATTTGACACGCATATATGTTGTAAATGCAATATTGTGGTCATTTTTGATTTCCACCACTATGCGGCGCTATAGTTTAAATCATAAATATTGGTAAAAGTTTGTAGTTACTTAACCCAGAACAATGGTGTTGATTTCTGGAACCACATTATCAGCAAGAGGTGTTCCAAAACTTCTATATAATGCTATTTTTATGTTGTAGAATACCTGTATATTTTTTTGTCGTCCTTCACAGAGATTTCAAATCTTTTGCATTTAATTTACAAATTCACTTTTATTTTCGGTAAAACTAACAATTTTTCACAGAACAACTATTTCTACATTAGTTTAGATAGGTTACCGTTTGGTTTTAAACTTAGCTTAGAGCTAGGCATTGAATCCGATTGTCAGTTTTCAGCTTTCATGGAAATTGACTTGAATTAAGTTAACCACAGATGCATATTAAAACTGTTGACAGCTAAAAACCTATTGTACTATGTATCATCAAAAGTTTAAGGGTGAGCTCAACACTGTCTTCACCGAAAGGCTAACTTTTTGCATATCCTGCTTTCCGCTTTAGAAGATATCCGGTTTTTTCCAAACAAAATCTTATTGCAGTTCTTAGAGTTCCGGTAAAAAATGATAATAGTTGAAGCAACACTATACAATAATACATCTTCAAAGTACATTAATGATTTACTGTTTTGGAGTGTTTGGCTTTGCTGGTTGTACAACATGCAATGGACGCAGCGATTGTAATACTCTTTACTCCAACACTACGTTAGCCAAACGTGTTTCACAATAATTATTGTTTTGTCAAATCTAAAATGTTTGCATCTACTGCAGTCTTCTAGTTTCAAATAAAGCTGAAAGCAAAGACGTTTAACATCGACTACTAATTTTTCAACTTGCAAAATTTGGTGGTGTTTTTGGCTTTTTCATTTTAGTAATGTTTTTGAACTATAGCTGTGGCTATCTGATTAGTTGTTTTTACAGCCAAAGTTTAGTTTTGTCGAATCGTGTCATAACTTACTGCAAATTATTGCGATTGAGGCTGCACCATAAAATTTTTTTTGTGGTTAGTTTAATCAGACTTAAATCAAAAATGACTTGAACAAAAACAGTTAGTATTGGTCATGATTATATACACCTGATTTTTTTTGTCTTTGTATATTTTTCTTGAATTTTTTAATAGTTTTGCTGATTGTTGATTGTGTCTGTTTAATGATCATTGTCAAAACACCTAAGATTGCCTATTTTTCAAAATTATTATGCTGTACAGTTTGTTCACAAAATATTGAGAGCTGCGATATTCCTATGAAGCAAGGGTAGCCCAAGTTCTTACAGGATTTTGCTCTAAATGGAAAACCTTTTTGTCAAGAACGTTTGTAAACTTCAAGCTGTTTTTTATTTTAAATTTTAATCTTTTAATTACGTTTTTGATTAATGTGGTGTGTAATTATGTTTCAAATTTTATTTAAGTTATAATTCAATATTTTTCAATCAAAAAAGTACTAGGTTTGAAGTTTTTTTAATCAAAAAATGTTGGGGTAAATTTTCAAGCGTAAAGTTTTGAAATATGTGACGAAAGTATAACTGCGATCTGATATTCTGACACCATATAAAAATAGCATTATATAGAAGTTTTGGGACACCCCTTGCTGATAATGGGGTTCCATAAATCAATACGATTGTTCTGGGTTAATAAACTACAAAAATTTACCAATGTTCATGATTTAAACTATAGCGCTGCGTAGTGGTAGGAATCAAAAATGACCTCAATATTGCATTTACAACGCATATGAGGGTCAATTTTTGACAAACATTAGTTTTCAATCTAAAGATACATTAAAGTCAATACGCCAAAAATAATTTTGAGGAGCCAAGGGCACCCCTACGCATAAAAATTTTTCAAAAAAAATTTACTCAAGTTATTTTTTCATGAAATGACACAACTTGAAGGGGTCAGACTTAAAACTTTCAAAAGTCGATCAAATATGGACCACCCTTATGGGCCAATGTTTTAATTATGGTGAAAACTTTCAAGTCGTGCCATGTAGGTTTTTGTCAACTTTTGATTATTTGGCAAGGCATGGGCAAATTTTTCAATTTGGTAAAAATTCTTCCAGAGGCAAATTTTGGCAAAAACCTTAAACTTAAGTTGGTTGATTTTTGAAATTTTAGCCGCAGATAATTTGGCAAAAAAAAATCTAGTTGAGTTGATATTTTGTCAATTATTTGATGATTTGGCAAGGCTAACCGTAGCAGGGTTGCCACATTCTGGAAAAGTCCTAAATTTTTGTTCCCGTTTCGGAAAATCCTTGAATTTTGTAAGTCCTGGAAAATATGACAGAAAAGTGAAGTTGTAATTACTTATACCTTGTAATTGTGCCACAGCCATTACTGTAATGAATTGCATTGTGAAGGTCCTTTAAAACAAACTTTACTATTAAAATGCCAATAATTGGCACTTTGCAGTACAGTATGCATAAGGTATTGAATTATTTGGAAGAGTGGATTATTGATAGTAGTTTATTGCAATGCGATAATCTTTACTGTTGGTAGCAGTAGCATAGAGTGCGATAGACCCCCATTGGCCTGTTGACCAAAATGCGCATTAAAAAAAAATACGTTTTTTACGCTACTTCTGAGTCGGTCTTGAAGTAATAGAAACTCTTTAAAGTATTTAATTTAAAGCCACATTTGAAACACTTACGGGAATGAGCTAATACTTGTCAAAAATAAAAGCAGTAACAACCAACAAAAAATTGAAAAAAGTAAGCAATCAATTCGATCGCTTGATGCAAAATGCTTAATGTAGTAGGGCTTTACAAAAAAATACCAGGGGACTATTCATTGTTTGGTTCAATTTCCAATCATCTTTCTCAAATTTCATTTTATTAGCCCCTCCTCCCAAATTATCTTAATATACAGACGAGAATTAGATTGGCACTTGTGAGTTCTTTCTTATGATAGGATTTCGTGACTTACTGGCTGGAACTTAAGCTAGGACTGAAGTTTTACCGTTAGCCATTGCCGATATAGCCCATTTACGCAATCAGTTTAATCATGTTTTTGCAGTGCTAATTTGTGTGCCACGTTTTAACAGCATTAATTTTTACCGAAAGAGGCCTAAAATTAAGTTACGATTGCAAAAAAAAATTGCTAAATCTTCGGGCATTAAGGGCTTCGCTACTAGAACCCCGATGGCTTCTGGGGTCCCCATATCCCCGAACACAGCCCTCCCATTACATTTTTTTGCTATGCGCCTGCTAGTCATCAGTACCAGCAATGCAAATGCTTTACCTCAAAATTCACAATAGAAGTGCATGACAGAGTAATAGTGAAAATTAAATTTGAAGTCCGGTAAAAGCGCCTTAAGCAGCCCTGAAATATAATCTAAAAAAGCCCTGGAATTTAATTTTGCAGTTTTTGTGGCAACCCTGCATGGACAAATTTTCAAATTTCGCCAAAAAATTCATAATCAATTTAAGTCAATTTTTGTCAACTTGTGAAATTTCGGCAAGGCAGTGAAGGAATTGACATTAAGCAAATTTGGCTAAAAGACGGCAGCTTATACGCTGATGAGGCATTTCGCCTGGCGAACCGCATTTTAGTTGAAGTTAAACTAACAATACGCCTGTACGCTTACGATTTTACGCCCAGTGTAGACTGGGATTAAGGTCTACTGACACTGGGCGTAAAATAGAAAATTAACGTGCGAGCGTAACCTTACATTATTTTGACTAACTGGCAGCTTGTACCCTGGTTAGGTGGCACGTTAGAGTTACCAATTTGTTTTAAACAAACTAAGATTACGCTAGTACGTTCACTATTTTACTTGCAGTGGAGACGGGCTTTGAAAAGTACTTTCGCAAAACGCTTTCGAATGTGTCAAAACGACTGATGTCACGCTATCGAACAAACAAATTGCAAAGGTACGTTAAATGCAGGGCCGCAACTAGGGGGACAATAGGGGACTGCGCCCCCCTAAAAAAATTCGCCCGCCCAAACTGCCCAGCAGGCCCACCCAAACTTCCCTTTTCCTTGCTGCAGTTTCAAGATGGTGGCTTGTTTTAGGAAACCAACAGAGTACTCGGACAAAAGTAAACTAAATTGGCGCGATGACCTTTTTTTTTGGGGGGGGGGAGAGCAACAGAGAACTCGGAAAAAAGTAGACCAAATTGACGCGATGACTTTTTTTTGGAGATCAACATCCATCAGTCTTTCCACTTCGTTCCACCTATGTTTTGAACCAGTCGCATAACATGACGTAGTCGCTCTAAGAAAGGTTTCGGAAACGTTCAATCATTTCCACGGCGAGGATAGTTCTTTCTTTCCACGGTTGCCGTTTTGCATCAGGGATGTCAAGTCACGTTGTTTGTTGCAAAGTCAGGTTATCACAGGTTTCGTGATGACGTCATCGGTATGTTACTTCACAGCTGCACTGAAAACTGGGTTGGGATTGCAAAAAAGTAATTGTTCATGTTGGTGAAATGACGTCATGACCCTTCCTCTGCAAAACGAGCACGAATTTTGGTGTAGTGAGAAATTTAGTGAAGTTGAGTCGGCGACCTCAAATGAATAGAGTCGGCCGTTGAAGGCCCGGGAATCGAACTCTTCGCGCCGGATCGAAAGTAGAATTTGATAAGGTCTTAACTGCGAAGCGTTTTTGTTGCCCGTAATTATTAAGAAAATATTCTTCTAAACTCACAGTTGCATTATCAATCTAATGGCCGGGCCCGTATTAAAAGGGGTATTTTCATTCTTGCAGGAAGGCTACTCTCCCCGTAAAGCATCAGCACCGCCCAATGGTCTTCACACTCTTCATTTGAAATGTTTTCGCTGGCTTTTGGGGGAGAGAGGACCCCGGAGTCCGAACTGCAATCTTTCCCAAACCCATATCCAGACGTGCTAATTACTCAGGCTGTCCGGTGTCCACTCTCATTTTTTCACACGTTTTTTGCGCTAGAATTTCTTCGTTTTTGATCAATGTGGCCTGTGATTGTGTGTGAACGATGAAAACCCCAATTTAGAGCCTCAAAAAATATTCTTAGTGAAGCCGATTTTATGCCCAAATACCAAAAAAGTTCTTCAGTCGCACTATGCCCGATTGCTGAAATTCTTGTTGTTTCATTTTTTTTCCTGAATTTTAGATTTACTGGACAACTTGATTACTTTAAACATTTTTGAGCTTCGAATTTATCAACTTTATTTCGAAAAAGTAAATTCAATTTTGATGATTCCAAAAACTAAAATTAAAAATTAAATTCAAAGTTATAATGCATATCTGAAATTCTTGAGTTAATTATTCAAACTCATAAGTCAAATTTAAATTCATATTAATAAATGTACAGGTAGATCAAAAACGAAAATCCACCCTCTAGGAAGGCGCAGTTCAAAATTTCACTTCGCGTTTAAACTATAGTAAAGCACCTGTCTAGGGTAGTGGAGCGATTGTATGCCGTTGACCGACGTAGCCATAACTCCGTAAATTTTAATTGCAATGCTTCAGCCTTTTGTCTTCTACTTTGCGGATTGAAAACGTGTTTTTAACCTCGAAATTAATTTCTGGAATTAGTTGATTTTAGTTTTTGACTTATTCTATTATACAGTAGATTCGTGTTTTTACAAAACAGTTTAAAATTCAAAGTTAAAGCACGTTTCGGCAGAAGTTGATAGGGGACATTTTTCAAACAATGTTTTTTTTCTGTTTTTAAAGTTGTTTACTAAAATTGCTTTATCTGAGAAAAAAAATGTTTAATTTTGATCATTTTTGGGTAATTAAGAGCTTAATATGTTGCGCTTAACAACAAGGTCGAATAAAAGTTTGAAACTTTAAATGCAATTTTCTCAAAACAGCCAAGTGCGACTTATCAACTTTTGCCAAAAAGTGCTTCAATTATTCTGCCAAAAAAAAAAATAGTAAAATTGCTGTTTGAACGAAGGATAATTTTGCGATCTATAACCTGAGTCCCACCTTCATAAATATCGCACGCAAAATAATCATTCGAGTGATTATCAAAAAATCTAAATAATTTTATTGTTTTTGATGTTTGAAACTAGCTTTAGTTGGAACATTTTCACTAATATCAGAAAAAAATCCAGATGTTGCATAAAAAAAGTAATTTTTTTAAAAATTCATCCCTCGAATATCATTTTTTAGTTAAAATATTTGTAATAGTTTAAACGTTGATTTTTACAACTTCTGATGAAACTGCCCGAACTCTAATTTTACAAAAATTTGTAGACTTGCAAGTTCTTGTTAATCTTGATTTTTTCAAAGTTCAACAAAGAATCTATTCACTCAAATTTCAATTTTATAGCAAAATCTTTCAACTAATTTACAAACTAGACGTTTAGTGTCAAGGGTGTTCAAAGTTTTTTTAGGAGTTCTAAATTAAAAGTTCTGCTCAACACTCAAAAGCTCTGCGATGGCACCATTTTGTGTACAGAATATCACGCCAGAAAAAAGATTAAAACTCAAAAAATGATTTAAATTATAAAAAAAGGGTTTGCCAATTTCTCCTGCGCTAATTTCAACGTTTCTGCACTTATGAAAAAAGGTGACGGCCGGGCGCTGACCTGATATGACCCAAGTGCTGGACCTTGGACACCTCTGGTTTAGGTGGAGTCCCGAGGTTGCCATCAGTCGAAATACGGAATTTTGTAAATCACAATATAACTTTGCATTTCGCAACAAAACTTGAAAATGATGATGCCACTGCACCAAAAACGCTTCGCTGTCGAGGTCTGATTAATTTTTACTCTTTCGTTCTATTCGGCGTTTCGACTTTGTTTCCCGGCTCTCCACCGGTCAATTTTGTTCATTAAAAGTCGCTGACTACACTTCACTGGATTTCTCATTACACGAACCAACACTCGATCTCGTTTTGTCGGTGAAGAGTTATGACGCCAATTTAATGTCAAGAGTTTACTTTTTTAAATCCAACCCACTTTTCAATGCAGCTATTTAGTAAAATACTGGCGACGTCATCACGGCATATTACGCGGCTTTGCACCAAATCTCGCGCCTTGATAACTCTGATGCAAGATAGTAACTGTGGGAAGAGAGAACAAATCCTCACCGTGGAAATAATTGAACAAAACATCTCTCCGCTAGACAGCTTTGGTAGTTTTCACGAAAGAGGAAGAAAGCTTCTGTTTGACGGTAGCCAAATCCGTTTAACTCAGCTCTGTTTTCGAAGTGAGCGAAGTGAAAAAGTACGCTAAACTACCAAAAGCCGTTAAATCCCCTAAAGCAGGGCCGTTGAGAGGGGCAATGAGTTCCCGGAATTTTTTTAGAGGGTTCTTGTTAATTTTGGGGCTCGTACACGTTGCAGCTTCTCTCTTTATTAATTGTCGAGATATAGGCCCAAACGGAGCAAAGACCGGAGCTCTTGTTTTGGGTCTGTACCCGGGGACCGAATTTCTTTCAACGGCCCTTGTCTTGAGTGAATAGAAAGTTGCCAAAAGGGTCATCGAAAAACATACTTCGAACAAAACAAAACATTGACGTCTTGTTCAAAGACTGTTTGCGGGTGCGCACTGTACACTTGGCGTAAAATCGAAAGCTAATGAGCGGCGTTGAGCGCACTTTTTTTATAAAAAAAAAAAAAAAAAAAGGTACGTCTTAGCACTGTTAGCAGCGTAAATTTTGATCAAATTAAAGGAGACGATTGCAAACCAAGTGTAGATTAGGACTTGGTGTCTTATTATTGTGGAGAGGCCTAATAAACACAATTAACCGTGCACGTTTTTCGTGGAATCCTTCCCTGATGCCTGCTAGAACATGCGCTAGCTCAAACCGATGGTCGCTTGTGGGTTTCGTTTTCAACAGCGATTCTAATTACAGGACCTGGTTCAACTCGTATCCTGTTCACACCCTGGGATATCAGTATCACCGATCGGTAGCTTGGAACAAGCGTGTGCAGATTCGTCCAAAAGCTATTACCACTGAGCTTTTGAGGAACTGGCGCACTCAAACTGGTTTGTGAAATACCGAATAAAAGAATCGGACATTGGAGGGTTTCACATGCAGGCGCGTAGCTAGAAATTCGCAATGGGGGGGCTGTTTTGGGGATCTGGGGGCGGAGCCCCCAGCGCTCGAAAATTTTGCATTTTTTTGCAAAAATAACTTAATTTTAGAGCTATTTTAATAAAAAATAGTGCTTTTAAAACGTGGCATAGAAACTGGCAGCGCAACATGTTTCAACTGGTTGCATTAATCGGCTGTGTGGGAAGTGGCTAATGATAACATTGCAATTTTCTTGTTTACATGCTGGTAAATCATAAAATCCTATTAATCAATAAAACTCACACGGTGTCTATACTTTATAAAGAAAAATAATTGGGGGGGGGGCTAGTGGAAAGATATTTCAGAGAAGTGATTGGTAATTAACTAACACTGAATAGAGGAAATCTTAGAGGAATTTCAGCTTTTACCATAGGGGGTTGTTTACGAAACATGGGATTAAGAAAACCAGACATACAATATGTATTTGCATTTCTTTTACCATGATCAGGAGACCGCAAAATGCCTTTGCGGTCCTCCGAGTCAAGCAGCCATTTGTCTGTTATACACGATGGAAACTTTAAACTGCTCCTTTTCTTGAACGTTGAGCAAGGAGCTGCGAAAATTATGTTTACTTGATTGAGTTGAACCATTCAATCAAAGACGATTCAATCGAACTTGAGTTGAACGATTCAAATTCAAAGAGGCTCTATCCTTAAATTAATTCACCAATTGCTCTTGTGAAAAAACAGTAGGTTCGGCAATCGATGATGCTGAACTTCAGCAAAGATTTAACAAACGGAAAGTCGATCAGAAATGGTTGCTGGGACGTGTTGAATAAGGAAAAGAGTCGAGATCAACGGTGACGAATTAAAAACACTGCAAAGCTGTAACTTCGATCTCACAATTACTGCTAATTTTTTGCCACGACAGCACCGAAAATCCTGCAAATTAGTTTCAGGGAGCTTGGAGGCACAGCCTGAATTTTGCCTAACGCCGTAAAGCATTCATTGTTTAGATTTTTCTAAGTTACCTTGGGCAAAAGTACCTACGTTACTTACTGTAAGAGGAGTTTGAAATGCAAATTGTTTGAAGGCGAAACAATGGAAGTAGGCCTAAACGAAAAGCAGTTAAACACTAAGTTAAAATCTTTATAATACTCGCAGTAAAACTAAGAATTACTTGTAAAAATTTTTAGTAAAATCAATCGGTTCAACTAACTGCAAATGTGAAAAATCGATTTCGTCTTAGAATGGTATTGTTGAGAACTGAAAAATACAGTACGTAATTACACTTTTTTACAAAAACACAAGGCTCATTTTTGCTCGTAATTTAACAAATTAGGAACAATACCAGCCTCACAAGCAAAAAATTTAAAAACAAACGAATGTTACAAACGCTAAAGTTTTTATGACCAGGTCTTGCGATATGTTTCAGTTTGCCAAACCATTTCTCGTTAACGCTTAAAGGCGGTGAATCATCCAGCCAATTACGGTGGTTTACAATAGTTAAAATTGAACTATATTTTTTGATATTTTTTGTTTTAATTTTGGGACTGCGGTTGCAAAGATATTCAACAAATACAAAAAGATATCCCCCGAAAAAAGTTTTTGGAAACTCTGAGTTTTGTTCTTCCCGCCAAAACCACAGTTCTCTAAACTAGAGATGGCGCGGATAATAAAAAATGCATCCGCATGCTGCGCTGCGTCCGCAAACTTTGTCCGCATGCTGCACCGCACCGCATTCAAACACAACTAAGTTCACGCTGCACCGCGCCGCACCGCAAGTTAAATATCCTTTAAATTTCCACTAACATCAGAAAAAAATTAGCTCTCTAGCTTATGACATATAAAAAAATTGATTCTTGGGTTATTATTTTGGATAGTTTTCAAAAGAGTTGCTCTCTCAAACCATGTCAAAATATTTGTTTTTTAAACATCAGCCAGTATAAAAAAAAGTAATGCCCTAGCTTGAGTCGTTCAAAAAACTAATTTCTGGGGAGTCTATTTGGGGGCCCCTTGGGGATGGGTGGTACCTCCATACTATGTCAAACTATTTGTTGCTTAAATATCTACCAATAAAAACAAAAAACTATCACCCTAGCTTGAGCAATTAAAAAAATTAGTTTTTTAGGGCCCCATTTTGGGGGGTTCTGGGGAGAAGCCTCAAAAAATTTCAGGAGACAAAATAGCATTTGCAGCCCAACAAATTTACACAAAAATTAGATATAGATGTTGTGTGGTTTAGGAGAAGAAGAGAGCACAAAATTTAGAAAGCAAAAAATGAAAAAAGAAAAAAACTCAATGCGGCTAAAAGTGTAGGTAGAGATGACAGAGTATCTTACGACATATAACCATGTGAAATATTTTTTGCCGTAGTTAAGCCGTTTTTGAATAAGACCGCTTTTTATACCAAACTTTTGAAGTAGTTTTTAGGTCCTAAACCTGAAGTTACGGGACTCTTTGACTTGAAATTTGGCACACACAAATAACTTATGAATCTCAAACTGCTGTCAAAATTTCATGCAGCTAGACCAAACCATACTCAAGTTATAAGTAAAAGTCTGACTATTTGCACTCGTTAACTTTGAAAATGGCCGAGTAAAAACTAAAAAACATGCAACGTGAGATCAGTCGTTTCAATTATAGGCTTTCAGGTTTAATGTGCCTTGTGTGTGCTTGCTATCAGTTTTTTTGCACCGTGTTTTGGCAACCAAAAACAATCTACCCAGTACCAGTCTACCTGATGATTTCATGCATCTACTGTACTAATCCTGAACCAGTAGCTCAATTAATGAAATATAAGGTATCACGTGCTCTGCATGCTGTCACAAGCTACTACACTTGTATGAAACTACCCTATGTATTAATACCTTTGCCGTTTACATGTGTGTTGGATTGTGGAATAAATTTTGCTACTAAGTACAGTATATGAGATAGGCTCCAGACATAGGACCGAAAGCCTAATTCTTGATGCCATGACCTGTTGACGAATAGGCTGCACTGAACAAACTCTTTAACTCTGAAATGCAAGCGCATGTGTAGTAGAAACTGTTGTCTAGCCTTGGGCTTGTACCAATACCATAGACATAAGCCTAGGCTACTGCGTAAAGGAAGGGTGTGTCGCTAGGCTTTGTTTTGTGCATCTACTCTGATGATTGTTTCCCACCACTCTGTTTCTTCTACATTTATCTGCCTTTGTTTCATCTTCTCTCCGACAGGGGTGCCGAAACCCGGAGGGGGGGATGGGGATATTAATCCCCCCCAATAATTTGAGTATAGTCTGCATCTGCATCCCCCCAATAATTTGACTTCGATGTGCATTTGAGCGCAGGTCTCCACTACAATTTGGAGAACAAAGTTTTCCTTCTTTTGGTGAAGACCTTATTTTTTGGTCTTCACTTAATTTGCTCACCTGAAAAAAATCGTGGTCGAGGTTCATCCCCCCCAAAGTTGAAAATAGCGCAAAATTGGGGTAAAATTGCAAGTTATCCCCCCAATGCTCAACAAAGATGGGCACCCCTGCTCACCCAACGTCCTAAACCTTTCCTAGTCTAGCCTACCAAAACCAAAATCTTTTTGTTGGTGTCAAAAGAAAACACGTTCAGCCGATCAAAACTAAGTTTCTTGTAGCCAAAATAGCCGATTCTAGGATGCTCCGAATTCTGAAAAAATAAATTTGAACCGAAGGCACCTTTTCCTGTTTTAGTAGCATGCATTGTCTTCAATTCATACCGTATATAATAGTTACATCCAGACTAACCATTATTGTTCATAAAGAGAAAATCACCAACAATAATTGTAAAAAAATTTTTGTACGCGGCGCTGCGCTGATGCTGTGACGTAATGCAGATTTTAGTTGCCACGCTGCGCGGCGCGGTGCACCAACAACAGCGCGCGGCCGCGTACGCTGCGCTGTTGCCATCTCTACTCTAAACTATTAGGCCTACTGTGGTTTTGGCGGGAAGAACAAATCTAAGAGTTTCCAAAAACTTTTTTCGAGGGATATCTTTTTGTATTTGTTGAATATCTTTGCAACCGCAGCCCAAATTAAAACAAAAAATATCAAAAATCATAGTTCAATTTTAACTATTGTAAACCACCGTAATTGGCTGGATGATTCACCGCCTTTAATTCTTAAATTTGAAGATCTGCCAAGACTTGCCAATCAGAACCGTTTTGTGTTTTCTGCACGGCGAGGATGCCGAGTATTATAGCCAAATTCAATAACGTGTAGGAAAGCTATGCCAAACTCTCCCAATCCCTTTCTCCTTCTGACAGCTGAACATTTGGTTTACCGATTTTTAACTTTACAGATTCATTATTATAGATTTATTATTATATTGAATAAAGAAAAGTACAGAAAAAACGAAGTAGTCTCAAATACGACGTAAAGACCAATTCAGGACCTTTCTTCCAATCTACAAGACTGTTTCCTCACAGTCAATAGTCAAATCCATAGGCAAGGAGGGGGAGGAAGGGATCACAAAACGCAATTTACCTAAGTTAAGCAGCTTTCAACACGTTTCACTAAAAACTGACACTGTTTACTTGACTCATTTTTGTCACTACTCAGCTCGCAGGCTCCAAGCACGTTTAAATAGTTTCAAGCATTAATAGCACATGGTAGATCGCCTTTGTCTAGCACCCAAAGGCCAGAAATTAACAAATAAAGGTTGGCAGCTGCCACTCTACAGTTGTCTCGAAAAACAAATAATGCACGAAAAGAAACCTTCTAACACAACGATTCTAAAATACGGCCTTTGTAGATGCAGTAATTAATAGCATATTTTTAACAAAGGATAATAATTACTCAGTAATTTGACTTAAATACCGATTAGACAATTACAAATAATCTTTTCGATTTAAGTCACAAGATTGCAAAATCCAATAATTAATCAGACACAAATGCACAAACAAAGATTTAAAGTTGGGTCTTCAGCCACTACTTGAAAAGCAGGGCAGATTATTTTTGATAAATTTTAACAACGAAAAAGAATAAATTTCATATGGAATAAAACAAATTTTGAATTGATTTAAACCGATGAAACTAGTGATTTTCTAGTGTAGCAACAATTCCGATATTATGCAGTAGAATATAGATTGTCGTTGCGCACAGTGCGCAAGCACCTGAGAAAATTTTTGGCTGTTATCAAGTTGAAAAAAGTTCGCTTTTACGTTGCTGCAAAAGCTTCAAAAAAACCTAAAGCATTTGCGAATTAAACAGTTTTAGAGGGCAACAATATAAGCGCGACGTTTGCCAGCTACCGTACTCAGGGGCGTATTTAGGGGGGGCATTGTGCCATGCCCCCCCTTGGGTCGCCGGTAAAGTATTTATTTATTTATTTTTTTATTTTTCAAAGCAATGTTATAGATTACAGCAGGGCTGCCCAACCCGTGGCCCGCGAAGCTGTTTTGTGTGGCCCGCTAGGTCTTTTTGCTTGGTTGATTTCCTCATGGAAAGGCTTACTTAGCACTCTCTGGCAAATAAAAAGGTCTAAAACAAAACCTTCTTCTGTTTGGTTTAGTTCAGATTTGTGGCCAAGGCCTTTTTTTTTTGGTCATCACTTTCTTTTTGGTACAGATTCCTGCAGTACTGACGGAAATCAGCACCGATTTGCGTCAAAGACCTTTTTTTTTTAGTCCTCACTTACGTTTGGGGACAGACACTCAAATTACTGGACAAAGTGAGCACCGATTTTGTACAACAAACTAGCAATTATATGGAGTTTATTCTTGGAAAAAATGCATTTGGCCCGCAATTACTTTTCTCCCGTAAATGTGGCCCGTACCAGAAAAAAGGTTGCGCAGCCCTGGATTACAGCGATGACAAGCTAATACACATAGCGATGGCAGCTGCTCTTGCTTGTTTTAGCTCAAATTACCTGCGCTCATCATAAAATTATGTTTGTTTTAACGCAACTTTTTGTGGATAATTTATGCCCCCCCCCCTTTCAAAAATCCTGCGTACGCTACTGACCGTACTGTTCGCCACTTATAAATATCCAACCACCATGTTGTGTGATGGCTTTCGGCGATAGGAGAAAAGGAACTGTTAATTAAAATTTAGTTCTGTGGAAATATTGAAAGGTTTAGTAAAGAGTGGGACAAAAAACCGGGTATATACGTTAAATGCATTTGATACGTTTGAAGAAAACAACTGAGAAAAAGAAAATAATCATCTTTTAAAAAGTTACCTAATGTGAACTTAAAAGTTGGCGACATCTTTTTCAATCGAATTCGCAGAATTATTTGCGATTTCTCCGTCATCTTCGTCTTCAATTTTGGGTGGAGGTACAACCTCCAAAAGTTCTTGAAGAAATGCCGTCACAGGACCTAAATGATTTAAAGTTTCTTATAAGAAGCTTCAACCAGCACAGCAACTAAAAGAGGTGTTCATTGGGGTAAGTAAGAGGACATTGCTTTGGGAGAGAACCGAAAAAATTGATTTTTTCTTCAATCTTCGTGCGAAATGCGACGCCAGGTGCTACATGTGCAACTGTGCAGTGTGTAAGCGCGTATGAGAGTCATATGGCGCACAATCATGAAGGCAAATGAATTCGAAACGCTAGCTCAGTTAAAGCAGCATAAGTAACCTAATCAACCAGACGAAACCAGCAAACGGGCAAACGGGCCAGAAAAACTCCCCAGGGGGTCCGGGGCCTTCGGAAGACCTAGTTCCCTTACGACCTTCAATTTAAAACGGAATCTTTCATTATACTCGCTGTAATACGCCAAAGCGTGTTACTAGTTAGGGGCAAGGATAGCAGTACAGTACGCTGGTACAGTACGCCTTTTTTGTAATGGTACGGTACGCTTCAAAAAATTGAACTGAAGTACGGTAAGCTCGTACGGTACGGTTCAAGGTGCGAGGTACGTCGTACGCAAATTCTGAACGTACCGTACCCTACTGCCATTCTTGGTTGGCGTGGCCCATCTCAGCGTCATTACGCCCGGGTAACACAGCTCTTTTCGAAGAAAGGCCGCAGCGGTCGCAAGCCGTTGACAACACTATGTCCGATTTGACCGGTCCAAGATTTGAACCTCTGACCTCCCACTCCAGAGACGAACGCGTTACCGTTCTACTGAATTTGCAACGCCTTATTATAAACCAACTATACCAATATCCTCTAGAGTGTACAGTAGACTCTCAATGAACCTTTTTACATGAGACTTTGCAATGGTGTTCATGAAAGAAATCAACACCACTTCGTCATAAAAGATATCATAGTTGTTATGAACTTTTATTTAATCTGAAATAAATGTTATTATTATACGGTAATAAAATTCGAGATACAAGCCATGTAAGCAGAATGCCTCAGGAAAGACTCCCCAAACAAGCTTTACTTACCAAATCTAATGGGAGAAGACCAGCTGCACGACCTAGAACTAGATGGACCGATTACATTGAGGATCTTGGATGGAACCGCTTGGGACTTCACCCTAGCGAAATGATGGAGGTGATGGAAGAGCGTGAGGTGTGGCGGCTTAATCTCGAGCTGTTGCCCCCGCAACCCTCACGGAAAAGCGGGAAATGAAGAAAGAAGAAGAAAAAGCTTTTGTGATGCAACAGCCTATGTTTATGACGAAATCGTATTGAAAATTTTCATCAACACGATTATTTGTTAACTTCCAGTTTTCATTGCATTATACTCGGAACAAAATGGAGCTACAATTAAATATAGGAATATAATAAAACAAATCGCAGGTATGAGAATGAAAACCTAAACAAACATGGGACAATGTAAGGGGCATTATGTACTGTAACACAAATAATAGTTAATTGTACAATACAAAATTATATTAAAGTGCTCGTATCAATAGAGAGCTGTAACTTCACTGAGTTCAGCTGTTTTGTATTAAAACACATCTGCAATTTTTCTCTCATTCATTACTCCTAAAAACTATAGCTAGTTTAGTTCCATACAGCGGTTTACACAAAATTTATCGCGTGCAGGATATATTGTAATGTCTTTGGTCAGGGGTGTCCAAAGTCCGAACCAAGGGCCACTTGCCACCCGCAATGAAATTTTATCCGGCGCGCTCCCAGTATTCACGTTCCGACAATAACAGTCTATGTTCGGACAAATTTCTAAATATCTTTTGACTAAAATGGCCCGGCTCCTTCACCTCGAGGTCTTGCTGGTCTGATCGGTTGCCCTCGGTTATCTTTGCGAAGTTTAATTTGTCACTCTATTGATAACGTTTGGACAACCCTGTGATAGGTTCTTACCCATAAACGGAGGGATTTTCTTGAAGTAGATCAGTGGGAAGTAGAAGATCAGGCCAGCCAGAATGAAGATTGCTGCAATCAAATAGGCGAGCGAGGGATTTTCCAAAAATGGAGCCACAATTAAATATAGGGATATAATAAAACAAACTGCAGGTATGAGAATGAAAACCTAAACAAACATGGGATATATAGGGAGCATTTTAGTTCGAAAGAAGCTCTAACAAAACTTGTCATAATATTTGATTTCATAAATGGATTTCATAATTTTAAGTGCATTTCGTAAATAATTGATCAAAAGCAATGCAGCCCGAGAAAATACTGTAAATAATATGTAACGAGAGGTTTCGGATATTTGTATTTTAACCATGGTTAATCTTATTCTTTTTTAAGCTGCATTTACACGGGCAACTTTTTTGCATGCGATTTTGTGATAAAAATGGATGAGGCAAAGTAGAATATATTCAATAATGGTTCTCATTGTGATAAAAGGTACCTTACTGCTGAAAATGACTGTCTCAAGTTGCTTCCATTCCGATAGTGATATTCTAAACTTTTTTGAAGCAAAATCGGAGCTGATCTCACTGCGATTTTTTATCGCAGCACCGATTCTTTTCTAAAGTTTTCGATTATAAGAATATTGGTATGAAAACAAGTTAAACAACGTAAGACAATTATTTCCATCAGTAAGGTCCCAATTATCATGATCAAAAACCGCTGTTGAGTAAATGCAACTTTTTCAGATCCATTTTTATCAAAAATCGTACGCAAAAAAATAACCCGATTTTAACTCGAATAAGACTGTCGATGGTCGAACAAAATAAACAAAAATTGGTTTTATAATATATATTTTGGGCTGTATTAGTTTTTTATTTACATTAACTTGTTATGATTTTTTTTATCAGTGGTCGAGTGGATAGAGCCTTTGGCCCTCTGCTATTGAAACGGTAAACTTGGGTTTGATTTCCTGTCGGGTCAAACCAAAGTCAATAAAACTTAGTATTTACAGCTTCCTATGTACGTGCGTGCTTGACATTCAGCAATTAAAGAGACTGTGTGAAGCCTCCACCGTGCGTGGTAGACAGGTGGGCAGGAGGTAGTTGACTCGAAGACCTAAAGTTTCCTTCGCTGTCTCCTGGCCAAGGCAACTTGGTGAATAAAATGTAATTACAATTTGGGCCAGTTTCCGCATCACCACAGATCATGAACAAACGCATCAACAGTTACATCCACATTTTGTTATACAACATCCGAAACGAATTAGAAAGGATTGCTTAGTACGGCTAAGAGCCACAAGAAATCACAAACTCTCACCCTATAAGGTCTCTCCCAGTCTGGCCTCCTGAATCTAAGCACGATCACTGACAAGAAAGTAAGGCCGTAGAAAATCCACGAGGCAAATGTGAAGTAATCGATTAGAGTGGTGAAGTTAGACGCGTCCGGAATTATCATAATCAATGCGATGAGAGCCTAAACCACAGTTAGCAGAGGTTAATTTTTCAAACTCATCTATTTTTATAGTATAGCGGTTGCTATCACGGAGAGAAAGATACCACTTGAATCTCATATAGCATGACCTTGACAAGGAATGTCACTCATTCAGAGTTAGGTCCTGAACTTGGAGTTATATTCTTGATTCGGCTCGTTTTTCGCTCGTAGATCGCCGAGATTTGTTTGGCCGATTTTAGAGAGTTTGGACACAACGAAGGAGTCAAATAAGTTTAAAGCTCCTTTCTAGTGCATTATCTACTGGCTATACTAATCACAAAACGTAGTAAAAATAATCTTACGTTAAACATCAATGCAGGTGCTGGAGTGAGTCTGGTTACGCTGACGTAAGAGAAAATCCTCAGCATGTGGCCATTTCGTCCAGCTGCAAAAGTTAACCTGGAAAAAAGTTAAATTTAAAAATTAAAAGATTATGGAATAATTTATAAACTTATGCAATGATCAAAAATTAATCAAACAATTCTCCATTTGTAATCCGCAAATTGAGCAAGCTAGGCCGACAAGACAGGTGAACAGAAAAGGCCCAAGAATTCCTAAATTAAAGAGATACTGCTCGAAATTGGTTTTATTGAAAAATTGAGAACTACTTGAGGTAATAAAGAGGTGCCCCAAACCTTTTTCCACCATTTCCTTTATTCGCGAAAATGCAATTTAATCTGTTTGACTCGGCACTATTGTTAAACCCATAGGTGGGCACGTTAATGCAAAACGTTAGCTTCGTTAACCACTAGTCCGTTAACAAACTTCACACCTCCGTTAACGTTAATCCGTTATTTTCAACTTTAATTAACGGAAGTTAATAAAGTCCGTTAATCCGTTAACATTTTGCGTGCAACTTACATTTCGTTTTATTCACTCGCTTCTAGAACACGTATTGACGCTGTTAAGCTGATTGTAAGAAAATATTTATTGCTATGGTGGTCTTTTTGTGTTTTGAAAGTTACATTTTACAGTCTAATCTAATTTCAAGATAAAAACAAGTTTAAATGTACAACGAAGCTGCATGATATTAACGATAAAAACCTTAACGGAAGTTAACAGATCTTAACGGAAGTTACTTTAGTCCGTTAACAGCACTTAACGGAAGTTAATTTAGTCCGTTAATATGAAAAAACTTTTTAACGGATTAACGAGTTAATGAAAAAGTTAGCTTCGTTATTAACGGATTAACGATTAACGGACTTGTGCCCACCTATGGTTAAACCTGTATTTTGCAATTTTGTGACATTACAAAAGGCCAACTGTAAAGCAGTACTGGGAGGCTTTAGGTCTACAAGTACCAGTAGCAGTAGCCAAGTTTTTAGATTTCGTTAGGCTAATCTCTGCTATACCAGTTGGTAAGTTATATGGCTTATGGGTATTCGATTAGGCCTACAGTATTGTATTATTCATTGGCAGGGCCTACGAGAGGAGGGGGGCAGGGGGGACAATGACCCCGGGGCCCATGGTGTTTAGGGGGCCCATGAATCCAAATGACATTGAGAAGTGAAAGGCCCATGGAAGTCGCATGCGAACAGCTTGATTTCGGCCGGAAAAACCGTTGCAATTGCGGAGAAGACCTTTTTTTTGTTTTTGGGATCACTTGATTTGGGACGAAAAAACCGTTGAAATTTCGGAGAAGACCTTTTTTTTTTTTCTTTTTTTTGGAGATCACTTGATTTGGGACGAAAATTTCGGAAAAGACCTTTTTTTTTTTCGGAGATCACATCATTTTTCGGACCAAGCAACAGCATTTTTTCCGTCTATTTTGGACTTTACAAAACCACAATTCCGTCACATTTGAGCTGTCCCAGGGCCCACGTTCGGCTCTCGGCGCCCCTGTTCATTGGTGGACACAAGTCCGATAATCCGTTAATAACGAAGCTAACTTTTTCATTAACTCGTTAATCCGTTAAAAAGTTTTTTCATGTTAACAGACTAAATTAACTTCCGTTAAGTTCTGTTAACTTCCGTTAAGGTTTTCATCGTTAATATTTTGCACCAGGCGCGTCGCCAGCGGGGGGGCAATGCCCCCCCGATTTTCGTTTTTGCCCCCCGATTTTTTTCTTGCTCCCCACGGTATTTTTTTTGGAGGAAGAAGTTGCTGTTTTTGGGCGGAAAAAACGTTAAAATTTGCGATTTCGGCCAGAAGAAGCCTTCGGAATACGGCGAAGGCCTTTTTTTTTTTTGGAGATCACCTGGTTTTGGTCGGAAAATTTGTGATTTCGGCCAGAAAAAGCCTTCGGATTTCGGCGAAGACATTTTTTTTTTTGAGATCACCTGCTTTTGGTCGGAAAATTTGTGATTTCGGCCAGAAAAATTCGGCGCGAAAACCTTTGCCCCCCTGATTTTAATTTTGCCCCCCCGATCTCGCAAAGCTGGCGACGCCCCTGTTTTGCACCATTCATTCATCGTACCGGTGCAAACCAGTTTGCACTGGTAACACTTGTTGCATATTAGCACGAGTTTTATATACAAAAGCGAAGAGAAGAGCTCTTTTTTGAGGCAAATAATAAGCTGCAGCCTCATAGTTCTATTGATTATCGCTGTTCGCGATTTCCAAAGATTTTACAATCGCAGCTTCGCTGTGCATTTGAACTTATTTTTATCTTGAAATTAGATTAGACTGTAAAATGTAACTTCTAAAATACAAAAAGACCGCCATAGCAATAAATATTTCCTTACAATCAGCTCAACAGCGTCAATACGTGTTCTAGAATCAGAATCAGAATCAGAATCAGAATCAGAATTTATTTGTTTAGTCAACATTTCGAGAAAAAAAATAAATGAAGTGAAACAAATTTCACCATTACCGAAGAGCAAAAGAGAACAAAAAATTTCACAATGCGACAAGGAATCGTGAAGGGACGCGAAGTCTTCAAGTCAAACGATTCCCGAAAAAAAAATTCAGACGAGAAAATACGCTCGAAGTCAATAGTGCTTTCCAGCTATTGGTACATATTTAGGTAAAATAAATACGAGACTTATTCCTCTTAGTAGAGACCACAATGCCCAATCCGTAAGTTCTGGTAATCTAATAAACTACTGAAGTATATTGTAATTTTGAAATGTCCATCGTTTGTGTTCTTTAATGAATTTACGATACGATAGTTGTTTCATTGAAATAGGCAAAGAATTCCATAGTTTAGCCCCTTGAAATTTGATCGATTTTTGGGCTCTATTTGTTGAGTAGTAAGGTAACATTAAACGTTGAGAAGATGATCTTGTATTGTGTGTGTTGGAAAATCTGAACTCAGTATAGAAAGTTTCAAAGTATTTTGGGAGAGCTTTTTTGAAAAACCTGTGCATGAATTTGCTTAATTCCAATTTATATAAATCATCTATCTTGAGAATTTCGAATCGGTGATACAGATGTTTGGGTGATTTACGCCAATTAAGACGTCCAATAGCTTTTAGGGTTTTGTTTTGTAATGATTTTAGTTTTGCCGAAACTGTTTTGTTGCAGGATCCCCATATAATTATTCCATAGGAGAAAAAAGGATGTATGAGTGCGTAATATAAAGTTTTCAGAGCAGAAGTAGGCAAATATTTATTTAGTTTGAACAAGATTCCGACATTACGAGCTACTTTGGTTTCTAACATTTTTATATGTGATGAAAAACTGAGTTTTTTATCAATTAAAACTCCGAGGTATCGCAATTCTTTAGTATTTTGAATATGATCAGAGTTAAATTTTAATGAAATATCACTTTTTGAGGATCGTAATTTGTGGTTAATAACGATTGCCTGTGATTTACTAGGGTTTATTTTTAGTTTGTTAGCGTCCATCCATTGTTTCACTAGCAACAGTTCATTATTACAAAGAGTTTCCAGTTGTTTCAAATCTTTTGAAGAGTACAATAATAAAGTATCATCAGCGAACAAACGAGGGTTACATAATAACACATTGTGTAGGTCGTTAATATACAAAAGAAAAAGTATAGGGCCCAGTACAGATACTTGCGGAACACCTGTTTTGATTTCTTGCAATGAGGAGATGGTATTGTTCACATAGACATTGCTGTCGATTAGTCAAATAACTTTCAAATAATTTATAACAAACTCCTCGTATACCATAATGAGATAGCTTTTTTAATAAGATTGTGTGATTTACCGAGTCAAATGCTTTTTTAATATCTAATGCAATCGCACAAGTGTACAATCTGTTATTAATATTTTCAAAACATTGTGTAACAACGTCAATTAAAGGGAACATGGTAGTATGTTTTTTGCGAAAACCGCTTTGTCTTTCGTACAATGTTTCATTTTTGTTTAAAAAACTTACTAATCTTGTTTTTATTATTTTTTCAACGATTTTTGAAAAGGGCGAAAGCAGTGAAATTGGTTTGTAATTTTCAACTGCCTATTTCGAACCTGATTTATGTATAGGAATCACTTTTGCAATTTTAAGTGCGTTTGGGAAAATGCCTTTAGTAAACATGAAATCCACAAGATATGTGAAATAAGGTGATATAACATCAGCAGCAATGACAATAAATTTTGTTGGTATTTGGTCATCGCTACTAGATTTATTTACTTTTAATCTCTTTAATTCAGATGCCACTTCACTAGAAGTAGGCGGAAATAAAATCATTGAGGACGTGACGCAGTTTTTTAGGTAAAAAGTGTGAGATACAGATGGCTGTATGTCTTGGGAAAGTTTGTGCCCAATATTTGCAAAAAATTCATTAAAGTTATTTGCAATTTTTTCTTTATTAGAAACAATAGTGAAATTAACTTCTAAGGTAGGTGCTACTGAAGTATGTTTATGTTGTAGAAGCGAGTGAATAAGAAGAAATGTAAATTATACGCAAAATATTAACGAATTAACGGACTTCATTAACTTCCGTTAATTAAAGCTGAAAATAACGAATTAACTTTAACGGAGGAATGAAGTTTGTTAACCGACTAGCGGTTAACGAAGCTAACGTTTTGCATTAACTTGCCCAACTATGGTATTATTGCGTTAGTTTCTGATTACAGATCTTCAATCAGTATAGTATTGTTTTACTGCTTGTTGTATAATAACTTGCTTAGTAAAAACGTTGGCAAGAATAGGACTGATAGGCCAGGCTGGTGTTGTTTTAGGACTGCTTTAGTAGGCAATAGCTACGGCAACAGCCTCAAGTCTGCGAGAAATTTTGCAAAATCAACTTTTTGTGATGTCTCAAAATTACGAAATGCAGGGTTACCAATGCTACAAAGTCAAATGGATTAATCATATTTTGACGAACAAGAAGAATTGTGGAACAAGGTTAGGGGGCACCTCGTCATGACCTGAAGTAGCTTAGTTCTCATTTCTCCAATAAAACCGATTTCGAGCAGTATCTCTTTAAATAAAAACGGATGGTGCCTTGAGCAAAAATTATCGCAATTTTAGAGGTATCTTAAAGGATCACAGATAAGTGTCTTTTGGGCTTTTTAAAGCTAAACAGTTATTGCAATTTTGTAGTGTATTTACCAATGAACCAACAGACGAAAAAGCAAAAACTTGCGGACTATACTTCAGCTTTTGAGGTTTTGAGCTCAATTTCCTCTGCTGTCAAAAATTCTGCATTTTTATATAAAAAAAATACCGGTCTGCCGGCCCAATGCTAGCTTAAGTGAATAACTATATAATGTTCGTAATGTTTTGTATTCTTTAAGCTTCAGGATGGCAAAACTGAGATTTTACTAAAAAAATTATTTGCCACTTCGCCTCAAACAGTTTGGAGGCATTTAAGGAAACACTATATTACTTTCCTCGCGTTCAACTGCCTCCTATCCAGTGTCGCAACTAGGAAGGGAGCTAAGGGGCTTCAGCTCATCCCCTTAGCCAAGTTACTTTGAAGATTTAAACCCAAAATGCAAGCGCCTTAACGTGTTTTGGACTTGATTTGTAAGTAAGAAGGGGCAATTTAATTCCTTTAAATGGCCTTCAAACTTTGTAATTTTGTGTTTTCAAATGACTCCAAAAACGTTCAAAATGTGATCCAAATGGCTCTAAAATGGTAATTTTCGGCCGAAAAATCACAAAAATTGCCCAGCGGCTCGTTTGAGTAAAAAAGTTTGGTCTGCGCGCAGCCTAAATGGGATAGTTTAAGAACAAAATTATTTTAAACTTTTTTTAATTCGTCCTCACTTAGCGAAATCCTGGTTGGGCATCTAGTGATGCCAGCGAGGGCTTTTTAAACAACAGAATTTTAGAGAAAAAACATCAAAACCGAGCTCTTTCAGCAAATTTTCAACAGAAACATCCATGAACAGAGGTGAAATTGGGTTGAAGACCTTTTTGGAGATCACTTTTTTTTCTACGTTTTTCTCAGAAACATTAAGTGAAGACCTGTTTTTAGAGATCACCTAATTTTCAAAGCTGTTTACTAATATTTGCACAGTTCACATCGAACTTAAATCAAAAGCATCGGATTACATCAGATTTTCATCAAAAACATCAGATCTGCTGATGGCATCACTAGCCTACTCTCATCACCTTTCAAACTACTAACAATAAGTTATTGCGCCACATTGGTCCTTCTAATGCTTGAACGCCAAGCAGTTTAGTTATAAACAATTACTTTCAGTCGCAATTGGCATAAACATGAAATATATCCAAGGCCGCAATTTCTTGGTCAGTTAAATATTATAGCCATAAACTTATCACACACATACAAAAAAACAAAATCAGTCATAATTTTGAAAAACAAGCAAAAATCAAAATTGATTTAACCCCGATGGGGCATCATCAATTAAATTTTACTCAAATAAATCCATCAGTGAAAACAATTCTATTCATACATGCAAACTGCAAAAGTCAAGCAAGTGAAAATGGGGAGGGTTTGGGAAAGTAAGCACCTGATACTTGCTACACGCTTTGTGGTATTATTTATCAGAATGTAACTTAAAAAAAACGGAAAACTAACCTCGAAGTGGTGAAAGCCATGCCATTGGCGGCGCCAAACGTGGAACAAGCCACGGCTACCGGAACGATAAAACTGGCCTGCCCGAAAACTCGATTACCGAAAGTCTGAAACCGTATTCAACACCAATTATGAAAAAGCTTTATATGGATTTGTAATATAATACTAATCAAAAATGGTTATAGATGTAGTGCTATGAAAAACCATTGATTTTGTCTTTTTTGTATATTAATGTCATCTTAAACGCTTCTCCACTACCATTTGAAGGCGGCGGAAGATTACTTGCAACTTGTATTGTATGACACTTGCAATCTGTAAAAACCAGGTTAAACACTAGCAGGCATTAACAAAGTTATCCATGCTTTTAACCAGTAGGCTAGGAAAGATTAGTTGAAGTAGTTGGTACATTCTAAAAAACAAAGAAGACAGAACTCCCAAAAAATCAATCAAAATAAGAACCAAGTTCGCAAAACGAACTTGCAAGGCGATGGACCATGCTCGATGTGAAAGAACAAGGAATTGAATCACCGACTTCATACCCCTTGCGTGGTATCCACTTTTAAAGAGTCGACCAACTAATTGTATTAGGCTGGTGTTTGGCCTCAAAAAGAGTTTTATGAGATGTTGCGGAATGTTGGAAAGTACTCACAATAGCTACAGCATTGGAAGCGAGAACTTCACTCGGAGTCATACAGTGAAGTAGGCGATGTTTACCAAGATGTAGCAAACTGTAACCAATGGGATTCCGATCATTACGACCAATGGGAAGTTTCTAAAACAATAACATAGAATAGAGCTTAAAAAAAATGTAATCATCGTAATTTCATACGCAGTAAAATGAAATGGTACAACAGCTATGAAAATGTCACTCTAGAAAAATGATGCAATTTTTAAGCACACATAGATCATTGTTGTTTGAAAAGACATACTAGCAAAAGCAAAAAAATTACTAAAAATCCTTTAACAAATACAAAATATAAAGTCTTTACTGTGATTTTAACGTGCTTTTTTAACTAGGCAAAAATCTATGATGAGCATTAAGTCAACTGTATTACCTACTAAAACCTATTCAAATCAAATCGTTCATTACGTAATCGTTGTATTACGCCAAAGCGTGTAACGAGTTTGCAGGGCCCATCTGCACGTCATTGTGCCCGAGCAACACAGCTCCAACCTTTTGAAGAAACTTTGCAGCGGCGGCTTGCGATCTGACCGGCCAGAGATTTGAATCCCAAACCTGCCGCTCCAGAGGCAAAGCAAATTAATTGTCTTACTTGCGGGGATTTTGTATCTCTTCCGTGATATAATTCAATTGATTCCTAAAAACAAATTTCAACCACGAAAATCGAAGTAAATTTACAAAATGTTTTCAAATTTCCAGATACATTATTTGGTTTTTGATAAGCTCAATATTGGTACAAAATGTTTTCAAATTTACAGATACAGTATTTGGTTTTGATAATCTCAATATTGGTAATAAACGCTGTACTAAGGCTGTATTATGTTCAATTTGTTCTTTTTTCAATCTATATGGCTAAAGCAACTTAGTTCATAAATGAACATCAAAAAAATTGTATTAATAACTTGAATTGGTCCTAACCATGCCTGCAGGCCAGCAGTAGTCTTGCTAGATCAGAAAAATTAAAAAAAAACTCCTAATCTGCATTGTTATAGTTGCGGGAGTGACTATTTCACCTTAAAATTTTTAATTCAAGGACAATAAAGCAAAAATGAGAAATGTTTGTCTTCGCATTTTTTCATTAAGGGCTAAGATTAAGGTTTGAGTTAAGGTTTGGTTAGGATTATCTAGAATTTGGGGTTTAGTTTTAGAATAGGGATTTAACTTGGATTAGATTGGGTCGTCAGAATTAATAAATAAGCAAATAAAAATTTTAAGTGAAATAGTTTCTTCCTATAGTTTCTGTTGCAAACAATAAAAAATTTCCTGCTACATTCTTTTTCAATTCCAACAGCGACAACAAGAACGCTCACCATCCGTCATACGACCACAAACCGCTGTAGAATCCCAGCGCAATAGCCGAGAACGAACTCGTTGACCCGGCGAAGGCAGCATTAAAATTTTCCGTGTACCCCTGCCCCATCATCACGAACCCTCCTATCACTATAGCCACGATGATCGCCAGTTTCGCGATGGTGAAAAAGATCTGCACCGCCTTGCTCAGCTTCACGCTGAAGCAATTGATCGTCACAATCAACACTGCAAAAATGCAAAATCATTCTTTGAGAGGACATGTAAAATGATAATTAATCTGAGTTGATTTTAATAGAGAGATTTAATTAAACATTTTGCCATAAGATTTTAATTAAGCGTTAAGTTTCTGCACATGACCGTTTGTGGTCTCATCTCTAGAAAAAAAGAAAAACAATAGAAAGCATTGTATAAAAATCAGTGCCCTGTGAATAAAAGAGCATAATGCGCTTCCTAACTCCTAATAAAAGAGCATATCACGGATCCAACTAGTAATTTCAAAGCTGTGAAATTTAACCAATTCTAATCCACCATCTAGGAAAGCTTAACGAAACTGCAAATTAATTACCCTCAGAAGACTGGACAATTTTTCGATGGACCGTACGTGAGAAATTTCAGCCGCATAGAAAAAGTGGGGCCTCCAAAACAGGTAAAGATCTTTTTTGCTCACTTATATTAGTTGTGAAAGTGGGCAGCTCCGACTGCAACGTCAGAAAAAAATGAGGGCTGGCTGAATATATTTTAGAGCTAAATTGCTCCTGAGAATTCGTGACTTGTTGTAAACCTTAATGCTACAATTGATATCAAACTTGTTCCAGTGCTTCATGTACTTTATTAGTTTGTGTTATTCATGTACGATTGCATCGCTTAAAATAATAAAAGTTATGTCTCTATCTACCAAGTTGCCATATTGGTTAGGGAACAGCTAAATGACCTTTCGCTCTTCGAATCAAACAACTGCTTGCCAAACTTCGAAAAGCGGACGCTTCGCATATTCTTTTTTTATGGCAAAACGTTAAGCAGGAACACTGTGAAAACCAATTTTTACAGTTTTTCGTTTTGCCTAATCGGGAACTGAATCAAGTTTATCGTTTCAGTAGCAGCTGCTCTATTCTCTCGACCACTGATTGGTTACGTACTTACATATGCACAAAGCTGCTGCACATTTTTGAACCACCGCAGGAGGTGTGCATCCATTGTAAAAAGGAGTGGTGACGTAATTCGCGAAACCAATGGAGATAATCGCGAATGCAGATGGTTTCGTCACAATGACTGTCGTCCAAGCAAGCAGGAACGCAATCATATTACCGTACACTGCCCTCAAATAAGCATACGCTCTTCCAGATTGCTTGATCATTAATCCCAGTTCAATGTATGTGAGTGCACCTGAGGAAAAGGAATTAAAATTAAGCAATTGAATTGCTGAAGCCAGTTGGCCACGTAATTATCGCTCTCGCCACTTCACTGAATGGAAGAGATGGGATTCGATTTTCAAGCCGGTAAATTCAAACGTGGCACTGCCGAAAACGGCTCGCAATACTGGTAACATCTTTTTGTAACAATCTGAGTTATCAATACGGTTAATAATATACATATGAGCCACATTACACTAACTGGCTACACGCTTTAACATAATATCGCAAGTATGATGAAGATTTTCACAAAAAAATTGAAATCAGTTTTGTATATTCACGAAGTATGGATGTTTCATCATCCTTTAAACAAGAGCAGCACGACCATATAACCTCTGATTCCCCATCTTTTCTATTAATTCCTTCTTTTTAAATCCCAATTATACACATACTTAGAGTAGCCAGAACTCCACATCCAGCCCAAACGCACAAACTTGCTCCGACGGAGTTGACATTAGCCAATATACCAACAGGAGAGAGGAAAATTCCTGACCCGATCATGGATCCAACGACCAACGCTAATCCGCCGATACGGCCGACTCAAAAATAGATACAAATTAAAGTTCTGCCAGGCCTTTACGGGTCGGAGTCCCAAAAATCGAGCCTAAGGCAAATACAAATTGCAAAAGTTGTTTTACACCAAATTCGTTTTTGTAACACTTTTGTGAAGTTATATAGAGTTAAAATATTAAATATTGATTTATTAAGGCCCTGTCTCAATCAGGCGATAATTTTTTCGGTGGAGACATAAATCTTCCATTTCGGCAGAAAATGCGTAAGATTTGCGTCGAAAAAATGCGACAAATTTTCCGGAATATTTCTGAACCGGGGCGTTTTTAGGGGGGGCATGGTGCCATGCCCTCCCCCCTTTGGGTCGCCAGGATAGTATAATTAGCATAGAATCGCCAGGATAGTATTGCAGCATCCCCCCCCTTTGTAACTTGGGCAGAAAGTTTGAACACACAAACGGATAAAATCTGGGTTAAGACCTTTTTTTACATTTTTTTCTTTGGTCTTCACGTAATTTTGGCCCAAAAACCGGACTAAATTTGAGTGAAAACCTTGCTTTTTTGGTCTTCACCTAAAGTTGGGCCAAAAACCGGACTGATTCTAAGTGGAGAAATTTTACTTTTCGTCTTCATTATTTTCAACTTTCCTGGTCCCCCCCTCTTTCGAAAATCCTGCGTACGCTGCTGTTTCTAAAATGTGCGTTGGAAAATTTCGGAATTTTCGTATGCATTTTTAAACCTTGCCTCCACCGAGAATTTCCCAAATCTTCCAATATGCGGAAATTCCTCAGCGAAAATTAACGGAAATTCTCATAGAATTCTCGGAGGAGCAGGTATGCTCTACCCAAATATTCTAAAAGAAATTTCGATAATTTTCGCTTCGAAATTTCTGCAAAGCTGAAGATACAAGAAATTTTCGGTGAAGCATACATTATTTGTGAAAATGTGCGTAGCCTATATACTCGCAAAGAGTAGTTTTCTTGACAAAAGTCTCAAACACAAATGCAGCAAAGCAGGCTTTATGACCAGCCAAATAAAGAATATAGTTTAGTAAATTTGGTTAAAAGCTTACAAAAACTTATTTTGCAATTAGGCCTAATCAAGGCTTGCCCAATCATCAGTTCGTGCCCAAGCATATTTTTTTGGAATCATCTATTTGTATGTAAGCGAACTCTTGTCGTAAAGACAAGGATACGTCTTTGGTGTACTTCAGACGACAGCTTTTCCAAATCTGGCGTTTTTATGCGCCGAAAGTTTCTCAACTCTGGCACCATACAAACACCAATCACAGCGAAAGAATTCTTGACCTAGAGTAACACGCACATGGAGTATTTCTTCACAATGTAGTGGAAGAAAGTTATGGAAAATTATGCTGGAAGAAATATCAAAAACTTTTGATATTTCTTCCAGCATAATTTTCCATAATTTTTGCAAAAATTTTCGCGATTCGGAATATTCTCAAAGGAAACATAAAAATGCCAGCGGAAATTCCAAAATTTTCCAACGCACATTTCAGAAATATTCCGGAAAATTTGTTGCATATTTTTAACGCAAATCTTACGCAATTTCCGCCGGAATGGAAGATTTATGTCACACTGAGAAAATTATGGGAAAATTTTCGGAATTTCTCGCGGAAATTCCTGGTGGAGACAGGGCCTTAATAAATGCAAGATTTGGAAAAGCTGTCGTGTGAAGTAGAGACGTATCCTTGCCTTTACGACAAGAGTTCGCCTACATACAAAGAGATGATTCCAAAAAAATATGCTTGGGCACGAACTGATGATTGGGCAAGCCTTGATTAAGCCTAATTGCAAAATAGTTTTGTAAGCTTTTAACAAATTTACTAAACTATATTCTTTATTTTGCTGGTCTTACAGTTTGCTTTGTTGCAGTTGCTTTTGAGACTTTTGTCAAGAAAACTACTCTTTGTTTGACCTTGCGAGTATATACGCACATTTTCACAAATAATGCATGCTTCACCGAGAGTTTTTTAAATCTTCCGCATGACAAAAATTTCGAAGCGAAAATTGTCGAAATTTCTTTTGGAACATTTTGATGGAGCATACCTGCTCCACCGAGAAATTCTATGAGAATTTCCGATAATTTTCGCTGCGGAATTTCCTCAGATCGGAAGATTTGGGAAATTCTCGGTGGAGACAAGGCCTTATTCGTTGTCAAGCAGGAGATGAAGCAAACGGAATTTATTTGTCCTATAGTTCGTTAGAAACTTAAATATTTACCGATCATGATTTGCTTTCAAAAACACGACAGAGTGCACAGTCATGATGAGTTATTGTCAATATTTTATAATAAGTTGTGTTAATTTTGCGCAGACCATGAAGCAACTTTGTTTGAACATTGAGCCAACCATCCCGATGTCAAAAGTGCATAACATCTTGAGTGAAACTGCAATATTTAACCAATAACAAAAAGCCGAATTGCACATATATAATAATAATATAGCAATTTATATTCATTTCCCTTGAGATAACACCAATAGGTGTCGTATCGATATTATTTGACTAAAGGGCTATTGAAACAAAGAAAATAGCTTTGCAGAAATAAACTCAATACGCAATAGAGGTATTAAGCTTGCAAAATACTTGCATCAAACAGGGGTGACATACTCAAAAGCTACATTTAAATAACATGTTTCAAACGTTTTTTGAAGCATTTCAATACTTTGATGAAATTTCTCCGACCATTCTTAATTTGTGAGAAAAGATTTGAACAAAAAAATTTCATTGGTTATTAAAAAATTGCGTTGCACCCATTTATTGGAAAGATCGACGCTCGCGTCGCGTGTTTCTTTGTTTTTACTCGGCCATTTTCCAACTAACGAGTGGGAAATTTCAGACTTTTGCTTATAACTCGAGAACGGATTGGTCTTGCTACATGAAATTTTGACAGCGGTTTGAGATTTATGAGTTATATGTTTGTACCAAAATTCGAGGCAATAGGTCACGTGACTTTGATTTTAGAACCCGAAAACCGCCACGCAAGTTTGGCGTAAAAAGCGGTCTCAGTCAAAAACGGCTTAAGTACGGCAAAAAATATTTCATATGGTTGTATGTGTTAAGATACCCTTTCATCCCAACCAATCCACTTTTGGCCACGATGAGGTTCATTTCTTTTTTTTTCCTTTTTTTTACTTCCTTTTTTTGTACGCTCTTCTTCTCCTAAACCACAAAACATGGAAATCTAATTTTTGTGTAAAGTTGTTGAGCTGCAAACGCAATTATTTCTCCCGAAATTTTTTGGGGCAACTCCACCGGGAACCTCCCCAAAATGGGGCCCCAAAAAAGCAATTTTTTAAACAGCTCAAGCTAGAGTGCTAGTTAGTTTTGATATCAGTAGATATTTAACAAACAAACATTTTGACATAGTTTGAGAATGCCACCTCCCCGGGGACCCCCCCAAATGGACCCCCCAAAAATCAATTTTTTGAACGGCTTAACTTAGAGAGCCAGTTTGTTTTGATATCAGCAGATGTTTAACAGAGAAATATTTTGACATAGTTTGGGGGTGACAGTTCCCCAGAGATTCCCCAACTGGACTCCACCAAAATCAATTTTTTGAATGGCTTAACTTGAAGTGCCATTGTTTTATGATATCAGCAGATATTTAACGGACAAATATTTTAACATAGTTTGGGGGTGCCACCCCCCGGGGACCCCCAAATGGACCCCCAAAAATCAATTTTTTGAACAGCCCAAGCTAGGGTGCCAGTGTTTTATGATATCAGGAGATATTTAACTGACAAATATTTTGACTCTATTTTTCTGGAGGTTCCATAATCAGATATTTTTGAATAATTGCCGATTTTACGGTAGACAAAAAGTACTTTTGAGCGTCACAGCATTAGCTATGCGTCGGTCGTTCACTGGGTTTGCTGGCAAACTCCCATCTAGTTTTCGTTTATTTTTGCTAATTCCAACCACGGTTTACCATAGCTATCGTAAGTTAAAACTGAACGTTGTTATTATTTGGAATTGTACATTTTGCATTTTGGAATTGAACTCGGTCTCGTTTTATCTAAGACTAAAAACTTATAATCCCCAGTAGGGTAACTAAGATTTAATTAAGCCTGGGGGGGCAAAAGTTTTAATAGAATTTTTTTGCATTTTTCGTCTATTTTAAGTCACGACCAAAACGAAAGAAAAGGTTTTCGCCAGAAATTTGGTGCATTTAAGATGGTAAGTATCTGTATAGGACCCATTTTTAGATAGGGGCTCACATTTAGCCGTCAGGGGGCCACATCTGAGCTCCCCCGGTCAGTTATCACTATCAAAACCAATTACTCACAAACATAAAACCAATAATGATAATAAAACTGCTTAGAAAAATAACTTCACGAATAAAAAATGATTAATTCGTACCTTTTTCCAAAAACTTTTGAACATCTTAATTGCAATCAATGATGTAGCGAAAAGATTCTATTCTATTCAATTGCTAAAATTTCACCTACTGAAGCGGTAAACTCAAGTTTGATTCTCGGTTCAATCGAACCAAGGATTGTAAAAATTGGTATCACAGTTTCCCTACTTGATGTTTAACTTTTAAAAGGACGGTGAGAAATCTTCACCGTGTGTGGTAAACCGATGCACACGACAATCGTAAAGTCTGTCACGACAATCGTAAGTTCTCTTTGATATGCCCTCTGATCAGACCAACTTCACGAAAGGAAAAAGCTAATTTTGATTAGTGATTCAGTGGAAGAAGATAGCTTGGTTTGAAAATTTGAATGTGATTTTTGAATTAAGTCTGCTTGCTTAATTTAGTTCGAATCGCACCTTTTTGAATGGAGGGTTTAAAATTAACTACCAAAATTAAGCAACAGGCCCACAAGAAATTATATTTAAGTGTTTTTCGAAGCAAACTTGTAGCCAAATCTTTTTTCTCAATAGAATTTGACGAGCTTGGAATAGCTTTCTCCTATTGGTTCGGAGCCGAAAAGTTCTTTCTGCATTATGCTTTCATGCAATACGGCTAATGTCATATGAAATCATGATAAACTTTCTTTCCAGCACGGATCTTATGAATTGATACTAAGTTTTGTTAGATCCACAACATCAGACCTAACTGTTCGTGGATGGTTTGTGCATATATATGCCCTCTTCGTTTGAGACCTGCAGTATATCGTACAATTGCTATACGGACTTTGTAATCTTTGCGAGTTTTTTTTGGTTAAAAAAATGTAACCAACCTCTTTTTTTAGCTCCACAACACCTTCCTTGGAGTCATCAGTGGAATCCGAAAACTTTCTTTTTCTTATTGATGTATTCGACATTCTTGTTACGTTACACAACGTCTATTAATTTAGAATTATTGTAGCTACGTAGCTGGCACTAAATACATCACAATTTTGACCTTTTTTATACTTTGCTGCATTCTCTATGCCATAAAACAAGAAGCAAAGAGAATTGCGTGAAGGTGCGGATTCGATTTTGGATGTCATTTGACCGAGAGAGCTTTGATTACGCGTCGTAGTCACGACCGCACCCAGATTCTAGAATCTCGGGGTTCAATTCGCACCCTGGTTAAGTTGTTTTGATATTGGATAAGAACAACTAAGTTTAATACGATTATATCTCTTATAACAGACCTCAAATAGGCACAGCAAGTTACATTATCTAAAATCAGGCGAAAAAAAACACAAAATCAATCGGAAAACTTGGTAATGAACAATTTCAAAAGCGGATGTGGAGTGGGTAATCATCCAAAAAGGTATACTGTATATACTAAATACAAGCGAATGCTACTTCTTCAATTTCTAGCAATGATTGGTTATAACTTATTCTGCGTCGCAACAGAGTAGTCAAAATTACACGTTAAACGCCAAACATTTATTTTAAAAGTACAGCCAAAATTTACTAACATATTTCGAAGTTTGACAGCTATTACTGATGTTTATTATTCTTTGCTTTTTTAAACAGTGCATTAACAACCCTTGCTTTTCTACACTGATAAACTTATGTGTGCTAGTTATTAATTATGATGCAGTAGAAAGTATAGGTTTGATGTTACTTACCCAGAAGTGGCCCGCCAAAGGTTTAAAAATGGCCACCAAAGGTTTTTGCGTTGGTTGGCTGGTTGATGCTTCCGCGCTGACGTTGTGAGTTGCAGAAAAATACCACATAATCCTTTTTTTAAAACACCGATCAAACCTGAGCGAAGACCTTTTTTGTTTTTTTATTTTTATTATTTTGATCTTCACCTACTTTTTGACAGAAAACACCGATCGAATCTGAGCGGAGACCTTTTTTTTTTGGTCTTCACCTACTTTTTGGCAGAAAAATCGATAAACTATAAATTTTGGCTCGCCAAACTTTTGGAACAGCAAATTTGGCCCGCGGCTGAAAAAGGTTGGACGCCCCTGTATTAGGAAGTTCTTTGTAAGGACTCATAGTCAACTGACTTTGGTGAGCATATTTAATCATCTGACAGGTGTTTACTTAACCGATTATTAATTACGAAATTCCGCGAGTTAACTAGTAGCAGTGTTAATTCCATAAATCATCGTTATTTGTTTCATCATATTTCGGTCGAAATCAGATTAAAAGTAATACATAAGTGTTATGAGTTAGCAAAAATGATATTCCGTGAATTTAAGTTAAAATGATACTTGCTTATCATCAAACAATTGATCTCACCACAAGCTGCGGCAGCTTGTCCCTCTTAAAGTATTCGAAATTTCAGGATTACGGTAATCAAACGATATTGTACGAGGCTCGTGTACTTAAGTAAAATTTTAAATATTAAATGTTGCCAAAAGTGGTATTTCGATGACATTGCGTAAAACAGGGATGTTCAAAGTCCTTACTGTTACAGTAAGTTAGCTTGCTTTGGATTCAAACAAAAACCTTTCGCCTTGCAAGATTCCAACCACTATGTATTCGAACAGAAAACCTTTTATAACATGAGAAAAGGCACGCCAATATCGATCATTGATAAGATGTCATGTTTACTTTCGCCGTACGTAGTAGACGAATTGTTTTGCTTAGTCATGTTTAGTTTTTTCTTTCTTGACCCCTAATGGTGCGTAGCGGATTGGGATAAAAACAAGTTACTTTCTCTGTTTGCAAATGTTGATTTTACTAGTATTAATGGAAATGTAGTGATAAGTTGATTATTGTTTTGCATTCGTCTTAGTATTTTTCAATACGATTAGTTTTGCCGGTGGCGATGAATAATTCACCCACTTTTGCAAAACAAAACTTGTTTTGGACAATGTTTACGAAAAATAGCCTTTTTTTCCCTTAAATTTCCTCGTGGTTTTTATTCTATTCTTCATAATTTTTCTCTATAAATGCCCTTGCAAAAACACCAAATCATTTCAATTGACTCAAAACGTTGAAATAGATTTGAGATAAATGAATTACTGTTCGATTGTCGATTTCTTGATACGATTCTGCTCATTATACCGTCTCAAAATAGTTGGTAAGTTTTGTGCATTTTATTTTCGATATTTGAATTGATTTGTGAACGTTATATTGCAAATTTGGATTTGTTATTTTGCTTTGATAATTATTTCTCTTTTCTAATGATGCTATACGTAACAGCCTGAAGCTGAAATAATGTTAATTCACTCACAAAGAATGTTAATTGTTTTACACTGGTAAAACCGATCTGTGCCTGCTATCTATCGCATTGTGATGTGTTTATTTTAGAAAACCGTCAAAGTTTTGCGTCGGAGTTCACGTCAAAGTTTTGCGTCGGAGTTCACGTCAAAAGTTTGGCGTCGGAGTTCACGTCAAAGCGTCAAAGAGTCGAGCGTCAACTGTGATTCGAAAGACGTTGATTCTAGTGATTGTGATTTGTGCACCTTAGTCAATAGTGAACTGTTCGAATTGTGAACTTGGGTGTGCTTGACGAGTCATCTCTATCCGGTCGGTATTTGCGCACGTTTAAGACTGTGGCCGAGTTTTCCTGTAACACTTCCCTCGATGAAATTTTTTCCATGCCGCTACCAGCCTTCAACTATTTTCCGCACAAAATTACTCTGCAGATATGCGAGTCGCTGAGTAAATCAGCTTCAAAGACTTTTATTTCGTTGGTTTTATCTACTTTTACGAGCCAAAATGTCTCCAAATTAGGTCAAAGGTTTTTTTGTTGGTGGCCTTCATTCTTTTAGTAGACTCATTATTGATCCGCGGGTACCTTCGCGTGGTCTCATTTGGCACTCCTTCAAATAGTTGGAACATCCCTAGCGTAAAACCTTGCAGCGATAGAAAAGGATGCACCCAAACTTTAATAAACTTATGACGTCATCATCCTTTGATCCTCAGAAGAGTATAATTTCTGCAATTTAGAATTTTTGCAAACGATAAATTTTTAGCTGAACCATACTACAATATTTTCTTTATTATTGCGTAAATTAAGAATTACGTAAATTAAGAAAGCATAACTTTTTTAAGTAAACAAATTGTAGTGCGATTTGTGGCGTTTTTTCCGCTGGCAATTTATAGTGACTGTCGCTACCTCAATGCTAGAAAAAAAACGTCTAGTTAGTGTGATTCATCAGTCATATTTTCTAACGACGTGATTAAGTTTTTTACTTTTCAGCACCTCGCAAAGCCGTTGAGAGGGGGGTAAAAATACCCAGACCGATAATTTTTTGAAACCCGCCCAAATTTAGGAGCTTGAAGGGTTTCAATCAGGGATGTGGAAGCAGTCAAATTTTTAATGCTTTTGCTTCCAGCTTTTCTTGAAGTTTTATGCTTCCGAGTTCGCTTCCGCTTCCTCACCTTTGGAATTTTTTGCTTCAGCTTCCAGCTCCGGATAGAATTAGTCGCTTCCGAGTTCGCTTCCGCTTCCAGTCTCTTTTGTCAAAGTGCTTCCGCTTCCACAAAAATTTAACCGCTTCCACATCTTTGCTCAGTATGAAACAGTGGTCGAGTGGATAGCGATCAGTGGTTGAGTGGATAGAGCGTCTGCTACTGAAACGGTAGACACGGGTTCGATTCCCGGTTGGGTTCAACCAAAAACTAAAAAAATTGGTATTCACTGCTTCCCTGCTTGACGTTCAGCAATTAAAGGGACAGTGTGAAGCCTCCACCGTGTGTGTCAGGGCATGGTAAGGAATGAAATGAAATGAAAGACGATTTTTCCACATTCCCTTGTGGCAATTTTCTTCCATTCCATTTCCATTTTATACTAAAATTTTCTTCCACACTCCATTCCACACTTCCATACCAAAGAAATTTTAGACTGGAAGCAATGCAACGTATATTTTGCTGCTTTGCATCTTTGCAATGTTGTAAGCAACCGCTCGTGAAGGTGCGTCAACAATATTAAGATGCAACAACCGGTATCTGGTATGCATATTGAACATGGTTTAATGCATTGGCGTAGCCAGGATTTTGGATTGGGGGGAGGGCTAAACCGTAAATCACATGCAATGACGTCATCAAAATTTTTTGAAAAAATAGACTTTTTATGGAACAAAGAATGAAAGATCAAAAACTGGGGGTCTGATTTAGCACGTAACCAGGATTTGCTAAAGAAAAGATACTAAAACCACAAGTTAAAAAGTTTTACTTACACATCAAAATTGGGAGACGTGGTAAGCAAATTAGCGCAACTCAAATGTGTCACAGACGGGCCTGGAGGCGTAGCCACCAGCCGCCGGAGGCTATGGGAGTCTGGGGGAAAGCACCCAGCCGCTGGGCTTTTGTGAGTTTTGAGAAAAAAATGGCTATTTTAATGCCATTTGGATCACGTTTTGCACGTTTTCAGAGTCATTTAAAAGAACAAAATTTTTAAGATTTGAAAGCCAATTGAACAAATCTCTCTCTTTACTTCAGGTCAAGTCCAAAACACGTTTAAAATCTTGCATTTTGGGGTTAAATTTTGTAACTTGGCCTGGTCAGGGGAATCAAGGTACATTGCTTTCTGCAACGTTTTTAGCATTAAATCATTCACTCAAAGATTTACTTTGAAGATCTTCGTTTTGTCCTAAAAATAACCAGTTTTAGTAACTAATATGTACGACCAGGAGCCCAGGTACTCTCGATTCAACTTCAATAATTTGTTCAATAAGCATTTCCGCTGGCTAAGTTTTCTCAAAAACATTTTGTCGCGTGAAAACTGACAAGATGAGATGGATTGATATTTAAAGTTGGTAGGTGGTGAAGGTGGAATTTAAAGTTATTTCAAGTTAGAACATTACGTGCAATAAATGGTTACTAATCATGTTATTGCAATATAAAAGTTAGCTGGGGCCTGAAACATATTATTGCCTAAAAAAGTTAGATGAGGGCCTGAGATTGCGCCTTTTAGAACAAAAACACTAAATTTCTCCCGGCTTGGACATTTAAATTGGTTGGCAAAAATTTAAATTGAGATGGCCCTGGCTCCCTGGTTGTCAATATTGCTAATTGCTGTTGTACGCATGTACTGTTACGTCCAAAAAATGCTAAAAAAACTGAATAAATAGGCTTCGTGTCGTCATTTTTATCATTAATAGCATTTCAATTGGGAGGGAGGCAGAGGGCCTGGGCCCCCTGGTTACGCCTGTGGTTGAATGATAACCATACAAGTTTGCTCTTATATTAAGTATAAAATTTTTCATAACCAAACAGCTAAAGAACTTTTACCGTAATAAAAATACCAAGCTTTAACACCAAAAAGAATTATTGTAAGCTGAAAAACTAAAAATATAAATGAAATTAAGCTGAAACGGGAATGAAATAGCAAATACGAGTTTTTGTGACGATGTAAGAAAACAAAATTTAGAATTTGGCAAATTGTCAATCTCATAAAAAATAAAGAACAAAAAAACAAGTCAAACCTGTCAAAGTCGTCTACTATAACATTAATGCTGCAAATTGCAATGTGCGTACAGTGATGCAATACGTATACTTTTTGCGCAATATAAACAACCAAAGCACCGCAGTTTGTCGACAAATAATATGCGTAGATATTGAAATTGAATACTTCTGTGACAATATTATTTATCACCACCCGACATCGGTATGGTATTTTTCTGTAAATACAATGCACAAAATCCAGTATGGAATTGGCATGGAAGAATGGAAAATTGTCTTCCATTCCATTCTTGAAATCTTCCATTCCAGTCCATTCCATTCTGGCATCTTCCTTATTCCATACCAAAATTTCCATTCCATTTTGCATTCCATTCCATACCATGCCATGGTTGTCGATTCCTTATTATTATTAATATAATCGTTACATTTTACCCCAGAGTTGCAGCCAGCTTGAAAATTCGGAATCGCCTGATTTTGAAAAAATTGCTTCCGCTTCCAGCTATTTTTTAACACTTTCGCTTCCGAGTTCGCTTCCAACATGTTTCATCAAAGTGCTTCCGCTTCCACAAAAAATAAACCGTTTCCACAGCTTCCGCTTCCACATCCCTGGTTTCAATGTTGCACTCAACAAGCACCTATCACTCTGGGGGCCGGAATCCCGATAAAACTCAAAAATCAATTTCTGAGAAAATTCGAGGTCCAATTGTGGCGAGGACCTTTTTTTTTTGCTTCTGGCCTCTGAATTTCTCTGAATGTACAGTTTGTGAGCCCGTTCGTGTTTCTATCCTCCCCTCAAGCCCTACTTTTCTCTCAATGACCCTGTCACTTCGTAGCGTAGGTTAAGTTTGTCATGGAATCGATATCGACTCGACTAAAAATCTGAAGCTTGCTTGATTGATCAAATTATACCGCTACAGTATGCCGAACTTATAGAAAGAACGTAACTTGCTGAGGAATCAAAAAACACTCTTTACCACTCGTTTGCTTGCTGATGCAACAGTACTAATTTTAATCTCTGCTCTGAAGCATTCAGGGAGCAATAATCAATCAGCGCTATGAAGAATAACCAGCTAATACTTTGTTTAATGGTGGCGGCAATAAAACAAAAATAATGTTATTTTATCCCAGCAACTTACAATTGCGATTGCTGATCGAAGCGTTAAACCAAACTTGACTGATTAACTTCAAAAACTCGTCACCTATCTGCACTAAAAACATTGTTGATTTTGCGCTAACTATAAAACAAAAAAACGTTTAAACCACTAAAACTCAAAATTAATTGTTGGAAGGAGTGTTTTTGTCTGATTGAGCAAATTAGGCTGCTGCTGGTTTGTTTCCAATCAACAACCTCCGGTTCGACTCGCTGTTGATGAAAGTCAATGCTGCGGTAACTTTTCAAGCTTTCGAATAAATTTTTTCATCTTCTCATGATTTTTTGGTTTATAAGACTCTCATACGCTTTTGTTTCTTTTTGAAAGAAACAAAATTATATAATACGCTGGATTTTGATAGCGCCCTGTTGACAATTGATTGATCAATAAAACGTTTTAAAAAACTTGTCATGAAAAAACGAGATTTTATTGTACGCTTTTTTGAGACCGCTAATACATAAACAAAAAACAAATACCTACTAAAAAACAAACAGAAAAGGACAAAGACGAAATACAGAGCACAAAACAATTTTGGCGCGCAATTATATGCGCTTTGGGATTTGCAACGACAGAGAACCAAACCCTAAACCTTTGTATTTGCAGTCTGATTCTGCATCAAATGATCAAGCACATCATTACATCAACGGCCGAGGTTGAAATATCACTGAGGTGTTAAGCTTCTAGCCAACTTGCCACCAGTCTATAAGTTATAATCTTCTTCCCTATAAGTGGTCATTTTTCAATGCTCAACCTTAAGCAGGGTTGTGGACATAGGCGTAGCCAGGATCTTTGATTGGGGGGGGCCCAAACCACAAATCACTTGCAATGACGTCATCAGAAGCCTCGAAAGAGGAATTTTTTGTGGGGGCAAAGATATCTTAGAATGGAAGATCAAAAGCCGTGGCCTAGTGCTGGCATCTAACTAGGAACTCGTTCAAAGGGGAAGTCTTAAACCAATAGTTAAAATGTGAAAATGTCTAACTTAGGAAATGTGTGTTGAGTAAAGAAGTGTACTGTAATTCAAACGTATCATTGAGGGGGTCTGGGGGCGAAGCCTCCAGCCGCTGGGCGATTTTTCGTAAGTTTTTGAAAAAAAAGCTGTTTTAACACCATTGGATCACATTTTGCACGTAGGTCTATTCAAAGCCATTTGAAAGTACTAGATTTTTAACATTTGAAAGCCACTTGAAAAAATTAAGTTGTTCAGTCTTTCTTTTGCTAGCAATTTAAGTCCAAAACCCGTTTAAAATCTTGCATTTGGGAGTTAAATTTTGGAAGTGATTTGGCCCAAGTAGGGGGAAGTGAAGTACATTGCCTCCTGCAATATTTTAGCAGAAAATAACAATCCACTGGAAGATTTTCCATAGAGATTATTGTTTTGTCATGAAAACAACCACTTATAGGCGTACATATACGGCCATGTGGCCCAGGCCCTCACAATTCAAAATTTTGTTCAATGTGCATTCCTTTACTATTGCTAATTTTTTTCAAAAGTATTTTGTGCGTAAAAACTGGCGAAGTGGAGGTGAATTGCTACCAAAAAATGTACAATAGATGGTTACGCCTACTATCCTTGTTATTGCCCGGGTCGGATTTACTTTGTGTTTGGCCCCAGGCACTTTGGGATTTTCGCAATATTTTCCTGCCAAATACAAGTGAAGACCAAAAAAATTCTTATACGAGCGCGGACCCCCTGGCACTCTGCCATATGTTAAATCCGTCCCTGGTTATTGCATTACGTTCATAAAAAGGTTAGATGAGGGCCTCAGTTAGCAACTTTTAGGATAAAAACCTTCAATTTCCCTCGGGTTATATGTTTAAATTGGTTGGCAAACATCAAATTAAAGGGTTCCGGGCTCCCTGGATCAACAGTATTGTTAGGGGGGCATTTCAATTGGGGACCATTTAAATATTATTGTAGGGGGCCCATTTAAATTGTTTGGCAAAAACTATATTGAAGGGGCCTGGGGCCCCCTAGATCAATAATGTTGCTGGGGGCCTATTCAAATTGGGGGCCATTTAAATATTTTTGTAGGGGCCCATTTAAATTTGTTGGAAAAAATTAAATTGAAGGGGCCCAGGCTTCATGGATCAATATTGTTGTTGGTGGCCCATTTGAATTTGTTGGAAAAAATTAAATTGAGGGGCCCGAGCCCCCTGGATCAATATTATTGTTAATTTCTGTTGTACGCGTGTACTATTGTACACGAAGATGCTAAAAAAAACTGAAACTGAGGAAACAATAGTCTTTTTTGTGACATTTTTATCATTGGTGGCATTTCAATAGGGGGGAAGGAGGGCGGGCCCCCCCTCTAGCTACGCCTATGCTTGTGGATACTAATTTCTTAAACGACCTGACTCACAATTGTATTCAAACCCATCCTTTAGTTGAAACTGATTAGATTATATAAACCTGAGTTTATGCAAAAAATCTTATCCAACTATAAATTTGAATGTAATTGTTAAAAAAAATTTTTTTGCAGTAACACACTAACACAGGTTTGCATTGAATTATATCATATTTTCTTTGAAAGACACTGATTAGATTGCATTTGTTTATTTGTAATGAAAATAAAGTGCGACCAATTTCATACAAAATTAAAGCGCGATTGAAGTAATGTTGCAATTAACATATTTAACAATACCATACGTCTCATACTGTAATAAAAGTTTAAATACGCAGTAAAAAAATCGGAAAAGTTGTCTTAAAAATCACGAAAGCCTTAGATAAAGCACTTTAAGTAGCACAGCGCTTCAGAAAATACGATAAAACTGATGAGTCTTGAGCTTTTTTTATCACTTATCTCCAGCAGCAGGTCTTCTTGAATCAACAAAATGATAAACTTGAGTCTAAAAATAATGCATGTGCGTGAAACAATTAGGACAAAAGAGGAGATCGATGATTCTTCAAAGTACAGTAAATGAGGTCCGATCAAGAATTATACTTCTGAAACGGACCGAACAATTCCTGTAACCCAGATGAATTTCTGTAATGAGATTACTGTAATCCAGAATGAGGAGACCTGTCAATTTTCGTAAAGTATGGATATTTTTTTAAAAATTTTAACCGAAGTAAAACATCAATCCAGTCACGCCGAAGTTTCTACTAATCTTAAAGACCTTGGTACTTTCGAAGATTTTTGCGATATTTATTTCGTCGGGTGCAAAGCACTAACTACTTCACTGTCATCATATTACAACGCACTTCGCATCAAAGCGCCTCTATTGGCTGAGAAAATACCGATATGCTCTACCTTAAAAGCATTTAAAATTGTAAAAATACTACACAAACGTAATATGTTCGCTCACAATAATTAACAATACAACAAACTAAATTAAACTCTTTAGCTGAGGAAACAGGAAAGAACAGAAAGCTCAATTGAAAATAACACAGCGGAATACTGTAAAAAGGATTGAAAAACGTTTCCTTTTATTACTTTTAATATTTGTTCATATCGAATATTGTTAACCTTAATCAATTTTATTCTTTTCAAAAACACTTTACGGAATTTCAGCTGTGTCATTATCGAATAAATTTATTCAAGAAGCTATTTACCGTAATATTTTAAGAAAAAAGGTTGCTTATTCTTTAAAATTGAACGCTTTCTTTTCTCATTGAGTTTTCCGAAATACTTTCAGTCTCTTCTTCCTCGTCATCTACTTTTGGAGGAGGAACTACTTCAAGAAGCTCTTGAAGAAATCTAGTGACAGGGGCTGAAAAAGTAGTAGAGTGAAACAAAGGCAATACATCCAATTTTCGCACAAACAAATGAAAACTTAATGCAGTGTTTGTAGAATAGAAATATAGTCTCTATTTTATCCATTACTTTTTTTATGGATTGCTGTACATACAAAATCCGTATTTATACAGTACTTAGCATATCAGTAATTTAAACATCAACTAAAAAACGTTTGCCTTCATTCATTTTATCTTTTTCTTAATTTTAGCCACAATTTTTCTAAATTAAACCAGAAAAGCAAAGAAATTTACGTTAAAAACTTTTAAGCAAATCAACAGCATTACCGATTTCAAATGCAACACACAACAAATAACAAGAACAATATAGAAATCTCCACAAAATAAACTTACTCATAAACGGAGGTACTTTCTTAAAGTACACCAGAGGGAAGTAAAAGATCAAGCCAGCTAGGATGAAAATGGCGGCCACCAAGTAAGCCAATGAAGCTTCCTCTAAAAATGGGGCCACGATGAGGTACAAAGATATGATGAAGCAGATCGCAGGGATGAGAATGAAAACCTAAAATTTTGATTAGAATTAATCTTTTTTTTTTCGGAAGAAAATGTCAAGAAATTTGATTTTGCACAACCAGACACTTTTCGGTAAACGTTATGAGGTCGTCTGACCAGACTGTTGATAAGTTATACTGTATCAAGACATACTGTATATAGAACCAAACACTTCGCTGGTCCAAGCCTTACCACTATGCAGTGGCAATCTCTGCTGGATCATGCAATCGAGATTTTTGTAAAAGTATTTCATGTTGACAGTCAATTCCACAACCACAGAATTACATTAAATATAAAATTTTACCTTAAATGGTCTTTCCCAATCTGGTCTCCTGAACCTAAGCACAATCACAGACAAGAAAGTGAGGCCGTAGAAAATCCACGAGGCAAATGTGAAGTAATCGATTAGCGTTGAAAAACTGGAGGCATCAGGAATAATCATGATCAGTGCAATGATAGACTGAAAAATTAATAGGGTAATTGTGATTACTGATTGAGTTACATTGCCAAAGCCCAGGGAACCATTAGCAACGGCAAATCTTAGAGTCAAGATTTTGCCTTCCTAACACACTCTCCTTGATTAATGCAGAAGCTGTAATAAAATTGACCAATACTTCCTGTACAGCAAATTAATATGTTAAAGTGTTGACTGGAGGCTGTTTAACTCAGTAAGAATCTAACCCAGGTTTATTACTGAGAAAAATTTTTATCTAAGTTTCGGTCTATGGCCGCAAGATTGAATTTCTTGCATGAAAATAAATGAAATAAACTGATTCTTGAGTACGGTGAGCTTTAAAATGCCTCAATGAGCAATAAATCATAATTATGCAACTTCTAGTGCCATCTCCATTAGAACATGATTTTCAATCCTTTCTGTAAAAAATTATTAGTTTTGTTTCGTTCAAAAACATTAAAGACTAAAAGTTACTATACAGATCTTTCAAAGCTTGCTTGACTGATAATGAACAGAACGAAGTCGAACGTCGCTGCTACTTGATTTTGATGGGTTTAATCAAACTTAGAAAGATAAATTCTTACATTGAATATAAGAGCGGGAGACGGAGTCAACCTGGTTACGCTGACGAAGGAGAAAATCCTCAGCATGTGTCCGCTCCTTCCAGCTGCGTAGGTTAATCTGGAAAAAAATCACAACTTTTTGTTCAAAAAAATTTCACCTCCTCAAGTGTTGTAGATTCATTCATTCCTAAATTTGTAGATTCATTCATAAAAACAAAAAAACTTGGGCGGAAAAAACCACGACTGTTTCTTTGTACAGCTTCACGTATACTTCTAGTAATATAGTACGTATGCGCTTATATTTTTCAGTTCAATCCAAAGTGACTGTCCAACTTTTATTCCTTTGCTTTAGAACGTACGAAGATTGCGACTCGCAAATGTCGCACAGCATACACCCGACTAATCCGGATAAAATGATAAGTAAAGCAGTTCATGAGTTACAGATTGGAATTTCTGACCACTCTGAAGTTTTATCAGACTCGGCCCAATTAGGTAACTTTTTTAGTCCAGTTGCGAAAGTAGATTACCAACAGCTGAAACTATGACAACAAAAAGAAACAATTGTTGAAATAATGGAATGTTTATCGAGATGTTATGGGCTAGGTGCAATCTATGGTGCAATATAAGTTTGATATCGAAGTCTAGAACTTATGCGATTGGTTGAAATGCTTATTTAAAGATTAATTATTTGTTTAAACTTTATAGTTACAAAACAAATAGCATTTTCCGCATGTAATTGTGAGTATAAGAGATATCACGTGTCCATCCAGGTGATGTGTAAGTAGAGAAGAAGCGGTTCATTTCATACCCCTACTTTTTTTTGCTTAAATTCTTCCGTTGATCATCAGTATACGACTTTCTACTTGCTTTAAGCACTCGCAATCAGGTCCTAATTAACCATGAGGAACCATTAGGTCTTAAACAATGAGCCAACTAAATACCCCCTCAACCTTCGCGCTTTTACGTGTATTACTGCGTAGGTTCCGCAATATTGCCAAAGCCTTTTTTATTTTCGCTTGAGTTCTGGCTCGAGATTTTTGGATCAATAAAAACAAGAAAAAATCAGCATATTTTACTGCACAAATGAAAATGTTGCCTCCAAGGTACAATATGATGTTACTATGGTACAGAACAAACCAACAAACTTATAAATAAAACACTCGCCTAGCTGATGTAAAAGCACTTCCGTTGGCTGCACCAAAAGTAGAGCAAGCTACAGCCACTGGAACAAGAAAAGCAGCGGGTCCAAATACTCGGTTGCCAAACGTCTACAAAAAAAAAGAAAAAATTTATAGAATCTGGAAACAAATATTAGCTAAACTATCAAAATCAGTAAGGCTTATTGCGTAATATTGTTAACCTACATTGTTAGTTCCAGGCGCGAGCCAGAAATTCGCAATGGGGGGCTGTTTTGAGGGTCTGGGGGCAAAGCCCAGCGCTCAAAAATTTTGCATTTTTTTGCTAAAATAACTTTATTTTAGAGCTATTTTAATAAAGAATAATGCTTTTAAAACGTGGCATAGAAATTGGCAGCGCAACATGATTCAACTGGTTGCATTAATGGGTTATGTGGGAGGTGGCTAATGATAACATTGCAGTTCTCTTGTTTACATGCTGGTAAATCATAAAATCCTATTATTCAATAAAACTCACACGGAGTAATCTATTTCGTCTATATTTTATAAAAAAAAAAGTAATTGGGGGGGCTAATGCAAAGATATTTGAGAGAAGTGATTGGTAATTAACTAATTCTAAATAGCCCTCCTCCCCTTATTCCTGAGTTTATAATATATTTGTTGACACAACCTATGTTTGGCGTTTTTACGCTAGCGATCAAATTTGATTGTTTATTTTTGGGCATTTTTTAAAGTTTTCATTGATTTGTGACTTTATTTTTGACAAATGAGCCCCCCTGAATATACGTTTCAAAAGATGCTTTAAATCACTTTTTAGTCCATTCCAGCGCAAAAAACAGTCTCAAAAGAGCTAAAAACTTGGTATTTCTCTTATTCTGCGTTTTGGTTGACACGCCAATGGGGGGGAGGCTATAGCCCCTCCCCGCCGCCCCCCCCGGCTACGCTACTGGTTAGTCCGATTACGGGTCAATGGGCCCGCATTACAGGAATTTCTACGCTCGCATTAATAACGATTTTTTTACAGACGCTACCGAACGAAATACTCGCTGAAGGCAGGAGATTATTTTTTTCTCATGGATATTGAGTTTTACGAGCTCGGTAAGGTCATTCTGCTTGTTAAGTTGCTTCGTGCGATTGGAAACAAAGGTCGAGAAAAAAACGTCACATTTTTCTTGCCAATTTAAAGATTTTGAAGCACTCTTTAAGCGCGGAGAAATCTTTTTTGTTCCGAAATTTAATGGCAAATTGCTGAAAACTTTTGTTTGCCATTGCTATGTTTGCTATTTGATTGCAAAGAAGAAAGCCATTTGCTGCATCTACTGATGCGGAAGTATGTTACATATTTGCGGGGTCCATTTCCGCGTCATAGCAACCAGGCAACACAGCTCCTTTCGGAGAAATGTTGCAGCGGTAGCGAGCCGTTGGCAAAACTGTTTCCGGTTTGACCGGTCAGAGATTTGAACCTCAGACCTCCCGCTCCAGAGACGAACACGCTACCACTCAACCACAGTGAGCATCATGAAAGATTAGATTTGACTGATAAAGAAAAGTTGAGTAGCGCCAGTTGACAAAGACAGCAAATCTTGGATTTTTTCACTTTTGGAAAACGTTTAAACTTAGTGTTACTGTTGAAAAAAAGTTTACCCACCAACAACCTCAAGAGCGCTTTCGGTCACCTAAAAACTTGAAGTATGGAAAAAGTTTTTTTGTTACATTTGATAACCTTAAATGACATTGAAATGATCTTAACGAGCTCGCTAAGATATCCTGTAATGTGGGGCCCCAGATCGTGTTATGTACGTACAGTAAGTACGAAAGCTAATTAATTTCGAGTCGAACCACATAAATTTATTTCACAATACAGCGCAGTATTGTCAATATATTTTACCGCTCTATTACCGCTATTTCCTATCGATTATACATACTGTATTGCCATAAACGTCGTTAGGTTGTAAGCAAGGATGGCAGTACGGTACGGTACGGTACGTAGGTACGGTACGCCTAAATTTTTGCCAAGAAGTACGATACGCTGGTACGGTACGCCTTTTTTGTAATGGTACGGGTACGGTACATTGGCACGGTACACCTCTTTTGTAAAGGTACGGGTACGATACGGTACGGTACGTTGGTACGCTCTTTGAATTAAAAATCCCAGACTTTTCCAAAAATGCGCCGGCTTTTCGTTTACAAAGGCAAAAAACAGCTGAAACCGACGCTAAATGTATGAATTGAGATCGCTGATTTAGAGGCTCGTGATTTCAAAGTCAATTAAAGTTGCGAGTAGTTAAAAGCAAGGATGGCAGTACGGTACGGTCATATCCCTGGGCACGGTACATAAGTGCGGTACGGCACACCTCAATTTTTGCTAAAAAGTACGGTACGCTGGAACGGTACGTTTGTTTTGTAATGGTACGGGTATGGTACACTTCAAAAATTGAACTGAAGTACGGTACGCCGGTACGGTACGGTTCAAGATGCGAGGTACGTAGTACGCAAATTCTGAACGTACCGTACCGTACTGCCATCCTTCGTTGTAAGATTAACTTCTAGTAGCCCAGCGCAATGATGCAACTAATAAATTATGTTACGCCCTGCTGCAGTTTAACTTATTTTGAAGTAACACGTTTTGACGTAATTTAGAGAATGTAAATAAAGAGTTGATCAATTCAGTACGATGGAATGTTTGCTGATCGAACATGAGGTTGCACATTTGGTCGCGAGAAGAATAATGCAACGGATCACAGCAGCAAGGCAGAAGTGGAGCAATGCGGGGAAATTTATGTCTCATTGCGGAGTTTTATTGCCTTCTCCAGCATTAAATTAACGAGCACTTCCTTGTTGGCTCCATATCTCGACATAGCAAACAGAACAAACATACTTGTCGCAAATTAACCATTCGTCACTATAATTTTCATTTTTATTTATTATTTAGAAATAAACTACCTCAAATAAAATGTCCAACAGTCTGTTTTATACGTGGCTTTTATTGGAATAGGCGACTAATTTATGAAAGCCCATACGGCCAAAATAGATTGCTGGGGTTTGAAAAACTGTAGTTTTCAATAACTACGTAGTAGTTAATAATTCATTGCCCTAATTCGTCATCAGCCAATTTATCTGGATAGCCCCATTCTGCAAATAATTTTCTTTAATGCTGTATTGTTGTTTTTCATTTTGCAGTTCATTTGCGAACTTTCGAACCTGGTCAAAGGGTCGTAGTCCAAAAATAAAAGTACTTACTATTGCTACTGCATTTGAAGCTAATATTTCACTAGGAGTCATAACAGTGAAATAGGCGATGTTGACCAAAATGTAGCAAACAGTAACCAACGGGATTCCGATAATTATAACCAGTGGAAAGTTTCTGAAAATTTGAAAAGATTTGATTGGTGAGCACGAAGTTATCCCCAAATCTTTCAGATTCTATTCAATAAAACCAAATGGTAGGAATAAGCACCACCACGTATAGTCCCTTCCACAAGTAGCTAAAATCAAAGAAGAAACAAACTCAAGATGTCCCGATGGAAAATAGAGATGTCCATCAAGCCAGAGAAATATCACGCTGCACTGATATCACTGAGATGTGAAAACCATCAAATGGTTGCTCGATTTGTTCGAAGATTGCCTAGAAATGGTCGGAACAAGAAACTTTCTAACCAAAAAAATAAAAACAAAACCTCTATAGCTTGTTGATTACTTATTTGATGAAAGAATCCACAAAGTTCCATAACGACATGTTTTCTCATTTTTAGCAAAGCTCATTTTAGAAACTTTTACATGATTTTTCGAACTTTCCACTTACACACCACTCGCGAAAAACATTTAACTATTCTCACTGACTATTTTTAAGTTGAACGTCAAACGGGGAAGCATCGTAATATAAGCGTTTAGGTTAACTCTAAAAACACTACGGCCAGTAAATGACCAGCTATTGCAAGAATAGATAATTGATTAAATTGGTAACTTACTTGTGGGGATTTTTCAATTCTTCAGTGATATAGTTCAGCTGGTTCCTTTAAAAAACGTTAAAAATCAGCTAGTGAAAAAGTTTCTTTTTAAAAAATTTTGTAAATTCAGTTATTCATGGCTTCAAACCAGGGTCTGTTTTTCCGTTTAACCACGCCAACACAGAACATCTCCTTTGAGTTCTGGTTGCAAATCTTTCGTTAAACTGGGCCACCACAGCGGGCAGACTGCTAGCATCCGCCAGAAAATGAGTTTGATTCGTCTTCCAGTTCGATTCTCGAACTAGTTATACTTTGTTGAAGATACTGCTCAACACTGTAGGTAAAGTCTTTGTTTCAATCACTCAGGCTTGGTAACCGCAAAATAGGCTTGGTGTTGTATAAAGCCAGCATTTCTAAGATGCGCAAAAATCAATTCTATTATAAAACTTTAAAATACGGCCTCACTCAATACTATGAAATACGTTCTTGTATGGAAGTGTATGAAGTTTTATATCGCTATTTTAGCAAAAAATTGCAAAAATCTTGCACTGGTTTGGAAACCTTCCAAGAGCACAATTGTCTTTGCTAAACATTGATCCCGTATTTAGTTAAAATTCCAATTTAAACGGAAGTTCATAAGGAACAAATTTAATACAGACTTAGTACTGTGCTTTTATGTTTATGCGAAAAAATTTTGCGATTATTTTTGGTAACTCCAAAAAACACTGTATAATCTTCATTTTCAAACTAAACAAACTTTGCAATTAATAATTCAATAAATAATGTAATCGTAATAAATAAACAGGCGCAAAATCAAATTTGTCCACAAATAAGCGAATCTTACCATCCATCGTAGGACCACAGTCCGCTGTAAAATCCCAGTGCAATGGCCGAAAACGAGCTCGTTGACCCGGCAAAAGCATTATTGAAATTATCGGTGTATCCCTGTCCCATCATCACGAAACCTCCGACAATGATAGCGGCGATAATCGCTAGTTTTGCTATGGTAAAGAATATCTGGACAGCGTTGCTCAGTTTTACGCTGAAGCAATTGACCGTGGTGATTAACACTGAAAGACAGATATACGGACAAAATTAACAACCGATACATGGCAGGATATGTACCTGAGTAAGTATTTCGAAGGAAAATATATTGCCTGATATCTTTAACCTTATCAATTGGTCTTATAGTGTCTACGTCGAATGGTTTGGGGTGCGTTTCTAGGCAGATAGTGTCAGCTTTTGCCTAGTGTGGGAAGACAGGTTGCTACTCGACTGGAATAAGGAATGTCTTGGATAAGGTAATTTGATAAGAATAACATTGGTATAGTTATTGCATCATCATTACGTATTATGCTTGAAATGGGTATTCTTTAACTATAAAACACATACGAACCACAAGAAGGACAAGAAGCATACCACAATCCTCACCCTATAGCCCTTACTCACAAGCGCTCGTTGCCAGTACTGCGGTTCTTGTGATTACGTCGTTTAGTTACTAGTGCTTTAAAACTAGCAGTTACTGTAATAAAAATTCCGCAACAGGAGCCGAACCTTACAACTTTCGTATGAGTTAAAAAGGCGCAAGTTTTCCTCGTTTAAGTTTGACTTAAAGACAAAAAGGTTCCTCCGTTGTTTCGTGGTCTAGATAACTAGGTAAAAAAAAGATCTACAGTAAGTATAACAATTAAATCGTAAGTCTTGCGATAAATTGCGAATGACCCCCAGACTTACATATGCACAATGCTGCGGCGCATTTTTGAATCGCTACCGGTGGCGCACATCCATTGTAAAATGGAGCAGTGACGTATTCAGCAAAGCCAATCGAAATAATTGCAAACGAAGATGGTTTCGTCACAATAACAGTGGTCCAAGCGAGCAGGAACGCGATCATATCACCATAAGCAGCCTTCAGATAAGCGTATTCTCCTCCAGACTGTTTGATCATTAACCCAAGCTCGATGTAAGTGAGTGCACCTTTAATATAAGATATTAAAATTGGCCAAGCATCCAGCAATAAGAAACTAAACATAAAATTAAAAAATCAGTTTTAATGTTTTTTTTTTGATGAATTGCTTAGGATCATTAATAATACTTACGCATACTCAAAGGAAAGCATAATTTAAATTTCATTTTGGAATTAGCAACTTTAGGTTTGGTTTTGGTCTTTAATATTGCAAGGAATTCAATTATACCAGCGTTACGTAAATTTTGCATTTAAGGAAAATTATATAGCATGGTAAAATAGCATTTTGTATTCCAAAAATTGCATTCTTACAACAGGAGCTGCATTAAACCTTTAATTAAAGTGAAAATAAAATACCAACAAAGAAAAGCGCTTATTGGGCTAATTGTTAGTCCCAATGACTTCCGATCGCAATCGGGTTGATTGTTGGTGGCTTGGTCGCGTAGCCGTAAGTCATGGTTGGAGCTACTCATGGAACGCATCAGCACGCATAGTTTACACACTCCTCAATCGAAAACAAAAAACAAAAAACAAGATTCTTTCTTTACTCTTGACGTTATAACACACCGCAAAAGTATTTTGTACTTCAAAAGATACATAAAATGGATACAAGTTTAACAAAGGAAAAAAAAAGAAACAGAAAATTCAACAAAATTTTATACATATTTTAAAAAACGTTCTGGGTCTTAAACCATTGTTGATCTCAATTCAACGTCAAAAATTTTGGTTTAATTTTAGTGTAAGTATAAAGCTGTATAATACCATTAAAATTATATGCAGTATTTTGGAGCTTACTCAACGTAGCCAGGACTCCGCATCCAGCCCAAACGCACAAGCTTGCTCCGACGGAGTTGACATTGGCCAGTATTCCAGCAGGAGAGAGGAAGATTCCTGACCCGATCATGGTACCAACGACCAGTGATAATCCGCCAATAAGGCCAACCTAAAAACAAAATTTTGTTTTCAAGAAATGAATTTCAGAAAAGTCTGCCAAAATTAATTGATGGTTAGCGATTAGTTCGACAGATAAAATACCTTAGAACTAATGAATTCAACTTGGCTCAGTTAGGCCTTATCGCTTAGAAAGACAAATAATGTTTTTTTGACCAAAATGTTGTCAAATATAGTAGTGTGCTTGTTTCTTTCGACTACTCATATTTATCCAGTATTTCTAAATTAGTTTCGCATGCCAATCACGGAGATTAGTAGTCAATAGTAAGAATAATAAAACCAGCAACCCTACTTTTTCACCTCTTTCTTAAGTTCGACCACATTTGATTTCTTTAAATCAAGACTTGAGTCCGAGTTGGAAAACTTTCTTCTTCTTGCCGAAGACTCCGACATCTTTGCTATTCCTTTGTGTTTTTTTCAGTATTTGCACTTTTACAATATGTAGATCTATTGTAATTGGTTATTCCTACAGTATACACACGCGCAAAATCCTAACCACCTGTAATAAATTCCGCTATTATTAGAATCGAAATAACTGTACACTTGTACAGTGTACCCGAACAAGATAATCAAGTGATGGCATGTTTGAAAATGAAGCTTGGAGCGCGTTCATCGCGATAAAACACTTTTGAAGCAACTTTAAAATAATGAAAATACTTCATCGGAGAACGTTGCACTTCAGATACAAATGATGATAGCATAGCTTTGCTTTGAAACGGGAGGGATAGGTTCGATTCCAGAACCGGTCAAACTTGACACGGTGTTGTCGGTGACTAATTGTCACCCTTGTGACAACTTCGTCTTTGAAATTGTAACGCAAACGCAATGACGCTCGTTACACGCTTTAATATAGCAAATGATCTGCAAGATTAAGTTTGTCAGTAAATCAAATCCTGATTTTACATGAATGTTAGTTTAAACCAGTGCTTTTCAACCTGTGGGCTATGGCCCACCGGTGGGCCACAGAGCAATTTGCAGTGGGCCACAGAGCATTTTGGTTTAAAAAAGTCGTATGTGCATTTTTTTCTGGAGATCTGTTTTCGGCCGGAAACGCCGTTTAAAACTTGGGATCTTTTTTTTTTGAAGATCACCTGTTTTTGGCCGGAAAAACCGTTTGAATTTTGGAGAAGACCTTTTTTAAAACCGTTTGAATTTTGGTGAAGACCTTTTTTTTTGAGTTTAACTGTTTTCGGCCGGAAAAACTGTTTCAATCTAATTCGAGACTGATTTGGCCGGAAAATTTGGGTCAAGTTCTTGAGCAATACTTTGAGAGTGGGGCCATGGAAAATTTTCAAAATCAAAATGGGCCACGGTTAGAAAAAGGTTGGGAATCGCTAGTTTAAACTATCAAAGACATGAGATGCAATATCGCTTTCGATTGTTGTAGTTAGAAGTGGAAGAAACTCAAAATTTTGGAGTATTTTGAAAAATCCGCTTAAAAAGAAATATAATGGCCGTTTTCGAAAGCAGCTATTATTTTGACACAATTAACTGGAAAAGCAGTACAACTACTCTACGAAGTACAAAAAAATTTGACCACAACAAAAAAAATCACGATATCAAGCAAAACAAATAAGGCACGTAACAAACAATGCTATTATCACAAACAATGTAATAAAAATTGAAGATTTGTTATTAAAATACTATGATAAATGCTGTAATGCTTAACTTTGCTATTTATGGCTTTTATTTGACCTTCTCTTTATTCGTTGGTCATTCACTAGCATTGCCTGACATTATATTGCTAAGTAAATATAATCAATCAAAGCTGTTCAAACTTAATAACCAGCTAACTTGTGCAGCCTACTCTGCCATCTTTCTTTCAGTTGGTTTTTAGGGGTTATATAAAGTTCTCGAAGCTCAAATTTTGGATTCCAAATCTTGGAAACCAAATTTTGGAAACCCAAATTTAAGGTGCTACAACAAAATGGAAAACGGACTTTTATGTTCTTCACTTAACTTTATCCTCCAAAAAGGATTTTGAAGCGGGGAGGACCTTTTTCAACCAATTAACAACACAGCGGCCAATCTAATAGTTAACCTCGGGTTCCACAATTTTAAATCCGTCACTGAACTTAAAGTTAATAGGGTAATACAGTAGTAATTAGTTTTCTGTTTTATTTCAGGAATAATCCTATGTCCGACAATTAAAGCTGTGAGTTGAAGTCAAACACCAGATTTTGTTCGTGATCCTTTAGGTAATCTTGGACAAACCAAAGCTAAATCTTGCCACAAAATGTTACTGCAGATATTTGCAGTGATGATGACTTAATTGACTCAAACAATGGTTGCTGGGGTCTTTTGCTTTGTTTAGTTAGTACAAAATTGGTATTAACCAGCCTAAATTTGTGCTTTTGTTTTCAAAGTTAAATTCAGTCATATGAAATCAAATCTTTCATTATGCTCGCTGTATTACCCCGCAGCGTGTAACGAGTTGACGGGGTCCATTTCCATGACATTGCGCCCGGGCAACACAGATCCTTTCGAAGAAATGCAGCAGCGGTGGCGAGCCATTTGCAACACGGTGTCCGATTTGATCGGCCCGAGATTTGAACCTCAGACCTACCGTCTAGAGATGAACGCGTATTGATGCTAATGCAGTATTGGGCAATCTACGGCCCACCAAGAAATTTTGTTAAACGTTATTTCCAACTCATTCGCTTCACTTTTTTCTGTTGCAGTATTGTACCGACAGAATGTCACGGATGTGCACATCAAAGCGGGCGCTTAATGAACAGTGAAGATATTTTTTGAATTTTTTTGAGCAATCTGCTTTAGGCTTGTTTTTCGTACTTAAGTTTTCATCAGCTTATCAAGTACGAAATTTTGTCTTTCTCAGCTTTAATTAAACTCCACGTTTTTTCAGCAACAATTTTATCCATATTGAGTGGTTCCAAGCGCTACTGTTGCATTCACTGTTTGTTTATTCACTTCAATTGTTGCTTGTGTTATTTCGATCCACTTAAAATGAGAGCAAATTTTATGATGAAAACTAACAAGTTAAATAACTGAACATATTTCTTGACAAGAGCGCAACCAAGAACGCTAAGGGGGCTTCAGCTCTCATAGTCAAGTCACTACAAAATTTAACCCCAAAATTCAAGCGTTTAAACATGTTTTGGACTGGAACTGTAAGAAACGGAAGGATTAGGCAAGCTAGGGGATTAATTCTTCAAGTGGGTTTCAAATCTTAGCAGTTCAGTTCTTTTAAATGTCTTTAAAACTTGCGAAATTTGGTTTCAGAGCGTCAAAAAGACGATTTTTTCTGAAAAATCACAAAAATCGCCATTGGGTGGGAGTCTTGCCTCCAGACCTCCATGGCCGCCGACAGCTGGGATAAATTTAATATACTGGACATAAGTTTGCTCAGCAAGCTGCCCAATCGACACATTTTTCAAATAAAAATTTAAAGTTTGGGTTTAAGCCTCCCCCTTGCAAAATGCTGGTAGCGCGCTTTCTTCTCATACATTCAAATCTTTAGTCAGTCTTAGGGTTTTACGAAAGTAATTTAACACGTAATTTTAACAAATTAGATAATGGCAGGGTCAGATGCGTCATTCTCATGTTACTCAGTTTCGGTCATACCAGTAGCGTAATCATAAGTCATAAGCTCAAGCCCCCCTCCCTCTCCCATTGGCCTGAAAAGTATGCAAAATACCACGTTTTTAGTGGTTTTGAGGCCGAGTTTTGCTCCGAAAATGAAAATACCCCCCCCCCCCCCACTGGGATTGGCGATGAGAAGTTGTGAAGGACTTGCAGTGATTCACCTAAAGTTGGTCAGAAAAAAAAACGACTGCATTTGGGCGAAGACCTTTTTTTATTTTATTTTTTATTTGGAGATCACCCCAATTTGGACCGTAAACCGACATAATCTGATCCAAGATCGATTAAAATCTGGGTCAAGATCGTTTGTTGTTTTTTCCAGCCTCCAAAACAGCCCTCCCAAATGCAAATTCGTGGCTACGCGCCAGAGTCATACTTTGTTTTCTTGAAATAAATGTGAATCAATTGAAGTTTTAAATTTGAATCATTAGCTAATAAATTGCTCTGCTTCTCGAAAATCTTTAATTTTACCTTACATTTTGCGGCCCTTACCTTTGCTAATGTGTTATTGGGTACTGCGATGAAGCGTCATTTAGTCGTTTATGCTGTAATTTGTATAAAAATTAGTTTTCACGCTTGTCTTTGCCTTAAAAAATTGGTATTTACAATTAAAAAAGTTTGTAGCGTTTATAAACGCACGTATTAATGTTTTGCGTTTAGTCGCTGCTTCCTTTTTTATACGGTGGATGTAATTTTGTTAGTCAATATGATATATTTCGTTCCTGCTGTAAGTAAACCATAAATGAAGCACACTGCTGCTGTCCATCAAAAGATAGAAATTTAATTTTCATGTCTCGCAAAAACCGCAACCCTTTTGCAGAGGTGGGCAGTCCCGAAAACAAAACTACCGCGGTACTTTTTTAATACCGATACCGACGGTACTTTTTCAAAAATGGTAACGAAGTACCGGTACTGCGGTACTTTTTGAAAAAAGTATTCCGTATTTTCGGTTTTTTGTTATCATTCATCGATTGAAAGTTAAACTGTCTCTCGCTTTGAAGTGGAGCTGATAATTTTTTGCGGAGCTAATTATGCTAATAAGTACGATCAAAGACAAAAATGACGAAAACTTCTTTGTGCATAAAGGAATGCAGCAACGGTCGAAGCCAATTTGTTATAAGAGAAATTGGAAGCGCATGATGCTTCTGATGAGAGCAACGATATGAAAGGAAGTGAACATTCGGACGTGAACACTTTTATTTCTATTCTGGAAGTGAACATTTTTATTTTTTATACCAAACAAGCTATACACACTTGCCGAGACAGAGCTACAAAGATTTTAAAAAGTTTTTTCGATCAACGGCCTCAACGGCCAATTAGTTCGTCTTGCATTCAAAATGATGCGCTGAAAAATCTATTTATTCGATATAACATTATGCACTCCTTCAAGCGCGATACTGCAAGCGGTCAAACGAGTATTCTCTGTAGGGAAGACATAACCAGGGATGTGGAAGCACCAGTTTAAGAATCGCTTCCGCTTCCAACTCTTGATCACGTAGCTTTTGCTTTAAATTTTTGATCTTGAAAATTTTTTGGCAAACCTATTTTAGCAGATATGTAAAAATTAAACGGTTTATATAATCATCATCTTAAAAACATAATATCGAACTAAATTATGTAATTGGTTTGTCATTGCAAGGGTCTGAACACAAACGTAGCCAGAAATTCGAATTGGGAACGGCCCAAAAGCGAAAGTACAAACACACGGTCATAACGTTTCAGCAAAAACAAATTTTTCTAATCGTTCAGCGAGAAATTTAAGTAAAGGGGAGATTATTTATTGGGGTCTAGGGACGGATTTCCAAGCGCTCGGAATAAATGTTTCATTCGTATCGGCTGTAAAGAGTAATTATGTGCTCGGGTATACTCAGGCACCTGGAGCAAAACCCCAAGAATTGCAGAATTTTTTTAAATAAATTGATTTTTATATGTGGCTTTGCTCCAAACTTCTGCGTAGCAACGTGTATTTTTATGACTGCAAAACAACAAACACTGTAACAATTTCATGGTTATAGATAGTATATTGCAAAAACCCTTATAAATATAGCATACAATAGTCCAACTCTGCAATAAGCCATGCATTATTAACACCGAAAAGAACTAGGTGAAGTGACGATCATTTTGTGATGCTAATGTTTCTCGAAGTAAATGCATGGTTGCTGATAACCTTGGTTTGTCGAGCTTTTTTTCACTAAAAATTACAAGTTTTTTAAAACAAATAACATTTTTCAACAATTTCATGACAATTAAGTTGAATCATCAAAAGTATGGTACCGAGTACCGGTACCGCGGTACTTTTTAAAAATAGTACCGGTCTTTCAAGCAAGTAACGGTACCAGTACCGCGGTACATTTAGAAAGTACCGAGGAGCCCACCTCTGTCCTTTTGAGAATGACCTGTTTGAGATGGTGAAGTCCATCCAATTCAAGAAAGTGAGAAAACAATTTCTACTCCGAACTTAAGCATTTTTTTATTTTGGAAATTGTTGAAGAAGCTTTTCATTCTGTTTTGGTGGGCTTTTAACTTGTATGAGCCGAGTAACGTAAGCCCGTTAGCTGAAAAATAATCGCGTTTTAAGGAAAAAATCTCTAAAACTATTTAGGATTTTGGTGGTCTGCTTTTGTCCGAAACAAAATAAAAAATGAAAATTGACGATTCTCCATTATTACCGCATTGTTTGCGTGTTCTATCGCCGTGGCTTTATTTATTCTGCCGCTGTTCTATCGCTTGCAAAATATTTGGTTGAATTGAAAATAAAAAAGCATTTTTGTAATTTCGCATCCGCTACAATATGAAGTCTTGTCAATTAGTAGCGTAGCCAGGGGGGCGGTGGGGAGGGGCTATAGCCTCCACCCCCCATTGGCGTGTCAACCAAAACACAGAATAAAAAAAATATTATGTTTTTAGCTCTTTTGAGACAGTTTTTTGCGCTGGAATGGACTAAAAAGTGATTTAAAGCATCTTTTGAAACATATATTCAGGGGGGCTCATTTGTCAAAAATTAAAGTCACAAATCAATGAAAACTTTTAAAAAATGCCCAAAAATAAACAATCAAATTTGATCGCTAGCGTAAAAACGCCAAATATAGGTTGTATCAACAAATAAATAATAAACTCAGGAATAAGGGGAGGGGGGCTATTCAGTTTTAGTTAATTACCAATCACTTCTCTCAAATATCTTTCCATTAGCCCCCACTCAAATTATTTTTCTTTATAAAATATAGACGAAATAGATTACTCCGAGTGAGTTTTATTGAATAATAGGATTTTATGATTTACCAGCATGTAAACAAGAGAACTGCAATGTTATCATTAGCCACCTTTCACATAGCCCATTAATGCAATCAGAACCAGTTGAATCATGTTGCGCAGCCAATTTCTATGCCACGTTTTAAAAGCATTATTCTTTATTAAAATAGCTCTAAAATAAAGTTATTTTAGCAAAAAAATGCAAAATTTTCGAGCGCTGAGGGCTCCGCCCCCAGATCCCCGAAACAGCCCCCCCTCATTGCCAATTTCTAGCTACGCGCCTATTGCCAATTGCAAATACACTTTAAGCGGGTATTTTCATTCCACAATACTGAACTGTTATAATTATGGAAACAACAAAGTTAATACGAAAAAAAATAATATCATAATAACGGCAGAGAGCAAAAAGCCTCAGCTTGGTGAAGATGCTTTTTAGATTTTTTGATTTACAAAAAATTATTCTGGATTGTCCCTTTAAAAGTTGAAAACGAAAAAGCAATTAGGAAGTTTAAAAAGGCAAGTCCAAGGGTTGCTCAAGCTTTTTTGTACAACATAATGTTTTGCAAAAGCGTGTAATGCTGTGTTAACAAGTTAAACATTTCGAGATAAATTTGTCAGTATGGTCAACATCAGTTCTGAAAAGGATTAATTTACTGACGCAAAAATGATGAGACAAACTAACCAAAAGTGACGCTTTGAATTACTAAAAAAACAATCTTGTCAATAACATATTTGAAGTGCATTCAATGTTTACCAATGATAAAGTCGATTGGTTGAACAGTTGCACGAAACAACAGTCAGCACTGATTTCACTGATACCGCAAAGGTATAAAATTAATTTCCAGCCCCTATGCTCAGTCTACAGTGGGCGTAAAATCGTAAGCGTATTAGTGTACAATTGGTTTACAGCATGTTAACAAGTTTTACGCTAGTATGAGGCGGCACACTGAGGTAACAAAAGATAAACTAGCTCACTCACGATTTTACGTCTTAACGGTCCTAATGAGTTGAACATTTTCCAGATTTTCCGATTGATTTTTGACGTCTTTCCGTTAAATTTGCTGCTTGTTTGAAGTTACCAATTAAGGAAATATCAAGATCGTATAAAGTCTTTATATCAAAGACCCAAAAACGTGATCAGGTTCGGAACTCTTATCTTGCGATCAGGGCCGTCGTAAGAACAACGCTTACACGTAAAACATATAAATGTGCATGGAAAAAATTGTGCTGAAATTTTCTTGATTCGATACGCGGAGTAAAAACAAAAAATGATTGCTTAATTTTGAGACGCCATAAAGAAGCTGTTTGCAGTAGCGTAGCCAGGGGGGGGGGGCCATAGCCCCCCCATTGGCATGTTGACCAAAATGCAGAATGGAAAAAACACTACGTTTTTAACACTTTTGAGACTGTTTTATGCACTGGAGTGGACTAAATAGTGATTTAAAAATCTTTTGAAACATATATTCAGGGGGGGTGGCTAATTTGTCAAAAATAAAACTCACAAATAAATGAAAACTTTCAAAAATGGTCAAAAATACGCAATCAAATTTGATCGCAAGTGTAAAAATGCTAAACATTGGTGTCATCAACAAATATACTATAAACTAAAGAATGGGGGGGGGGCTATTCAGTATTATTTAGTGACCAATCATTTCTCTCAAATCTCTTTTCATTAGCCCCCCACCCCCCAATTATTTTTCTCTACAAACTGTATACAAAATAGATTACTCCGTGTGAGTTTTATTGAACTATTAAATTTTATAATTTACCAGCGTCTTACAAGAGAATTAACATTTTACCATCAGTCACCTCCCAAATAGCCCATTTATGCCACGAGTTTAATCATGTTTGCATTGCCAATTTCTAAGCCACGTTTTAAAAGCATTATTTTTTAATCAAAATAGCCCTAAAATTAAGTTATTTTTGCAAAAAAATGCAAAAATTTCGAGCGCTTTTGCTTTTGTTTTGAAATTTTGCAAATTTGCCTCCGGCCGCTGGGGGCTGTGTGTGTGTGTAGCCCAAGCGCAATGGCACGAGAAAGGCCTGCATGGCGCGTAAATGGCCCAAACGCAATGCCCTGCATACCTCTTCTAATTCTGCGAAGTACTGTGTCTATTGTATTTGGCTGCAGTATTTTGCGAATATAAGATCTCAAAAGTCGGCGAAAACTTATCAGCGGCATTGCTCCAAAGTTTCGGCTTGCAGCTGGAGCTGGATAAAAACTTAATTCTCTTTAACATTTTTTGATCATTGACTTTTGATTATAACATTAAAATTACTGAATTTGAATTTATTTGGGTTTTTACAATCGCTGAAATTCAATATTGAAACATTTCGGTTTCCCCTATCACAATTGTTGGCGTTTTTCTTTTGTTTGTTGCATTGCTTCAGTTTGAATGCTGCTTATATACCAACTACGGTACACTTTTTTATAAGAACAATTTAGCAAAAACACGAGGCTCACTTTTGCTCAAAATTTAAAAACAAACCAAAAACAATGCCAGCTTCAGCACGAAAAAAATGAAGAACACCGGCAAGAGCAGCTTACTTGTATGAGCAATCAGCAGAGTATTTTTGACTTTTTATATTGTCATAGTTGATTTTTCCCATAGTAATTCTGATCTATAGCAAAAGACTACTCAAAACTAAGTAAGAATAGATTTGTGTCACATATTATTCTCCAATAATGTTAACAACAATAGAGGCTAAAAATTCGTCAAAATTAAAGAATAGCTAGCCTAGACCCACAGCTTACTGATTTTTATGAAAAAAAGCGGGTAAACAAAATTTTCCAAAACACTATTGTAAATTCATGCAAAATATTTTACAATGAAAATTCATAAAATAAATTTAAATTTCACTCCTCTTAAAAGTTTTAATGAATTTAAATTTGAAATCAATCAATCAAAACTTGGGATTACCGGCCAGTTGATTGAGCGGTAAAGCGTTTGTCTCTGAAGTGGGAGGTCTAAAGTTCAAATCTCGGACCGGTCAAATCGGACACAGAGTTGCCAACGGCTCGCCACCGCTGCAACACTGCTTCGAAAGAAGCTGTGTTACCCTGGCGCAATGACGTGGAGATGGGCCCCGAAAACTTGCTACACGCTTCGACGTAGTACAAGTATCATAAAAGGTTTGATTGGCATATTTGGGATTTCCAAAAACGATAAACTTGGATTTTAAGTTTCAAAAATGATTGAATTTTCTAAGTCCATGGATATTGCATAGCCTCTTGCGGGAATCTACTTTTAGCTTCTGTGCGGAAACAACGTGAGCCTCACTGCGACAGTGAACTTGATCTCAACTCGACTTGAGTGAAAATTTAGAGTGCTCATTAAATTAATAAAAAAATAATTTTATTAGACTTGTAATCGGCAGCGTGGCCGAGAGAGTTAAGGCGTTATTTGATGAAGACCTTGACCGCATTTCTGGGTTCAACCCGCACCCTGGTCACGTTGTTGGGTGCTTGGTAAGACGGTTTACGATGATTACCTGTACTTGGTGACTTCGAACAAGGAGCAAATTCAGCGGACAAGAATTCAAAGAAATCCACAGGAACAATGGATCACTGGAAACTTCTATATATATATGCATATGCGGATTCCTCCAGCAAGCACAAAGTAGTAATCGCTTTGAAAACGCCTGACGCACGCCGCCCAGTGAGAGAAGGATAAATATGCACGACGCCAACAAAAACTTGAAGCTTTCAAAGTCTGAATAAATCCTACCTTTACAACTTTGTAATGTTATTAGAAATGTCTTTAAATTTTCACTAAAGTCGAACATTGATTGGATTTCGCTCTTGCACGATGGAGTTCGCTTTAGTACCAAGCTCTTAATCCTACGGGCCTACAGAATTTGATATGCACTACTCCAGTCTCACTAGCAAGTGAATAAACTTCTAAGCCTATCGCAAGCTATCCGAGCTTCATAGCGGCTGTATTTACATCGCGAGGTTTGGTTACATCTCCAGATATTTTTTCATCAAACGTTAAACAAACTCAACAAGATGGGAGTCAGAATTCAACTTAAAAATAGAATCAGGTAAATAAAAACACTCGCTGCACTATGCAAGCAGTGGGGAGGCAGCAGGGGGGTGTTACAATTACTGTCAATTTTTTTTACTGGAAAATTTTTTAGACCTTTTGAGTTACGAGAAGTTTCAAATTCATGAAGTTTTTAACAAAAAGATCTACAATTAAATATAAAACTGTAACCACAAACCAAAAAAAAGAAGACTACGGATGAAATTGCTACTAATGCGGCAAAGTCTTTGTTTTTAAAAGTTGTAGCAATTTATTGGAAAACTCTACCACCATGCTGCAGCTCGTGTGGCTCAACCAGTGTTCCCCAAACTTAAAAAAAAAAACTCACAATGGTCCCATTGCAATTTTTGAAATGCTTGGTGGCCTTTCCTGCAAAGCTAAAAACACCGATACAAAAAGACTGAGCTTCAGCTAGGCCACAGCTGTAGCTAACTATAGCAGTAGCCGCCGATAAACCAAACTTTTGTCTGTGTGACGCCATAGGGGAGTCGGGTAGTGTGATCACAACGAACGCATAGGAAGCAAAAAATGAATCTCGCAAGCATAGATTACGTACCGGTACCTCCTTAACACACAGAGTTGGAAACAAAATTAATAAGGTATGAGGGTAGTAAGGCCCATACCAACTTTCTTTCGCCGACCTTCTGAAAGTGCTTCTCGGACCCTAAAAGGTCCGCCGACGCCACTTCGGAAACTACTGGGCAAAACCTACGTGCACACTACCTTACTGTTACGTATAGACGAATACATAACGAACAGGACTGCTTAATCTAACTGAATAAACCGGTGCAATATTTCTACTTGATGCGCATCCAACAAGATGACAAAAAATGCGATACCTTAGCATTTTTCTTTTTTCAGAGCTAATAATTCCGCACTATCTCAAGAAGCAATTACAATAACCATTACTTTTCAAAGAAAAAAAGAACTGGATAAGTTTAGATCAAATAATGTAGGGATCGTTACTTTATAAACTGAGACTCAGCTGCAAAATCTTCGTTACGTCTGTAGAAAAAAAGGTCACACATGGGATTCCAACTTGTGCCCGTTGTCACACCAAAAATCCTACGTTTGCCTCTCATCCGCAGTCTTTTTGGTGCTTCCCCTAACAAGTCCCATTCAGTTAAGAAGGTTTTGTTTTCTGCCATAGTTATTTGGATGAAATGAGCTGTCATTGTTTTGTTGCAAGGCTGCTTGCTTAACTGGCTAGGTTGGGAATCGATACTTTGCGCATGGGTTCTTGATATTAGCTGGTATATAGCCATACGGTAGCAATTAATGCAGCAGTTGGCTTTCACGATTTTATAGCCATTAGGAAAGAATTTAAAAGGTACAGTACTCTCTATTATTAACCACTACAAGAGATATGCGGTTACTATTAATTTTCTCTGTTTCTGAACAGCTAATCCCTTATATACTTTGCCATTTTGCCAAGGTGACATCATTATGATTATGTTACATTATTTTATTCATTGATAATTGCATTCGCTGCAAAACCAAAAACTCACTGAAAATTTTTGTTCTTTATCCCAAATTCTACACATCACCCTAGCGGCTATTTTTTTTTTCAAAAAGCCTAACCTTCGATTTCCATGATGCAACTACATCTATGCTTTTTGTTAGGTAAAACATTTTAAGTGCCACTGTAAAATAACTCACATTAAACATTTGCAAAATCTGCTGCAGCGCTCATAGCTAAAAAATAAACATAAATTATTCTATCGACAGTTTTGTGACTTTATTATTGTATTAGGACCGTTGTACTAAACAAGTAGTAACAAGGGTTCGATTCCCACTCAAGGTGGAATATGTTGAAAAAATATTAAACGCCGTATTTGGCAAAAGTTAACGACGAAATAAATCAGCAGCTGAATATCTCGTGAGAACAGCACACTGCAGCAGTTCTAAACATACCTAAAAGCTAAGAAACACTTACTGTTTCGGCTTTGATTAATCGGTTGTTATTCTCGACATCCCCTTAAAGGAAGCTACGGCGGCGTCTTGATTTTGGACGAACCCTCATTCTCTTATTGGGGTTTCGACGTTCCATATTTTTTGTAGATTTTGAATTACCGCGGTGCAATTTTCTGTACGAACTTTAAATTGCTACTTCTTCGCAGTGTCGGATTTATGTGGCGCAGAGCCCTTGGGCCCAAGTTTGGTGGAGGCCCCTTTATTGATGGTGCAAAAACTAAATCTAGTTTATTTCAACAAAAAGCTTGAATGGTTAGTCGTCGCGGGGGCGCAACCAGAATTTTATTAAGTGAGGGGAAAGGGAGTTGAACCCAAAGGTCAATTTGTTTTGCTTGAAAAATGTCTCAAACGGGCAGCGTGTTGAGAAAAGTGTTGCAACTCGCATATCACAGATGAGAGTCTTGGGGCGGAGCCTGGCTGCTGGTCGATTTTTGTAATTATTTATTTGTCAGACAAAAATAGCAATTTTTACGCCATTCGGATTAAATGTTGTATCTTTTTAGAGCCATTTAAAAAAAAATAGCGAAAGAAAATGATTGTTACGTCAAGCTGATCACGAAATTATTTCATGCCGACCCACTCTTTGCTCTTGGAGTCAAGATGCGTCTTTCACATTAAAGTGTCATAATTAGCCTATTACGAACGAAAATGAAAAAGTTGACCTAACTGGTTTGCTGCAAGACATATGTTTTCAAAATGTTTTTGTTTTCCGCAACACCGCACAAATGTATGTGACTACTACTACTACTAGCGGTGGATTGTGGGTACTCTTTGTGGTGGGGAGGGGCCCGGGTCCCTTGGCCTCCCCTACACCCGGCCCTGCTTGTTCAAACCATCTACAGACTACAGCATATTGTATCTTTTGGCTTTCAACTTCATCCATCTGACCACATCAGGTTCGACCAAGAACTAAATTAATTTATATTTTGCGCCAACAAAATTTTATAAATCGATAAATACAGTATGTAATGCTGAGTCTTACGTCATCTCTTGAGTCTTACTTTTTTGAAACATCGATTACCTAATGCATTCTACTAAACGGGGAGGATAAATCACACGACGTAATCACAGCACCGAGTTACTGAAATAATTAAAGTTAACGAATAAATTAAACACCCTGATATTAAGTCAACACACGCTACGTCGAAGAGAAACGTTGTTATGCAATACTTGCCCAGACAAACTTTGGGTCGTTCGCAAACATTAACTTGCTTTCCATGAGTGAGAAAAAATTTAAGTCAATCACACAAATTGCGCAGCAGGACCGCATAATAATATTTGCTCAAGAGTTAAAAAGTATTTGGCTTGGCTTATTATTTGTTCAATTGAATGTTCTAAGTATTCACAAACATGAAACAAATTAAAACGAAATTGACTTAATTAGCAGTAAAAAATTTCGTTTGTACAGGGTACTTAGTTAATGGCAGGCAAATTGAAAAAGCGTTCAATACTGACGCTGCATCTTTCTAGTGTTTTTGTTCTGCAAATCTACACGAACAGAGCACAACATTGTATGTCAATATCAAAGCCTGAAACCGATTAAACGCCCTGTTGACACCTTCATTTGTCTATGCTAACCAGGGTTGCTCACAGGTTAGTGATGAATTTGGATGTAAATTTTGAAAAGTCAATGAATTTGAATTCACTTTTTTCAAAGTCAACAAACTTGAATTTAAAAAATTTTCAATAAATGAATGGATCCCACCTTACTGCTAACTAAAACGAAGTATTTACTTTCAAATAATAATATGTTTGAACTATCAAAACTTCCAACATAGCATTAACTTCCAATTTACGCTAGTGCTAGCCTTGCAGCTTTGTAGCCGCATCGGATTCATAGCAAAACAATCAATTTTTCAAGACAATCTAATTCTCATTTAAGACAAGACAGTACCGGTATCACTCTAAACCTTGTTTTCGTTTCTCGTCGACAAATGTTTATCGTAAATGCTTAGTAATACTTTTGGGAAGTTACGTGAATGGCACTTCAAGGTTTTGACATTCTTCTTTCAAGAGTTCTTACAATTAAGGAGCAATCAAATAGGCCAATCATACAGCATGTGTTAGCTTCAGCGGCTGATGTTGATCCTTGTTAAGTTTCTGTCGATGTTTGAACTTGCTAGTTTCAGCGAGGCAGTCGTCCCTATTCTTAGTTTGTTTCAGGCTGTAGTTTCAGACCGGCAATCTCTACAGTCACATACTGTACCTCAGAACGCTCACACTCCAAAAATCGAAGTTATGATTAAGTTCTTGCTCCGTTTACTATGTTGGCATCGCATTAATGCAAACCCTAGCACAAATTTTTCAGCCCCAATTGAATGTGATTTAGAAGCATGGGCGTAGCCAGGAAGGGCAGGGGGCCTGCCCCCCCCCAATCGCAATGCCAGCAGTGATAAATTTGTGAGCAAAAAATCTATTCTTTCATCAGTTTCCATTTCTTGTTTTGTTTGCATCTTAACTGCAGCCAGTGAAGACCTTTTTTTTTGTTTTTGGTCTTCACCTTAATTTCGGGACAAATACAGCTCTGCAGTCAGTGAATACCTTTTTTTTATTTTTTTTGGTCTTCATCTTAATTTTAGGACAAATAGGCCTACAGCTCTGCGGTCCGTGAAGACTCTTTTTTGTTGTTTTGGTTTTCGCTATGTAAGTTGTGGTTTGGGCCTCCCCCCAATCCTGAATTGGTCTCCAACTAAATTTCGCCCCCCGCAATCAAAAATCACAGATCGGACTGTGAAGACTTTTCCTTTTTTTGGTCTTCACCTTTGCGATTTGTGGTTTGGGCCTACCCCAATCAAAAAATCTGGCAACGCTTATGTTTAGAAGCACCACCTCTCCCCTTTAGTTGTATGATAACCTCACACTAAAAAATTCGGCGTGTTATCTTTTTGAGCTACCACTCAATTCAATCGAGTTTAATTTGAACTGAAAAGGGCATTCAAGTCGAAAACGTTTTTCTCTCAAAAAATTTTGACACATTTGAAGGCGAACTTCACCTAATTTGAGCTTTCTACGACCGTTCTTAAGATATAGTATATTAAATTTCCTCTTGGAAAGACTTTTTCCCTCTTAAGAATTTTGTCAGGGTTGCCAATTAGAAACAAAATTTCAAAAAGTTACTGCATGTTCTTAATTCTCAATTCGTTTTTTGCTGCAAAGTCGGTGTCAAAGAAAGCAAAAGTTCAGAATGGTGCATTAGCTGCTTTGCAATTAGAAGTAAGGCAGTTTTTCAAATGTAATCTTATGCTACAAAACTGACAAAATGGAAACACTGAAGTAAGGAGAAGATTGTTAACTTTAAACGGCAATATCTTGAAACCGGCAAGAATTGAAAAGTTCAAATTTGGTGAGAATATATTTTAGGTTTTTCTCAACATTTTGGTCAACACTGAAAAATTCGACTTGAATGCTTTTTGAAGTAACAAAAAAGTAACCATACTTTTCCATCTTTTAGTTACATATTTATTCCAAAAATTAAAAAAACGATCAAGTTTTATAACGCACATGTTGTCGCAAAACCAAAATAAGAGAGGTGTACCTCTTGCAAACCCCATCCGACTGTGTTTAAACATTTTTTGAAATTTCCTTTTATTGATGCAATCCCTAAAAATCATAAACGAGGAGATACTAATTTTCAAAGCTTCGCCGTACTGTGCATTTAGCTTTCTAGCGCCATCTAGCCTGTACAAAAATAACTTTGAGTGGATAAATCTTGAGCAATTCTTAAATTAACCACATAACCGCTGACAGAGATTAATTTCACGGGACTTTGTAGATGACGCATTGGTAAAGAATCAGACTCAAACACACAAAGGCGATGGTTGGGTGTCCTGCCTTTGCAAACTATTTTTCCAAGCTCGTGTATTTACATGTGCTAAAAAAAATTTTTTTGTGAGTTCTTTTGAAATTTATGTTCGTTCTTTTATTATTGTAGAAAATCAAATTGTTTGAAGAAAAAAAACATTAATTTCACGACCGCGTAGTTTCGATTTTAGTGGTATAATGTCGAGTTAAGCCTATTTTAGCAAGTCTGAGTTCTCTAATTCAATTTTTTCGAGTTCAAATTTGGCAAACATATCAAGTTTTTCGAGTTCATAGGATGACAAAAATACTAAGTCCACTTATTTTCGATTTTTCTACTTATTAATCGCTCTTTTTTTGTATGCATGCTGTTTTTCTAGGTTGTCACGGCATAAAGTCAGTGAACGACAATTTCTATTTACACAGCATGATCAACAAAAAATATTTCTTTCTGACAATTTTTTAATCTTTACATTTCTTTTTAATGAACTTTTCCAGTTCAAGTTCGAGTTCAAAAAAATTATTTTTCAAGTTGGGCAAAGCAACCAAGTTTTTTTGATTTTGCAGCCCTGGTATAATGAGCGCAGTGTGCAACCAAGTCAATCACTAAATTTTGAGTAACAAACGTCTTAAAAAAACCGGCCAGTTGGTCGAGAGGAAACGCATTCGTATCTGGAGCGGGAGGTTTGAGGTATAAATGTCAAGTTGGTCAAATCCGACACAGTATTGCCAACGGCTAACCACCGCTACGACACTTCTTCGAAACCTGTGTTGCCCAACCGCAATGACGTTAAGAAGATCCTAGCAAACTCGTTACACGCTTCCACATAATATAGCGAGTATAAGGAAAAATTTAAAATATCTTATAAGCTGCTGAGCAACACATTTGTTTGAAGCTAGAAATAGTTTGAGTTCGCTCCGAGATTTGCGATAAACTGATAAACTTAAAGAGATACTGCTCGAAATCTTTTTTATTGAAGAAATCAGAACAACTTGAGGTAATAAAGAGGTGCCCCAAACTAGAGGTGTGCAAAAAATAACTGTTCGTTAAAAAGTAACAGATAATTTCCTAAACGAATAGTAACAGTTAAGCCAATTGAAAAGTAACAGTTAAGAAGTAACTGTTATTTATCAGCGAAGCTCAGTCTTCGCGCAAAAAAATTGCTAATTTTCGCGAAAAGTCAGGCGTTCTCCACAAAAAAAAGATCTTCGCGCTGAAAAATCGCATATTTTCGCGAAAATTCAGGCGCTCTCCAAGGACGTCCTCGAGGACTCTACCTCTGCTGTTTTCACTGAACGAATAACAAGTAACAGATAAAATTTTTAAAGTAGCAATTAATAACAGTTACTCAAAAGTACGTAACAGTTTAGGACATCTCTACCCTAAACCTCTCCGCAACTCCCGTTATTCGCGAAAATACGATTTAATCCATTCGACTTTGTACTATTGGCAACGCTGCATTTCGTAATTTTGTGACACCACAAAAGACTGAATTTGCAAAATTTCTTGCAGTTTATGCTGTTGTCTACTATAGCAGCCCCAACAAAATACCAGCCTGGCCTACCAGTCTTATTTTAGCCAACTCTTTTTCACTAAGCAAAGTTATTCTATCATCATCACATGTTGGATCCGGTATTGTCCCTGTCGACGGAGTTGGCCGGTTTTCGTATGGTCATTGTCTTTGCCACGTCTCGCCATTTTGCTCGATCACTTGCATCCTCTTTCACCGGTCCATTTTTCTTCATCTCATTCTCTACCTGCTTTTTCCACGTTTGTTTTGATCTTCCTCTTCCTCTACTACCGCTCACTTCAAATTTCAAAGCCTTCACTATCACATTTTCATCTTCTTTTCTCAAAACATGACCGTACCACTGCATACTACTTGCTGGAGCCATCCTATCTAGAGACTCCTTTGTGCCCAACATGTCCATCAACACCTCGCTGTTTCTTTGATTAAACAGCTCGACACCACACATCGCTCAAATCATAGCTCTTTCCGTTCTTCTCAAAATTGCCATCTCTTTTTCTCTCAAGCACCATGCTTCACTCCATACCACATAGCTGATCTTACACAACTTTTGCAAACCTTTCCTTTCATCTTTAATGAAAACCGTCTGCCTTTAAGTATTTTGCTGCATTCCCTGAACTTCATCCAACCAATTCGTCATCTAACTGTTACCGCTCTTTTGCACCCACCAGTTGCATTCAATCGGTCACCTAGACAAGTGAACTTGCTTACAGTTTCCACACCATCACCCAGTTTGTCATCTGGTCCCTTGAAGTTCTTTACCACGCTTTTACATTTCTTACAAACAAAATTTTTGTTTAAATAAACCACAACTTTCTTCTTATCTGTGCATCTTTCGAGGACCCACTTACTACATGCTGTACATAACACCGAGTTAGACATAACTCGTGTTCCACACACGCCACAAGGATCAAACTTACCGTCGAACGTTTCTTCCTCCATCCCACTCACCATCAACTTTGTCTTTTCAAGATTGACTCTCATCCTATCGCTTTCAAACGCCTCTCTCCATTCATCAAAGCTCTCTCAGTTCTTCCATAGTTTCCCCCATTAGGACCAAACCGTCTGCATAAAGAATTTGCTTCATCCAACCTTTCCTTGCATTTTCCGTTACTTCATCAATCACCATTGCAAACAACAAAGGTGACAACACAGATCCTTGGTGAACACCAACTTTCACAGAAAATTCTTCTGACAAGCTCGATCCAACTCTAACTTTCGTTTCTGCTCCTTCATAAAGACTCATCACCGCCTTGACCAGGATTTCAGGCAAACCTTTCTTTCTCATAGCCCATTCCATCACTCATCTTGATGGTACTCGGTTAAATGCCTTTTCCAAATCAACAAAACACATGTACAATCTTTTGTTTTTCGCTCGATATTCTTCTAGCAAACTTTGGATTCAGAATAAGGCATCAGTTGTTCCCTTTCCAGGCATAAAACCAAACAGTGCTTCATCAAAATCAACTAATGCTGGTATTTTGCTTCCAACACACTTTCAATAACCTTCATGCCATGTTTCAGGTCCCTGACTCGTCTATACGAACCACAGTTCAACACATCTCCTTTTCTTTTAAAAATTGGCACCACAACGCTGGTTTTCCATTCATTCGGGATTCCCTTTTCATCTAAAACTCGTTGGCAAAGTTGTAACATCACTTCCTCTGCAATTCTTCCACCTGCAGCAATCATCTCTGTTGTTACTTCAGAGAGCCCCGCAGCCTTTCTCTGTTTCATTTTCTGATCGCTTCTCTCACTTCCTTGCAAGAAACTTTTTCTACTGGCCCTTCAACCATAGCAGCGTCCACCTTGTAGTCCCCAATTACTTTCCTCATTCATAATTCTCTGCATATGTTCCTTCCATATTTTACATCGACCTTCTTGACTGAAACCAATTCTTCCATCTCTACCCTTAATCCATTTTCCTACTTCAACATCTTTTCCATCCCTTTTCATAAACTTAACGAATTTGAAAATCTTGTTTGGTTTCTCACGTAATTCTTCCATTTTCTTTTCAGCTTCCATCATGATTGCTTTAGCAATCACTTTCTTAGTTTGATTTCTCATTTTCCTATAGGATATTTTGTGTTCTTCCAATCCAGTTTTGCAAAACGTTTTGCATGCTTTCTTCTTCCTTGTTATAGCATTCCTCACTTCATTCCACCACCATTTATTTCCTCCATTTTTTCTGACTTTCTTCTTCCCACATAGCTCATCACATGCCGTCAGAACTCCATCTCTAAAAGATTCCCACAAATTTGCTGTTTCAACATCAACTAACTCTTCAACTCTTGTTTCAAATTTTTCTTGCGTTTCCCTTTCTTTTAATTTCCAAATCATGCGCTTTACTCTTGATTCTTTCTTGACAACTTCATTCAGTTTTCTTTTATCCAGATCGGCAACTAGCAGTCGATGCTGCAATTCCCATGGAATTACCTTTACGTCTTCCAAAAATTTTCTGTTTTCTTTACTAACTAAAATAAAGTCAATTTCAGATTCATTACTTCCAGATTTAATTGTTATCTTTCTTTTGTCCGTCTTCCTAAACCACGCGTTTTCCACACATAATTCTCTTTTGTCTCACAACTCAAGTAGCATTCTTCCTTCCGCATTTCTCTTAGCTATTCCATTTCCTCCATGAACACCCTCGAAGCAGTCTATCTCTTCACCAACATGTTCATTAAAATCTCCCATTCCAAATACCATTTTACTAGGATTCTGTTGCTCGTATTCGCCTGCCAATTCGTCATAGAACCTGTGCTTCTCTTCAAGTGGCCTCCCTGCTAGTGGTCCATACGCTATTACTCGTATCACTTGCTTTCCAAGCGCTAACACTACCACCATAACTCTGTCACTTTTTCTCCGGACATCCACTACCTTCTCACATAGCTCTTCTTTTACCGAAATTCCAACTCATCCGATACCAGAGCTGTTTCCAGACCACCACAATTTTATTCCTTCGTCCAAAGACCCCGAAAAATCGAGTACCTTTGTTCTTCCACCTTACTTCTTGTGAGCCGCATGAATATACTTTCATTTTCCTCAACTCTTCACATACCTCCACACCTCTTCCACAAAGACTTCCAACGTTCCAACTTCCAAGTCTAATAGAAGAATGTCGCTGATTTTTTGAACAGAATCTAAGCAGGGAAGCTGCGAGCAAAAAGGGATGTGGAAGCGGTAATTTTTTAATCGCTTCTGCTTCCACCCTTAGCGCTTCCGCTACTTGATGACGTAATTTTGGTATTAACATTTTTTGATTTAAAATTTTTTTTCAGATAAGTCAAAACAAATCAGCGGTGTTTGCGCATGTGGGTGGCTCCAAAATTTTGCCAAAAACGCGGGTATTTTTAGAAGAGTAAAAAAAAAGCATTGCAAGAATTATGCGGTTATACACCGTAGGCTATCACATTAGTATAATTCTTCCCGCAAGCAATAATTAAGACAAGCATTATAACATCATGTTTAAAACTCATACAATATTAAACTTAGTTTGAGAGATGTTATAATACTCTCCTCTGTTTTGCTTTTCAAGAATATATTATCACAGAGAGAGAAATTAAAATGCTGGAAGAGGAAACTTTGTTTATGTTGGTGAATGCCGTTTTATACTAATACAGCCCCAAAAAATAGGTAAAGCCTTATTTAAAAGAATTTTTGAGAAAATCTTTAAATTTTAAGACTAAAATAGAGAATTTTTGAACACTTGAAATTTCTTAAATGAGTTGGTTAGCTACGTGGTTCATCTTTGAGTTGATAGGGTGGGGTCTGCCCTGAATCTACGTGAATCACAAGCTTTTAAAAATGTTTCTTCGTAAATAATGATCGATCAAACATTCTCTTTTGGTCGTATATTATTAAAAAACTTGTACCACATTCAAGTTTTGACGTTCGATATAAATGGCCAAAGTAGAAACGGTACCCTTTTACTGCTTCTAGCTTCTGCTTTCACAAAAATTTGCCAAAAATCCCCACATCCCTGCAAGCAAATGCAGCTAACGGAACATTTTTCGCGCGAAGAAGTGCAAACAGAAACTGATTAGGGTCGCTTTTCGCGCTGGTGAAGAGTCGATTAAATATTTGAACTCAAACTGCAACAGCGTCACAAGCATGCTGTTTTTTTTTAAATCAGAATTATCAGTCGAATGCTTAAGTGTGAGAATAATTTTTTGGCATTAAAAATCTATCGTGGTTAGTTTCTTTAAAGCTAGCGTAGTGATAGGTCTTGCATGCAAACTTCGTTAACTGAAGTCATTTTTTTCGGTCAATTTGTTCAAAAAGGCTAATGTGTCTTCGGTAATTCACCAAAAATTTAGGCAATGGTCAAAAAATAAACCTGTAATAACTACAGCAGAGGATTGCGCTTACAACATTTACAATTAAAGGGCCATTCCATCTCAGATCAACCAATGCACTTTAAATCAAAATCTCCGATTTGCATGAAATTTGGTTAGCTTGTAGAGTTTATATAAAAAAGCCAATATTTTCAATTTTATTGAGATCGGAGCTGTAGTTTTGGAGATATGCCCCTTCAAAAATTGGGGTTTTGCGAAAAAAAGGGGTACTCGCCAGATTTCAAATCGCAGTATCTCCGCAACCACTCGGGAGATTTGAGCAAATTTGGTGTATTTTGAAGGAAATTGCCCAAGGATTCCATTTCTGTTAAAAAATTTCCAAAATATGCATGTTTAGGGGCAATAACCTTTTGACTTTTACTTTGACCCCCGAATTTGATCTTGTGAATCACGTGACCCATTATTTTTTAAAAGTGGAAAAAAATCTCTGTCATCCTCCTAATAACGTATAAAAATTTCAGATAGATAATATTTGTAGTATAGTCATGGTTTAAGTTTCATTTTGGGGTTATTTGCCGAATTTCTGCAAATTGATTATACGCACTGTAGTAAAGTTTATAACCCAGTCACCTTGCAACCGCATATGTGTTTAAAAGTTTTCATTGTTCAAGAAACGTAGTGTTTACAGCATAAAGAAGATTTGAAATTAACGCTTGCCTGACGCAAGCTGAAATCGCCTTGGATAATGTATTTTTCGACTAATGATATACGGTAGAGCATATGAAGTAAACAACATCAAAAAAGATTAGTTAGAAACGCAGATTACCGCTTTTGTGAAAATAAAACAAAATGCAAGTAGAGAAAGTGTTTGCTTGCTTTATTTTAGCACAATCACAGCAATTAACACTCAGTATAATCGCAGGCACATCATTAATTACAATTAACAATTTTTAATTAGCAATTGCATGGAGATTTGTTCCATACTCACGCGCGCCGTAATTAGCAATAATAAAATGTTACGGTCTTTTCGTGCAAAAATTCTTTCCGCGCATGCCGCATTAACCACTCTTTCTGATATCACAAATACTACTAGACTTATGGCATTTAAAAAGTGAAAAAAAAAAGTGAGATTTGTTCAATACTCAGGTGCGGTTAGCAAATTTTTTGGCACGAAATGTTACATTCTTTTCCAGCAAAAATTTTTCCCACGCTTGCCGCATTAACTTCTCTTTCCGATATCACAAGTAACAGCAAGCTCACGTCAGTTTTTAGACAAGAGACAGATTTGTTCGATACTCAGGCCCGCTAAGCAGCTTTTTTTTGGCACGAAATGTTACGTCATTTTTCTCTTAAGATTTTTTCCCGCGCTTGCTCCATTAACGGTTCTTTCAGATATCACAAGTAATAGCAGGCTTACAGCATTTTTAAAAAAATGAAAAATTGAGGTTTAAACAAAACAAGTCAAAAGTTCAGAAAATTAACCATGCTAAAGTTTATTGTTAGCGTTAGCAACCCCACCAAGGGTTTTAATTTTTTTCAATGTTTAACGTATTATGCAAACTCAATGTTTTGCTACTACAAGTATTTTTGCACATTTTTTGTTTCAAAAATTTAAACATACTTAAAATTCACTGTTCTTATTTGCTTTGGGCAAGTTGAGATTTCCTTAATCAAGTAGGATATGATTTCACTTGGCTGTTAAGTGACTTTTTCTTTATACCTTCTAACAACTTATTAAATACTCAAAATTTATGTATATGTAGCACTATGTTTTGATCTCTTTGAACGCATTTTATACTGGAAGTGACAATATTAAAGAAAATTTCTGATGAAACAGAATAAAACAAAAATGGGGAATAGTCATCTTTGCATTTTTCATTTCATTTTTTTTGGGTTTAAAATAAAAACTTGTCGTAGTCATTATAGCAACACTTATTAGTGAACTGCGCAGGTTAATGTAATGGTTCCAAAACTGCGGGTCACAACTCCAGGTGATGTTAAAAAAAGTTATTTGATGTCGCTTACTTTTCAATAAAAAACGTGATTAACATTTATTTTCACACAGTTTTTGTAGGTTTCATGCAAATGCCGTTACACATTAAATATCATAAACAAATTACTTTCATAAGGAAACAATGAAGAAAGAATTGATATATAGTATAACAAGATACATACTAGCTTTTGCTTTGAACTTGAAGCACATCTAGTTCATGACAATCAGCATTGTTACATCACTAATGAAGTGAGATTTCGTGTCTCACTGGATCGTGTTATAAAGTTGAGTTTAACAAGCCAGAAACTTGTTTTTTGAGATCAGAGGTTTCTGACCTATTTCAGACTCAAACCTAATACTACTAATCGATGCAAATTCGATATTTCTGGATATGTGCATATTGTTGTACAAGTCAATTTTTTAGTCGTCACAGGTGGGTGAAATTTAGTTTTTACGAAAACTGAGGTCACGGAGACAAAGTTAGCGAACCATTAGCGTTAGTGCTTTGTTAACTTCAGCTGTGAACCAATTACTGATATTATTTTTATGTCAATGCATATTGCACACATGTTTCCATGTTAATAGAAGTGCAACCAATACAAATCATTGTATGATCAATTTCATTGTGGTAGAGTAATAAGGTTTTTTTGCAAATCACCCAAATTTTGCAAAACGGCCCAAACTTGAATGCAGACTGTTTTAAAACTATAAAAATTACCTATCTGAAATTTTTATACGTTATTAGGAGGATGACAGAGATTTTTTTCCACTTTTAAAAAATAATGGGTCACGTGATCTACAAGGTCAAATTCGGGGGTCAAAGTAAAAGTCAAAAGGTTATTGCCCCTAAACATGCATATTTTGGAAATTTTTTAACAGATGTGGAATTCTTGGGCAATTTCCTTCAAAATGACACCAAATTTGTTCAAATCCCCCAAGTGGTTGCGGAGATACTGCGATTTGAAATATGGCGAGTACCCCTTTTTTTCGCAAAAACCCCAATTTTTGAAGGGGCATATCTCCAAAACTACAGCTCCGATCTCGATAAAATTGAAAATATTGGCTTTTTTATGTAAACTCTACCAGCAAACCAAATTTCATACAAATCAGAGATTTTTGGTTAAAAAATTTAAAAAATTTTGGTTGATCTGAGATGGAATGACCCTAAAGCACGTTAAACAACATGATATTCATTTCATAAAGTTACTTAAAGCAAAAATAATTCACAAAACACAACGATACAAATATCTTCACTAGGCAATTTTCCTAACATATTAAACAACAAAGCAATGCAAAACATCAATCATATTATTAATCAAGTCACTAAAATGTTCTCGTAATTAACTAATAAAATGAAAAGCATCCACATTTATATGCCAAAATAAATTGGTATAGTACGCTTATTACATCAACAGCATATCATAAAAGCTAATCATTCAGATGTGATCTCGTTGAATCTCAATGCAAACGCCAACAATGACGATTATCCATTTACTATTCAAAGAGTTTGGCTGGTGTAAACATAAGCCTGACAAAACCTACGAAGAAAGTCATTCGCTTATTATTTATTGCAGACTATTAAGTCAAACGGCAAAATAATTTCGGCCGTTTAAAAAAAATTTAACGTCATTTTTGCAGTTGCAACGATTATATTTTCCGAAAAATCTAAAAACAATGCCGCTCAGGACGCGATAGAAAATGAGGATTGCGTACATGATGCATACAAGAAAACGTCAATTTTACATGGTACAAACATTAAATCATCTTCAGATTAAAATAAGATTTAATGCACGTAAATATAACAAGATAATTCAATAAAAAGTCATAACATAGGGTCATCAGCCACGCAGCTTCAACTAGTTAATCAACGCTGGATAAAATATGCAAAATGCAACACGAAAATAACAGACATGCAAACGGTTATTTGGTCCGAACAAAAAACTTCAATTTTTCACTTGCTTTTTTTCGTTTCATCTTCTGACGTCACTTCATCTACGTCACTGCGGTCGTCTTTCTTTATCTCACCATCTCGAATCAGAAGAACAGCCATCTTAATGATGGTGGCTGCCCAGAATATATGCAAAATTTGAAGGATAAGAAGGAGAATGTTAAAGAAATAATAGCCAGGGTATGGCTGGAATAACCACATGCTTTTGACCCATGTGGTGTGCAGTACTACGTACGGATAGATAATAATTCGGGACACAATAAACACCACAGCAAATATGTTGAACAGCCAATTTGCTAAATTTTTAAACTTCAGATAGACAAAGCTTTTTGCTCCTTCTAAGACTATATCGGAGATGTCATGTATAGCCATCACCAATGTTCCTATCCTGACAAAGTTGGCCACATAAGAAAACACTATAAGAAATAGGGTGGCCATATGATGAATCATCTGTTCAGTGAAATCCTTCCGCTTTACATCACCCATGATAGATAAGAGAAGAGAAAAATAAAATCCACCTTCAAGCATATAATAATAATACACTGAAGGCCAAACTGATTGACGCGGGTAATCCACCCAGCAATAAAGATTATCCCAAAACCATGGGGCTTTCACCAACATGCTCATTCCAAAAGTGAAAACAAATAAATAGAAAAAACATCTCCATGTTGATTCGCAAAATTTTTTAAGCAAATTTGGACGTTCCATGTTTCGACGTCGTTTAAACCAAGTTGATACATCTCTAGTTGACATACTCAGCTTCTTTGAAAGGCTTTCTATTTGATTTTTATCAGGGTGCTTATTTGATATAAAGTATTTTTCCAAATCTAAGTTTTTAACTGGGGGTTTTCTAGTATCTGTGAGATTTAATCTTCGAGCTAAAGGCTTGGACACTACAACATCAAACACTTGTCGAACTAAAAATATACATATGGCATATACCAGCATCATAGGAAGATCTCTTGGTTTAGCATAGTGAAAATTTGGCTTATCTTGCAAGTCTTTAAACGATATTCCAGGTGGGAGCCAGAAGCGATCAGCCCAAAACCAGTCCGAAAGCTTATCAAGTGTTTCCATTTTACATCAATGTAGATAACTACCTAGATTTTAAAAAGTACCTGCAAAGATAATGCAAATTGTTACAGAACAGTCGAGTTGGTATATTTTGTTTCTACTTATTATTTATTAGATTAAACCAATGAAAGCTAGCCATAAAAAGCTTAAGCTGGACTAAGCCATTATTCAAGTACACTTTGTCATGCTGCACCAGTCTTTTGCAAGAAATAAATACAATAAATATTAAACGATTAAAACACTCATGATTTAAACATATAGTAGCACTCAATGATTTAAACATAGTAGCACTATATGAAATTTATCTTCTGCTAAAATTAGAACAACATAATTGGCAATGAATTTGTTAATGGACATTCTATAACGCCAAAAACTTTAGTAGTCTAGTAATCAAAGTACTGGCGGTACAAGCAAACCATGCCAATTGCTCAAAAAATATTATCTGATGCCTTTACTTATATTTGAAAATGCAACACCAACGCAAGTTAATAGAACTTTCGAATCTCCTAATCTCCCGCCAGGCTCGCCAGTATCTCCAACTAGAGTTTCAAGTTTGAACATCACACCAAAAAAGTCTCTCAAATGTCGAAGAAACTCAATTGTGTATGAAGTTAAATTTCCCACAAGTATTTTACCAACATTTTGGTCACCTAAAGCAAGATATAGTGCAGCTAAATATTGATTGCAAGAGTCTACACAACCTCCGCTGCAAATTTCTTCTAGTAAAGTGTTTGCAGCTAATTTACCAATGTCCTCTGGCACAAGAGATTGATTTTCCATATCTTTTCTTGCATAAGTTTCAGCAGCTAAAACATGGCCATTGGTTGTTTCAGCATATAAACAGATACCAAACCCAGGAGATTTGCCAGATTGTGGACCTTTTCTGTGGTCAGTATAAATGTAAACATCTGGCAAAAAATTATTGAGTACACCACGAGCAGATTCCACTAATCGATTTGGTATTTGTGGTGAAACGCGACATGCAAACGCTACTCCACGAACTCTTTTAATTTTTCCAGGGTCTTTGCACTGCACTTGCTTTAATTTGCTACTCACAGGACAAGTAAACACAATTTCACCCCCACCATTTGGGAATAGTCCTCTGTTGTTAATCACAATGTCCAAATTAGCAATTAATCCAAATTGTCTCATCAATGGCAGACTGGTTTCTTTGATAAAATCAATAGATGGCTCTGAAGGCATATTAGTGATGCCTAGCAACTTTGCTTTAATTGAATGCTTACAAAAAGGAGCCAAACACAAAAGGACTTCTAAATAGTATCCAATTGATCTTTCATTGTTGCATTCATGCTCAAATTTCCCTCCATATATAATTCCCGGTTTATAAACCAAAGTAGTTCCAGTGACACTTATTACAATTTCAGTACCATTGGTTATTTGATCAAGCAACCTAAGCAAATTAGCTTCAAATTCTTTTAATCCAGGATGATCATCTTGATGACGTATCTTTTTTATTTTTACAGGTATTCCACTCAAAGTTGACAATATTAAGCGTTGTCTAAGGTAATTACTTCCTTCATAAACTAGCTCTTTTGTTGACATATTGCAGATGCTCTAAATGCAAATTTATTTTTATATTAAGACTAGATAGAAACTTGTATGTTTTGAACAACCTGCAAACCTATCCAGATTTAGGTAAACTGAACATTCCACAGCAATCAAATACTTTAGGAAGTAAAAATTAAAAGCTTAAATTTAACCAAACTACAAATTTATGGCTGTTTTATACTAGTTTCAGAACTACTTTTATATTCTAGTGTCAAACTGAAATCTTTTTGCAGTTATATTAATCTGTTAATTAATTCAAAATATAACACAATGGTGGTAGATTTAAAGGGTCAAAATTAGAATTTGAGTCATTTTTAAAAGTTTAAATACAAAGTACCAGTAAAATACCGTAAAGCCTACCTTAAATTTAATCAAGTGATCGTAACAGAAAACATGAGTTAAACGGGGTATTACAACGAACACAAATACTTCTAGTGAATTACTTTTGTATAGATTCAATCATTGCAATGTCTTTTATAAACTAAGGAGACCAAACAACAATATTATGTCCCAATTTAGGTCTTACATACCATAAGTAACGTAAGCTATGCTTTTAACAAAATCCATACATTTTTGGTGAACATACTGATGGTAAAAGAAAGCAAGATTTGATAGGAACAAGCAGTTTAAGCACTATCAATTACAACAAAGACACTGGGCATAATAAGTATACTATATCAAAGCAAATGAGATAATGATAGTGATATCAAGATCACAAACACTGAACAATTGAAGATTGCAAAACAGTCAGGCCATCAATATAATAAGCAGTTTAAGCAGTATCAATTTAGGAACAAGCAGTTTAAGCAGTATCAATTACAACAAAGACACTGGGCATAATAAGTATACTATATCAAAGCAAATGAGATAATGATAGTGATATCAAGATCACAAACACTGAACAATTGAAGATTGCAAAACAGTCAGGCCATCAATATAATTATAATGACTAATTTTTTCGGCCTAGAACTTTTAGGCACAGAATGTTTATGCCCTCCGATTATACGCTAGGACCATTAGGCCCCTGGACTTTTAGGTGCTGAGACTTTTCTGCACCACAGGTGAAAAATTTTGTTTTCCAAACTATTTTTCAAAAAAAAATTTTTTTTTTCAAAAAAGTTTTTCTCCAAAAAAAATTTTTTTTCTGAAAAAAAGTCAATTTTTTTCAGAAAAAATTTTTGTTTTAAACAACAGTTTTTCACAATTTTTATGTGAAACTTTTCATACAAGTGCTATAGTTTAAATTTATCACACTCACTGCATTCCCTTTCATAACAATGAAAAAATAGACGAAAACGTATCATGAAGAGCTCTCTCAATACTTCACACAGTGCTGTTGACAAGGGTAGCCCTCCGACCTGTCATTTTACCTCATTCTGAAGAGGGTTGAGGTCAAGGAGGAACTCTGGGGAAAATCAATAATTGGACCACACCCAAGGTCTGATCCATAGCTCAAAAGTCAACAATAGATAGAAAAGGAAAATGGGCTCAGCAGTCACCTTCATCAAAACTTCTAACCCTGCCCTCTGCCGACAAAAAGAATTTGTGTACAGCTTAAAGACTGTAGACAAAAGACACTCCCTCATTGGTCCTTTTCCTGTCAATCACTACTTGGCTTTTTTCAATAGCTGCTCCTTTTTCCTGCGCTCTCTAGTCTGACAATCTCTAGTCTGACAATTGTCAGATGATAAGTTTGAAGATATTCACATTTTAATCAAAGTAAAACTTTTTTGTTTGAAAAACCTTTTTTTGGAAAAAGCTTTTATTTGAAAAAATTCTTTTAAAAATAAAAATTATGTTTAAAAAAAAAATTAAAGAAACTGTTTTTTTTTAAACTGTTATTTGAAAAAAACTTTTTTTGGAAAAAATACAAAAAAAAATGTTTTTTTTAAATATTTTTTTTGAAAAATTTCACCTCTGGCACCTAAAAGTCCAGGTGACTAATCAGCAACACCTAAGCGGCACGTGCATAAACATTCACACCTAAATGTCCATGCCTAAAAGTCATGGTCTGTAAATTTTTATACGGCCTCATCTCTATCCCAAAAGAAGTCAGAAAAGGTAATCTAGGAGGTTGTAATTGCACAAAAACTAAACAGGAAAATAAAAAAAGTTTACATCAAAAAATGGTAAGTTGATAAATCTACATTCAATTACTATGCACAGCAGAGTATGGGACCAAAAATCAAAACCAAGAAAACTAGAAAGCAATCACACACAGCTTATTTGACCAAAAACATCCCTGAGGTGAACATAGCAAAGTTGATTAATCAGTAATAGATCAATAAAAGTACCACACAATCTACAAATAATACTCAACTAATCTGCATTCCCTCTAACTTTATGGCTAGTCGACGAGTGCCCAAATTATCTTAAAGGAGGCCTTCATTTGAAATAGGCTATTATTTAAATAATCCGGAATATTTTTCTGAACACGTTATCGAAAGTTCCGTCCAGAAATTCCTCACTGTTCTTGAGATATCCTCTAAAATCCGCTAATACTCCGCTAATCCGTGACATCACTTGCCCGAGTTTGGCTGAGTTTGTATGGGCTGTGTAAGGTATAGAGTAGACAGTTTTGAATAAAACAGGGTATAATTCACTTAATTTAGACAAGGATAAACATTCAAAACTGTTGCCTACCTACTCTATACCTTACACAGCCCATACAAACTCAGCCAAACTCGGGCAAGTGACGTCACGGATTAGCGGAGTATTAGCGGATTTTAGAGGATATCTCAAGAACGGTAAGGAATTTCTGGACGGAACTTTCGATAACGTGTTCAGAAAAATATTCCGGATTATTTAAATAATAGCCTATTTCAAATGAAGGCCTCCTTTAAAACAATTGTGTCCAAAGCTCTAAGACGTATATGTGTCCTAAATTTCGTACCAATCCAGTGTTAAAGTATACCGATTGTCATTCTAGCACAAATTTGTCGAATTTTATAAAGTTTTGTTTACTATATTGACAAAAATTATTTGCCCTTGCTCCAACAAATCGCCGATTCCCTGAAAAAAATCGGTTTAGTGGGAACACTGCAACTAATTGAAGAATTCTTGAAGCCAATATTTTGACCTACATAGAATAATTGAACACAACACATAAAACATGTAGACCTTTGTCGTACATGTAATACTTTAAAAATTTTGATGTATTTGCAATAATTGAAGAAATTATTTTGCGCATTGATTAGGTGTATGGCACGCTAATGAAAATTAGTAGTAGTACATTTTTAGGTTCTGTTTAAACAAATCCAGTCTTTTTCTGCACCATAACTTCAAAAGTAAATTATTGCATACTGTAGCAACAGAAGCAGTATACTTAAAACCAAATCGGGATCTTTTGTATCGTGGAAATAAAGCAAAAGGTTTATTGAGAAGAAACAGCTGGTTTTGTGGCCTTAGCTTGAAATTTGTTTACTCTAATTTAACTGAAATACAATCTTTTAGATAAGATGGAGTTTTCCCACTCAGACATTTGAAAACAAGCAATGATATCACACATTTTGTACTTGTAGCTTATTTTATTTGACAACAAATAGACAAGAAATAATCTTTTTTCTGAGAACTTCATAGGCTATTCAATATTCATTTAGAATAGAAATGAGTCAGTACCAATAATAGGCAATAAATAAAGTTCTTCTCTGAGAACTTCATGCATTATTCATTTAGAATAGAACTGAGTCAGAACCAAGATCAGTATAGTCTCTTACTCTATGGTTTACCTAATCCATGTTCCCTCTAAGTTTTTGCATTCTGAGTAAATGCCGAAAAAGGCACGAAAATATTCTTATGTCTTTGCAAAAATGCAGTAGTACTAGTACTAGTAGCATAGAACTTGTTTTGTGAAACTGCCATTCCAAAAAAAAAACAACGTAACTTAGTGGTGTTTATTAATTGTCTTTCTTAGCAATTTATGTTAGTTCCAGATATTGCCACTAGATGGGACTTAGTAGCATCAAGTTGTTAAATCAATGAAGCACTTAACTGCTAAATGTGGATTGGAAGGCTTTATTTCACCGGAAATTTTTATCTACTGCACTTTTTTATTAATTCTGACTCAAATCTAACCCAAACTCAAATGCTTACTCTAAAACTATTACAAAATGAACCCCAACCCAAACCCTAACCTAAACTCTAATCTTAATCCCTAGAAAAGCAAATAAAAAAAACGCAGATGAATATTTTTCATTTTTGTTTGATTCTCTTTAACTTGAAAATTTTTGGTGAAATAGTCACTTCCAATACCATGTGGATTTAGATCCTTTCCAATCTTAAAATACTGATTATGGTAATTATTTTTACAATAAAATGAAACTTTGAAACACAAAATCACCTTTTGCACTACGTAGTGAAAACTTTGTGCAAAAATGCTAGAAAATATTTTGTATTTTTTGAGCTTAGAAGGAATATATACTTCACTTTGAATAGGCCTACAAACCTAAAATACACATATTTCAAACAGCAACTCTGAACTCAGGTGCTGACACTTAGACTTATTTGGAGCAAGAAATGATAAAAGTTTTTTAGTTTACCAGTATCTAACCTAATTCTTTTACTGTTTTAAGTCGTTTGCTTAGCGTATACTATAGGCTACCGTATATAAATGTATAATCATAATAATTGAGTGCTTTATACTGCTTAACATGTACTGCATGCATTAGTTAAAAACTATTACAGATAGTTACTCAAAACAGTTGAAAAAACAATCAAAAATAATGCATCTACCAAAATCAAATCAAAATTTCAGGGCAGCAGTTACCGGTATTTTGCCTCTAGAGGCAAAATAGCCCAATGTTATTTTGTCAATGTCATTTGGAGGCAAAGTAGTCCTAAACGCTATTTTGCCGCAAGTGCCAAAATAGCCCTAAACTTAATCCTAACCCAAACCCTAATATACTACCGGTAACTCTTACGGTACCCTAACCCCAACCCTAACCCTAACCTTAACCCAAACAAGGGAAAAATACTACCCACAAAATTCGATAAATTGATGTCGACAATTCTCACACAGCAGGTAGGCCTATGGTACTGCAATCGCACAGATGCATAGCCTACCGGTATGATATACTTTTAAAAATCAATATTATAAAATCAAACACGTAGGCTAGGAAAACCTAAATGCTTCCTGCTAACACTAAAGTACGGTAAGACATACAGTACACTCACTTTACATAAATAAATATGATGATGATACATAATATGGAGACACATCAATCTTAAAACACTTCCATTACAGTAGCCTACTACGTACCAATTCCATAGTAATCTATTAACGGTAATAATAATACTGCAATAGTACGTCAATTATAACAACCCAATTTAACATAGGAAAAGGCTTGGCGTGCGCGCAGACATTTCGTCAATAAGGCTAAATAACCTAACCCAAAGCACTAGCCTTAGCCCTAACCCTAGAGGGGAATTTACACAGTATCCGTTTTTCGTACGTTTTCGTCCGTTTTTTTAGGTTTTTGTTTCTTGAAAAAGTATGCGCTTTTTCATCCGCATTTTTATAAGTCCATATCCACACTAAGTAGACTGATGTATCACAGAATAGTTCTCTGTGGTTGTATATACAGTAGTGTGCGGATTAATTGGGACAAAACTATATTTTTGCATTCTTTGAATTTTGCTTAGGTTTGTTTAGTTTAGAGAATGTATGATAGATGGTACTGTAATGATAATTAATAAGCTAAGTGAAGAACATGAACCACTATTAACTGCTTTTATGCTCCATTTTTTCGGATTAACAGATTTTTTATAAAGTGAACTTATTCGTGGCTCAAAATTTTATTTTGATTTTTGCGTATTACTATCTGCCTGCTTGCGATAAAATGGATATCACTCCAAGAAAGAGGGCACAAATTGTTGCTCTACTACAACACTCAAATATAACCATAAGAAAAATAGGAGAGATGCTGAATGTGTAAAAATTAAATGTGGGGCAAAGTTTTAAAATGATGGACACTAATCGTGACGTCAACAAAACTAAAAAGTGGGATCAGTATGGAAAAAAGGGTAAAACGACCTCTAGTAATGACAAAATGATATTGCAAAATACTTTTAAAGACCTTAGAAAAACTAGTAAGGACCTTCAAAGAAATTTAGCTACTGTAGGAGTCAACGTGGATTCGTCAACCGTAAGAAAGCGATTTCTTGAACCTGGAAGAAAAGCCAGAAGTCCCTGCAAGAAGCAATTGCTAACAGTTGCTTTGGAAAAAAAACACTTAAATTGGGGTAAAAATACAAAAAGGGGAATAGATGAATGGATAAAGTCGTTTTTCAGATGAGAACGATTTTGAAGTGCATGGACGAAAATCTCAACATGTAAGACAAAGTATTGGAGAACCCCTCAATACCTTTTGTATTCTACAGGATCCGAAACACCCCCCAAAGAAAATGTATTGGAGTTGCTTCACTCTTAATGGTACAGGAAGATTATGTCCAAGCAAAGGAATGATGAATTCAACTATATACCTGAAAATTTTGGAAAAAACTTGGTTCCAACTACCCAAAAATCATTCTTAGATGGCAATGGTATTTTTCAGCTGGACATTGCAACATGCCACACTTTAAAAAAAATGCACAAATTTTTTTGAAAGTCGAAATTAACTTTGCCAGACTGGCCTGGCAACTCCCTAGACCTAAACCCCATCAAAAACTTGCGGATTATCATAAAAAAGTGTCTTTAAACATGTGACTACGCAACTAAAACCAAACTCATAGAAGCCACAATACGAATTTGGTACCATGATGAAGAAATTAAAGATATTTGTTTAACCCTAATTGATTCCATGCCAACACAAATTTTAATTCTCATAAAGGCAAAAGAAAGCTATATCACCTATTGAGCGTGCTACAGTTGATATAATTTGGATTAAAGGCGGTGAATCATCCAGCCAATTCCAGTGGTTTACAATAGCTAAAATTGAACTATAATTTTTGATATTTTTTGTTTTAATTTTGGGACTGCGATTGCAAAGATATTCAACAAATACAAAAAGATGTCCCCCCGAAAAAAGTTTTTGGAAACTCTGAGTTTTGATCTTCCCGTCAAAACCACAGTAGGCCTAATGGTTTAGAGAACTGTGGTAGGCCTAATAGGTTAGAGATAGTTTATTTCTAAATAGTTTAGGCCCAATTAGGCCTAACTATCTCTAAACTATTAGGCCTAATAATTTAGAGATAGTTAGGCCTAATAGTTTAATAAGATTACAGTAGGCCTAATAGTTTAGAGAACTGTTGGTTTGGGCGGGAAGATCAAAACTCAGCGTTTCCAAAAACTTTTTTCGGGGGGACATCTTTTTGTATTTAATGAATGTCTTTGCAAACGCAGCCCCAAAATCAAAACAAAAAATATCAAAAATTATAGTTCAATTTTAGCTATTGTAAACCACTGAAATTGGCTGGATGATTCACCGCCTTTAAAGACGCGTTTTTGAGAATTTTACTAATTTTACGTCACTTTTTGTTTTGTCCCAATTAATTCGCACACTACTGTAGGTAAAAATTTTGTTCAAAAATTTTGTGTATGAAGGATAAGAGCGATATTTCAGAATAGAGCTGTACCCCTTTACAAAAAATTTTTTTCGGAAAACTTTTGTTCAGTATTTGACTGTCCGGTTAGTGCGGATATGGACTTATAAAAATGCGGATGAAAAAGCGCATACTTATTCAAGAAGAAGCAAAAACGCAAAAAAACGGACAAAAACGTACGAAAAACAGATACTGCGTAAATTCGCCTTAATTCTAGCCCAGGGGTGCCGGAACGTCAGAAGGGCAAGGGAGGGCAGCTTTTTCAAAGGGCACTTTCAATACTGTACGTACAGTCATTACCACCAACATTGCAGACATACAGTCAAACAAAAAAACACGTCACCAAAGCCAGAGTACTGAGTACGTAGCACAAACACTAGAAATTAACAACAAACAAATTATTAATTAAATAAGGGCAGTTTGTGCAGCAGGATACCTTTGGGGGTGTGGGGGCAACGCCCCAATATCCGGAAGAAAGGGGGTCTGAAGGCCGATCCCCCAGCGCTCGGAGATTTTGCAAGTTTTGTGCAAAAATAATTAAATTTTAGGCCAATTGCAGCAAAATTTAATGCTTTTGAATTGTGGCATAAAAAATTAGCAGGGCAAAAACATGAATAAACTGGCTGCGTCAAAAAGCAGATTGGCTATGTGAGCGGTGGCTAATAGTAAAATTTTAAGCCTTGTTATAAGAAGCTGGTAAACCTTAAAACAAAAAAAATCACATATGTAATTAACTAATTTGTCTGCATTTACAAAACAAGATAATTTTGTAGAAGATGTTTATTTCCACCACATCCGGTCATTCCCATCCCTACCGAGTATTTTACTGTTAGGTCTGGACTAGAAACGGATCTTGCTCTAGTTAATTATTGCAATGAATTTTATGTGTTAGAAGTTTTTCTTGTATTTCTCCGGCAGGGCCGCGCCTAGGGGAAAAAAGGGGGCAGCGCCTCCCCAAACTGCCCTTTCTCTTGTGGCAGCTTCAAGACGGTTACTTCTGTTTTCTTGCGACTAACAGAGAACTCGCAGAAAAGTAGACCGATTTGGCGCGATGACCTTTCTTTTTTTTTTTTTTTTTTTGAGATCAGCAGAGAACTTGAAGTTAAGCAGACCAGACCAATTTGGCGCGATAAACTTTTTTTTTTTTGGAGATCAACAGAGAACTTGGAGTTATGTAGAGCTTGGAGTTTTATTTTTGTTTTAGTTTTCGGAGATCAGCGCCAACTTGCTCAATTTTGCGGCCCCACCTGCAAAAACATTTGCCCCCCCTAGGACAATGCTTTATTTGCGGCACTGTTCTCCGGTTTGAGCAGGGAGGTCCGGACCACCTGGATTCGCCACTGGTAAAGTCAGCGTCGGTCGTTCCAACTATAGGGCTACAAACAAAGTTAGAAGCTTGAATGTCTTGCGATAGAGTAAAGCTAAAGCTTACAGACATAGGATCTTTGAGTTCTTAATTTGAAATTTTGTAGCACCCTCTATTTTCGTAGCGTCAGTTTAAAGTAATGGAACTATATTGAGTGTCACAGCTCACAGACTAACCATACGCATTCCACAAGATTGCTTACTTATTTTGGTACGTTATTTACAAATCATTTAACACACGCAATTTGTTATTGTTGATTTCAACGAATTTTTTGCGCCAATTAACGGAGAGTGATTTTGTTCATAATAAACGTTATTTTTTTCAGAAAATAAAAGTTGTAATGTGTTTTGTATCGACAAAAAAATTTTTATTTATGAGTTGAGTTTCATCCAATTGATCAGCTTTCACGAGCTAGCTACAAAACGTAAAGTTTAGTATAGCTTACTGCAAGTTGCTACTAACTTTCTACTATGTTAATTGCTACCGAGCACAATTGGGTCATTTGTCAGGTCTATTGTTCACAAACGATTAAATTATCTGTTAGATCTATTGCAGAGGTGGCAACGAATCCGGAGCGGACCGGATCGGATTCAAATCTCACTGTTTTTTCGCAGATCCAGATCGGATCCGAATCCAGTTTTATTAGGAGATGCGGATCAGGATCTGAATTTGGCTTTGCCCTTGTAAATAATTTGGGGACAAAATCAGCCTTACATTCCGCAAAGACCTTTCTTTTTTTTGATCTCGACCTAAATTTTGGCAGAAAAAATGCCGCAAATTTCAATGAAGACTTTTTTATTTTTATTTTTTTGGTCTTCACCTGAAGTTTGGCAGAAAAAACGCCCCTATTTTTAATGAAGACCTTTTTTTGCTTTTTGGTATTCACCTGAATTTGGGTATAAAAAACGCCCCAGTTTTTATAAAGACCTTTTTTTTGGTCTTCACCTGAATTTGGGCAGAAAAAAACGCCCAATTTTAAGTGAGAACCTTTTTTGCTTTCGTTTTTTTTGGTCCACTTTTGGTTTTCGTTGATATAAACAAAGTGTAGATGTACTGTACACTGGCGGATCCGGATCGGAGCCGGATCTTAAAATTTAAAATGTGGCGGATCCGATCTCTTCTTGTTGGATCCGGATCAGTTCGGAATCTTTAAATTTGTGGATCCGACCACCTTCGATCTATTGTTCATAAACAATTGAACTTATTCTGCATTAGATAAGCGAGCTTTGAGATTCGCAAGCGTTTTCTTTGTTACTATCGCACTGAAATGGAAAGGGCAGTACTGCCCCCCTTGCCCCTCCTGACAAAAGGGCAGGGGGGACAGCTGCCCCCCTCGTTCTGTCACCACTGTTCTAGCCCTAACCCAAACCCAAACCTATAACTATAATAATAAAAATTTCCGAAAACGAGTGACGTCATCGGAATCTTTGTTCATTTAATCGCACACGTTCCGTGGGCCAAGACACTTCGTTTAAAATAATGTGTTTTAAGGTTGGATTGAAAAGCATTTCAAGATTCAATACTACGTAGTGTTAATGGAAGATTGCCGTATTTCATGTTTCAGTCGTTTTGGTATTTCGTGAATCAGCACTGCGATGGGAATTGTGGACGAGCATATACATAAATAAAGTGTCAAAATAGGTTTTGTGTGTCAAAAAAATAAAGTATTTAGGTTTTGTATTGACCTCTGACTTAAAAGATGACGATGACATGAACAGGCAATTACGTTCTATTTATGGCTCTGCCAATAAGTTATGTAGGAAATTTTTTGTTGCTTTAAAGCTGTAAAAAACTGTTTATTGCGTACTTTTGTGTCTTGTCTTTATGGAAGTACTGTTTGGTGTATGCATCGAAAATCGACAATTAATCGTTTAAGAGTAGGTTATAACAATGCTTATAGAATATTGTTTAATCTTAATCGACGCACAAGTATGTCTACCACGTTGGTCCAAAATAATGTGCATACTTTTCATGCTTTGATCAGAAAGCACACAGCAAATTTCATGCTTCGATGTATAAACTCGTGCAACGTGTGGTTATCTGCGCCAATAAGATCAAGTGGCTTTTGGTCTGGTCCATACAATAATCATTTTGTGAACTTGCATCAGAATACCTAGCTTGGACCAAATACTGATAACGCAAGAACAAACGACTGGATTCTATCTTGCTTAAAGCTTTGTGTGTGTTTGGGTGTGATTAGTGTGTAGTTGTGTTTATGCCTCTGTAATGCTGGACCGATCTTTTTTGAGTCCATGAATAAATAAATAAATATAAGTAACTAAAATTATTTTCTTTATGCAGACTAGGCCTATAGCAGTTGTATTCATGCTTACCTGTTGTTAGTGTCAGCATATACCTCATAAAGATCATTAATTTGATTAACAATTCGACTTCTCTTCATAAAAATAAATGTCACTTGAGATTTCATCAGAAACTATGGAACAGCTTCTATCTGGCTATTTATATAGGCCCAGAGGTGGGCATGTACCGCGGTATTGTAACGCGGTACTTTTTTAGTACCGTTACCGGTACTGTCGGTACTTTTTCAACATAGTACCGTTTTCGCTACCGTCGGTACTTTTTTAGCACGTTTACCGCGGTACTCGGTACTTTTGTGTGGAATGGAATTAAAATCCTTCAATTGGAGTTCAAATTACTTAGAAGCACTTTCAAACCTTGCCCACGTAATAAGGAGTGATTAGTGGATGACTGACGGTTTACCGACGCTGCACGAAGTTGCGTTACAGAGCAAATCATAAAAGTTAGCTATACTGCGTTATGTTCTTCGCTTTTTTGTCTGCCCTGAAAAGTAAAGACCAGCCTTCTCTATGAAGTTAATTTGAACTGATATTCTTGTCCAAAGAACATTTTGCAGTGTATAATGTCGTAAGTTTATAAGGGGCTGTCCATAAAAGATGTACGCAAAAATCGCAAAAATTGACCTTTTCCTCCTTGTCCGTAAAGCGTTCTCACTGCGTCAAACTCCTGTTCGCGCAGACACAATAGAGAACTTACGAAATGTGGAAATGGCCACGGCAATTACATTGCAGGATTATCAAGTCACCAAAAACATGTTTTGAGACTATAGGCTCAGCCAAGGGGATGCCACCAATGATAAAAACGTGACAAAAAGCCTATGGTTTCTTCAGTTTCAGTTTCTTTTAGCATTTTTTTGCGTGCAATAGTAATTAACTACAAAATTAAGAAGGGGGCCCGGGCCCCCTCAATTCAATTTTTGCCAGCCAACTTAAATGAATGATCTGGGTTAAATTAAGGGCTTTGCCCTAAAAGTTGCTATCTCAGGCCCTCATCTAACCTTAATTTTTATGAAAGTAATGCAATAACTAGAGAGGATTTACCACATGGCAGAGTACCAGGGGCCCCGTGCTTAGATGGAAAGAGTTTTTGTGTTATATTTGGCAGGAAGGTGTTGCGAAAATCTCCAAAGTGCCAGGAGCAATGTAAATCAGGCCCGGGTAATAACATGGTTGGTAGGCGAGACCAATTATTGCACCACGTTTCACTAACAATTCATCTCCACCTCGCCGGTTTTACGCGACAAAATGCTTTTGAAAAAAAAAATTAGCCCGGAGAAATGCTCATTGAACAAATTATTAAATTTGAATTGACGGGGGCCTGGCCCCCTCGCCGTACGTGTGCTCTACGACTGGTTATTTTCATGACAAACAAAAATCTCAAAGGAAAATCTTCGAATGGATTATTATTTACAGCTAAAATATTGCTGGAGGCAATGTACCTTACTTTCCCTACTTGGACCAAATCACTTACAAAATTTAAACCCAAAATGCAAGATTTTGAACGTGTTTTGGATTTAAATTGCAAGTAAAAGGAGAATTAAACAATTTAATTTTTTCAGTTGGTTTTGAAATGTTAAAAATCTAGTTCTTTCAAATTTCTTTGAGCATGTGCGAAATGTAATCCAATGCCAATAAATAGTATTTTTTTCCCCAGAATTACAAAAAATCGTCCAGCAGCTGGGGACTTCTCCCTCATAGCCTCCGGCGGCTGGGGATTCCGTCCCAAACTCCCGTCTGTGATACGTTTGAGTAACTCTAGTTTACTCAAAGCGTATCGCAAATCAGACGTTTTCACTTTTTAACTTTTGGTTCAAACCCTCTCCCTTTTGCAAAATTCTGTTTAAGCACCAAATCAGGCCACGGCTTCTTATCTTCCATTCTACGATATCTTTATCCCACAAAAAGTTCCTCTTTCGAAAATTTCTGATGACGTCATTGCATGCGATTTGTGGTTTGCCCTCCTCCCCTATTAAAAATCCTAGCTAAGTTTATGTTTAAGACCCTTCAAACATTAATTTTATTGGCGACACAACTCGTTAGGCTCCTAAGTCCAGGTTACCAAAATTTGAACAACAATTGGAACGACCGACGCTCGCGTCGCGTGTTTTTCTGTTTTTACTCGGCCATTTTCCAACTAACGAGTGCGAGATTTCAAACTTTTGCTTATAACTCGAGAACGGTTGGGTCTAGCAACATGAAATTTGGACAGCAGTTTGAGATTAATGAGTTGTATGTTTGAACACAATTTTGAGGCAATAGGTCACGTGACTTCGGTTTTAGAACCCGAAAACCGGCCCGCAAATTTGACGTAAAAAGCGGTCTCAGTCAAAAACGGCTTAAGTACAGCAAAAAATATTTCATAGGGTTGTATGTCTCAAGATACCCTTTCATCCCAACCAACCCACTTTTGGCCGCGATGAGGTTTATTTCTTTTTTTTTTTTCTTTTTTTTCCTTTTTGTTCCTTGTTTTTCTTCCTAATTTTTGTACGCTCTTCTTCTCCTAAACCACAAAACATGGAAATCTAATTTTTGTGTACAGTTGTTGAGCTGCAAACGCAATTATTTCTCCCGAAATTTTTTGGGGCATTTCCACCGGGAACCCCCCCAAAATGGGGCCCCAAAAATCCATTTTTTGAACGGCTCAAGCTAGGGTGCTATTTCTTTTTGATATCAGTAGATATTTAACAGACAAATATTTTGACATAGCTTGGGGGTGCCCCCCCCCGGGACCCCCCAAATGGACCCCCAAAAATCAATTTTTGAACGGCTTATCTTAGAGTGCCAGTGTTTTATGATATCAGTAGATATTTAACAGACAAATATTTTGACATAGTTTGAGGGTGCCACTCCCCAGGGACCCCCTAAAATCAATTTTCGAACGGCTCAAGCTCGGGTGCCAGTGTTTTATGATATCAGTAGATATTTAACTGACAAATATTTTGACTCTACTTTTCTGGAGGTTCCATAATCAGATATTTTTGAATAATTGCTGATTTTACAGTAGACAAAAAGTACTTTTGAGCGTCACAGCATTAGCTATGCTTCGGTCGTTCACTGGGTTTGCTGGCAAACTCCCATCTAGTTTACATTTCTTTTTATTCACTCGCTTCTAGAACACGTATTGACGCTGTTTAGCTGATTGTAAGGAAATGTTTATTGCTATATGGTGGTCTTTTTGTGTTTTGAAAGTTACATTTTACAGTCTAATCTAATTTCAAGCTAAAAATAAATTCAAATGCACAACGAAGCTGCGATCGGAAAATCTTTGGAAATTGTGAATAGCGATAATTAATAGACCTATGAGGCTGCAGATTATTACTTGCCACAAAAAAGAGCTCCTTTCTTCGCTCTCTTCTATAAAACTCGTGCTAATACGCAACAAGTGTTACCTATGCAAACTGGTCCAAACCGGCAAACCAGTCCAATGAATGAATGGTGCAAGATATTAACGATAAAAACCTTATCGGAAGTTAACAGAACTTAACGGAAGTTAATTTAGTCCGTTAACAGAACTTAACGGAAGTTAATTTAGTCCGTTAACATGAAAAAACTTTTTAACGGATTAACGAGTTAATGAAAAAGTTAGCTTCGTTGTTAACGGATTAACGATTAACGGACTTGCTCCCACCTATGGTTTAATTTCTTTAAACAAAAACAAGACAATTTTTTACCGAGCTCCATTCATTAGAGAGCAGATGTGGGCAGTAACTACACTAACTACTTACTGTAGTAACTAGTTACTGTAACTAGTTACTTTTTTAGTAACTGTAACTTACTGTAGTTACTTTTCCAAAAAAGTAACGAAAGTGGGAACTAGTTACTATTTAGAGACATCAAAAAGTTACTAGTTACAGTTACTTTTAGTTTTGGTTCTGTTAAAAAAGATTCTTTAATCGTTAGATTTTGTTTAAATGAAACACTTCTATGTAATCCCTGTTGGCGCAACGAATTATGGATTTTTTATTGTGCGCTAACGTGGCAACCCTAACCATGCTGTGATCTAGTAACTTACGGTATACCAAATAATAATAAGGATAGAAGGGTTTCTGTTGTAGCGTCAGCTCCAACGTAACACTAGTCAAAGACTAGATGCGAGTTTGCCAGCAAACCCAGTGAACGACCGACGCGTAACTAATGCTGTGACGCTCAATAGTACTTTTTATCCACCATAAAATCATGCAGCAAATATTCAAAAATATCTGATTATGGAACCTCCAGAAAAGTAGAGTCAAAATATTTGTCAGTTAAATACCTCCTGATATCATAAAACCCTGGCACCCTAGCTTGGGCCGTTCAAAAATTGATTTTCGGGGGTCCATTTGGAGGGGATGGCACCCCCAGCTATGTCAAAATATTTGTCTGTTAAGTATCTGCTGATATCCTAAAACACTGGCACTCTAAATTGAGCTGTTCAAAAAATTGATCTTTGGGAGTACATTTTGAGAGGGTCCCCGAGGGTGGTACCCCCAAACTATGGCAAAATATTGGTCACTTAATATCTACTGACATCAAACAACACTGGCACCTGAATTTAGGCTGTTCAAAAATTTTCCATTTTGGGGGTCCCTGGGGGATGGGACCCCCAAACTATGGCAAAATATTTGTTTCTTAAATATCTCCTGATATCAAAAAAAACTAGCGCCCTAGCTTTAACCGTTAAACAAATTGATTTTTTGGGGCCCATGTTGGGAGGTTTCTGGCGAAGTCGCCCCAAAAAGTTTTTGGAGACAAAGTTGCGTTTGCAGCTTAACAACTTTACACAAAAATTGGATTTCAATGTTTTGTGGTTTATGAGAAAATGAGCGTACAAGATTTACAAAGAAAAAAAGAAAAAATAAGGAAAAAACCTCATCTCGGCCAAAAATGGGTTGGGTGGGATAATATGGTATCTTTAGACATATAACCGTGTAAAATATTTTTTGCCGTACTTATGCCCTTTTTGAATGAAACCGCTTTTTTACGTCAAGCTTGGGGGGCGGTTTTTCGGGTACTAAAATTAAAGTCACGGGATCTTTTGCCTCGAAAGTTAGTACAAGCATGCAACCCATTAATCTCAAACTGTTGTCAAAATTTTGTGCAGTTAGACTCAACCGTTCTTGAGCTATAAGCAAAAAGTCTAAAACTTTGCACTCGTTAGTCGGAAAATGGCCGAGTAAAAACAAAGGAACACGCAACGCGAGCGTTGGTTGTTCCAATTAAGTTTATCAAAAGTAACTGTAACTCTAACTCTAACTAGTTACTTTTTCAAAATGGTAACTTAGTTACTTTTTTTGCCATGAAACTGTAAGTCAGTTACTTTTACAAAGTAACTTGCCCACCACTGTTAGAGAGTGATGCTAATTGCTCCAGAAGCACAAAATATGTATCAAAGCTTGTAAAGGATTTCCTTGACAAGCCATTAAAAAAAATCAGTGACTTCGAACTCCAAAGTCGTCTTCTTACCACCACATGATGACTTTATTAGTGGAATTTTTTAACATCCCAGTTCCTTTAAGTTCGGGTGTTGAGAGTATTTTTGTGTTAGTACAAAGACGTTCTTTGCCCAATGAATTTAGCGATACACAGTTTGTGTTTTTTTAAAGGAAATAAATAATATTTTGTTTACTAATTTGGTAGCGTTCATAATTTGTTTTGAATATTGGTTTTGTACTGTAGCTTAGTGCAGTTTGAGAAGTGAGTAAATTAGAATTATACTTTTCAAAACATCACAGGTCGGGTCGACCGGCCGGTCAAGCCGGTTGAAATACCGGTCAAATTTTCCTTTCTTGCAACTAAAAGACATCGAAATACCAACCGAAATATACTTATATATTTCATCATAAATAAAACTTTTTATAAAAAAACAATCTTAACAAACCTCATCTTTTGAAAACATTTGTTGAATGATTTCAAGCAGTAACTAATTATGCTGTAACCAGGCGCGTAGCCAGAAATTCGCAATGGGGGGGACTGTTTTGGGGGTCTGGGGGAGGAGCCCCCAGCCGCAGGAGGCTGGGGGTTTGGGGGCAAAGCCCCCAGCCGCCGGAGGCACGGGGGTCTGGGGGTGGAGCCCCCAGCGCTCAAAAATTTTGCATTTTTTTTGCAAAAATAACTTCATTTTAGGGCTATTTTGATTAAAAAATAACGCTTTTAAGACGTGGGTTAGAAATTGGCAGTGCAAACAATATTAAACGGGTGGCATAAATGGGCTATTTGGGAAGTGGCTAATGGTAAAATGTTAGTTCTCTTTTGTAGATGCTGTTAAATCATAAAATCGAATAGTTTAATAAAACTTACACGGAGTAATCTATTTCGTATACAGTTTATAGGGAAAAATAATTGGGGGGGCTGATGAAAAGAGATTTGAGAGAAATGATTGGTAATTAACAAATACTGAATAGCCCCCCCCCCCCTATTCCTTAGTTTATAGTATAATTGTTGATGATACCTATGTTTTGCATTTTTACACTTGCGATCAAATTTGATTGCTTATCTCTTACCATTTTTCAAAGTTTTCATTTATTTGTTGGTTTTATTTTTGACAAATTAGCCCCCCCTGAACATGTGTTTCAAAAGATGTTTTAAATCACTATTTAGTCCACTCCAGAGCATAAAACAGTCTCAAAAGATCTAAAAATGTAGTGTTTTTCCCATTCTACATTTTGGTCGACTTGTCAATGGGGGGGGGGGGCTATAGCCCCCCGCCCCCCCCTGGCTACGCTACTGGCTAAAACGTGGTATTTTCCTAATTCTGCATTTTGGTCGGCAATCTATTAGCCCTCCCCCCCTAAATAAACGTTTCAAACTATGCTTTAAATCATTTTTAGTCTAATCCAGTGCAAACACACAGTCTTAGAAGTGCTAAAAACGTGATGTTTTTCCTATTCTGCATTTTGGTTGGCAGTCTATTAGCCCCCCCCTCCTAAATAAACGTTTCAAACTATGCTTTAAATCATTTTTTAGTCCAATCCAGTGCAAAAGAGAGTCTTAAAAGTGCTAAAAACGTGGTATTTTCCAGAGGTGGAGTCGAGGACACAAGGCTCGAGGCCAAGGCCAAGGCCAAGGACACAAAAAAAATCCGAGGCCAAGGCCAAGGCCAAGGACAGCCTTTCCGAGGACAGACACTCTCGAGGCCAAGGACAGGAATGCTCGAGGCCAAGGCCAAGGACCAAGGACACAAAGCGCAAGTGCTCTCCAAAAAAAAAAAAAAAAAAAGGTCTTCACAAAAATTTTTCAGGCGATCTCCAAAAAAAAAAAAAAAAAAAAAAAAAAAAAGGTCTTCACAAAAATTTTTCAAGCGATCTCCACGAAAAAACGCTTTCCAAAAAATTTTTCAACCGCTACACAAAATTTTAACTTTCCGAAAAATAGTGCTGTCCTCGAGCCGAGGACAGGCCAATTTTCGAGGACTTGAGGCCTCGAGGCCAAGGCCAAGGCCAAGGACTTGACCTTCGAGGCCAAGGCCAAGGCCAAGGACTTCAAAATCTGTCCTCGAGGACGTCCTCGAGGCCAAGGACGTCCTCGAGGACTCCACCTCTGGTATTTTCCTTATTCTGCATTTTGGTCGGCAGGCCAATGGGGGGGGGGGGTTATGGCCCCCCCCGCCCCCCCCCCCCCCTGGCAACGCTACTGGCTGTGACCACTAAGATTTGCACATCCAGGGGTGTATTTAGGGTCGGAGTATTGTGCCATGCCCCCCTTGGGCCTCGGCGCAAAGCAAAAAAGTCCAAAATATATGTTAAAATTGCGTAATCAGATTTTAATAAAGCATGCGTGTGGAAGAGGCTTGCGCCACCTGGCATTTTAGCATCATTTTAATCAGCTTAAGAGTAGAGGTGGCGCAGATTTCAGATTTTTTAGTACCGGCTAAAATCTTGCCGCTTTGAAAAGCTTTTTTCAACTTAAATTTACCACACTCTACATTGGGCCAGAAGCAGGGCATGGTATGGAATGGAATCGAAAATGGAATGGAAATTTTGGTATGGAATATGGAAGATGCCACAATGGAATCGAAGATTTCAAGAATGAAATGGAAGACAATCTTCCATACTTCCATATCAATTCCATTTCTCTCATGGCACACACAGAAAAATAAATACGCATAGTGATAACTAAAACTATGTAGAAGCGTTTCGCAGCTAATCATCTGTCGACAAATTAATACGGTAATTCGGTCATGATCATTTGAATATTGCGCAAACAGTGTAAGGACTGTAGGCATTGCATCATAATATCATAGAATATATGTTCATTGCAATTTGCAGCTGCATTAATGCTGGCTGGCTTAACTTTTATTTTGAGAATGACAATTTGCTAAGTGACGTCGCGAGAGCAAACGAAGTCAAGGTGCACTAAAATAGACAGAACTTTCGCTCATTAAAACTGATCTTGTACGGCTGCAAGTTATGCTCAATTTCCAGACTGTGCAATCATGTCGTAAAAAAAGACATGGATAAGTCCGGTGGTGTTCCTTAGCTTCTTTCGTTTCCACCCATAATTACGTGCAAAGTCTATCTGCAGCAGCGACTGCAACCTAAACAACCTTGAGTGTGCTAAAAAAAATACAAAATAGTAGGTCTTTCAAAAAACGAAATAAACTTCTTTGCTGGTCTGCACTTCTAGTCTCCGAAACACCCATAAACAGACGTGTAACAAGATTTTGCTAAAGGAGGAGGCTTGAAAGTTAAATTTTTTTTGTTTGAAAAATGCCTCGATTGGGTGGTGAGCTGAGCAAAGCGGTGCTGCAAAATCATTTCATATAGACGGGGGTCTGGGGGCGATGCCCCTGTCGCTGGGCGATTTTTTGATTTTTCCAGAATAAAATAACTATTTCAACGCCATTTGGATCACATTTTGCGCGTTTTTAAAACTATTTGAAAGAATTAAATTGCTGAGGCTTAAAAGTTCAGTCCTAACGTCTATTCAGTCCTAACGTTACTAACAGATTAATTCAAAAACACGTTTAAATGCTTGCATTTTAGGGTTAAAATTTTTTAGTGACTTGGCTGAAAGGGGGGGGCTAAAGTCTCCTTTGCCCCCGTAGTTGCGTCTCTACAGTATATCTGTAAACGCTTGAGGTCTGTTGTGCATCCCGACCATTGTTTTGCATCCCGACCGTTGTGCATCCCGACCGTTGTGCATCCCGACCGTTGTGCATCCCGACCGTTGTGCATCCCGACCGTTGTGCATCCCGACCACGCTTAGAATACTTTGAATCGAATACGATGCAAACGTTCACAGCTATGAAATTGATATGACTAGCCTAATTCCTTGATGACCTTTTAGGTTCAGAGGTGTAAACTTGGGTATGGGGCGCCGTTTGGAAAAAAATTATTTGTTTTGTGAACCATGTTTTTTGAGCTTATTTAGACCATTATTTGTCCAATATATATATCGGAAATATCCGACTTATATATCGGACAAATTGTGCTCTAAGTCGGACCAAAAAACACGCGCAAAATAAGTTGGACAAAATAGTTTTTTTTCAAACGGCGCGCCACTCGCCGTTTGGAAAAAAACTATTTTGTGATGCATGTTTTTTCCACTTATTTAGACCACAATTTGTCCGATATATATATCGGAAATATCCGACTTATATATCGGACAAATTGTACCCTAAGTCGGACCAAAAAACACGCGCAAAATAAGTCGGATATTTCCGACTTATATATCGGACAAATTGTGCTCTAAGTCGGACCAAAAAACACGCGCAAAACAAGTCGGATATTTCCGACTTATATATCGGACAAATTGTGCCCTAAGTCGGACCAAAAAACACGCGCAAAATAAGTCGGACAAAACTTTTTGTCCGACTTATTTTGTCCGATATGGTTCATATGAGCTATCTCAGACAAAATCTAGAAGTATCACGTGACTTTCGTGATGTGCCGCGTAAAAAGCAAAAATCATAAATCTTGAAGTCAGTTTGAATGGGCTTTCTAGGAGTTCGGTGGTTAAAGCACCCAATTTTAAAGTTGTAATCGTATGACACATTATAAGAGTTGCATCTGAATATTAAAACAAACTTTAGACACTAGAAGAACATGAGTAGCTTATCGAAATAAGCATAACATCTGGAATAGCAAATGGTTGACAAAGTAGTGGAAGTCTACAATATAGCAGTCAGCCCAAGCTACACAGTATACTGTATTTGGTCAAATCGGACACAGTGTCACCACCAACTCGCCATCTCTACAATATTTCTTCTGGCTTCAAAGCTGTGTTGCCTAGGCACTACCACTATCAGAGGTGGAGTCGAGGACACAAGGCTCGAGGCCAAGGCCAAGGATACAAAAAAAACCGAGGCCAAGGACAGCCTTTCCGAGGACAGACACTCTCGAGGCCAAGTACAGGAATGCTCGAGGCCAAGGCCAAGGACACAAGCGCAAGTGCTCTCCAAAATCACAAAAATTTTTTAGGCGATCTCAAAAAAAAAAAAAAAAAAGGTCTTCACAAAAATTTTTCTAGCGGTCTCCACAAAAAAACGTTTTCCAAAAAATTTTTCAAGCGCTTCACAAAATTTTAGCAATTCAAAAAATACTGCTGTCCTCGAGCCGAGAACAGGCCAATTTTCGAGGACTTGAGGCCTCGAGGCCAAGGCCAAGGACTTCAAAATCTGTCCTCGAGGCCAAGGACGTCCTCGAGGACTCCACCTCTGACCACTATAATAAAATCTGAATGTGATACATAACAATATCAAACATACCGGTAACATGCAAAGTAAAAAATATGCAAATATAAAAGGAAGTGACTTGGCGAATGGAACACTCGCGGTATTTTTTTTCCCTCGCGAATGGATCATGCGCTATGAATAAAAAACACGCGGGAAATTGCTGCAGGGAATTGCTATCCCTCAGACTGGCATCGCTGCCCCAACCCTAACTGCAATGCAAGGTTTTAAAGCAAAAAAACACCCACATTGTACCTACCAAAATTCTACCCGCACAACAGTAGATTTGACGGGAGTCGAACTCGGTGCTGATTGATCCAACCTCGACGTTGTAACCTTTCGACCACGCAACTTTCACCTAATTCACTTCAAAATGTCGTATTTTAACCAAATGTATGAAAAAGGCAATGTCTCCATTCGCGAGGAAAAAAAATACCGTGAATGTTCCATTCGCCAAGTCACTTCGAATATGAAAAGTAACGTTAAAGAAATAGATATGAAAGTTAGCATTAACTATGATAAGACAAACTTAATGCTAATCTAGCATTTGTCTTTTGATATCTTACAGTCACATTGAAATATTCAGTATTTCTAGGTCCTAACTGACTCAAAGCTTGAAAGACGTAAGTTAGACTAGGCTTACATCACGAAAGTCACGTGCATCGGCATCACGAAACGTACATCACGAAAGTCACGTGATACTTCTAGATGTTGTCTGAGATAGCTCATATGAACCATATCGGACAAAATAAGTCGGACAAAAAGTTTTGTCCGACTTATTTTGCGCGTGTTTTTTGGTCCGACTTAGGGCACAATTTGTCCGATATATAAGTCGGAAATATCCGACTTGTTTTGCGCGTGTTTTTTGGTCCGACTTAGGGCACAATTTGTCCGATATATAAGTCGGAAATATCCGACTTATTTTGCGCGTGTTTTTTGGTCCGACTTAGGGCACAATTTGTCCGATATATAAGTCGGAAATATCCGACTTGTTTTGCGCGTGTTTTTTGGTCCGACTTAGGGCACAATTTGTCCGATATATAAGTCGGAAATATCCGACTTGTTTTGCGCGTGTTTTTTGGTCCGACTTAGGGCACAATTTGTCCGATATATAAGTCGGAAATATCCGACTTGTTTTGCGCGTGTTTTTTGGTCCGACTTAGGGCACAATTTGTCCGATATATAAGTCGGAAATATCCGACTTATTTTGCGCGTGTTTTTTGGTCCTACTTAGGTCACAATTTGTCCGATATATAAGTCGGATATTTCCGATATATATATCGGACAAATAATGGTCTAAATAAGCTCAAAAAACATGGTTCACAAAACAAATAATTTTTTTCCAAACGGCGCCCCATACTTGGGATGTTAAATCTGGTGTTTGAAACTTGAACCACTAAACTTTCAGAATTAAAAAACTTTAATATACTGCTAATGTAGGTTACTTAGTCAAGTAGGTAAGGTTAAATGCTACTCCTTTTTGCATCATTGTCGATTTTCTTGTTACTTAATGCTCCAAAAAAGTATTTTTAGTAAACCAAAATGGGGGGCAAGGCCCACTTGGCCCCCGATAGCGACGGCACTGAATTTGCAAAGTGAAAAAGAATTTTCTTCCTTCGTAACAAAGATTTGTTTTGCTTTTCTATCCTCGATTGAACTTAATTCTTTATCGTTATATTTTTTTTTGCGTTTAAAGTTTTTTTCAGTATCTTTGTAAAATGATTGTGATAGTTTGGCTATGCCATATTTCATAGTTGGTGTGGTTACAAACTTGCAATCATTGAACCCAGTGCATATCGGTCAACCTATAGCCTGTTGACTGCGTGATTGATGCTTTCATGCTGAGTGAGTTTTTATGGTAGCTCATTGCGATAATCCTTCAAATATGGGATGAGATGCATCGTACCATACCTCTTACCTTCACGAGCGACAACTTGCAAAGGTACGCTTGACGTTGCAAAAATGCAATGCAAACTACGCGTAGCTTCCGGTTTAAAGTTACCATGGTATGGAAGAATATTTTAGTATGGAATGGAGTATGGAATGGAAGAAAATTGCCCATATAGAATATGAAAAAATCGTCTTCCATTCCATACCATGCCCTGGCAAGAAAAACATAGCTCTTATCTTTTTATATTTAACTAGCCATGGCTTGTTCTGAAGTAGCAGCATTTCCACAAACTGCTAAGGCACATTATATTTCGAATATTTTCTAGCCAATGTCATAACAGTTTAGTGTTTGCTGGTTGGCAAAAAGCAAATAATCTGTCACAAATAGCTAAAAAATTGTAACTTCTTTTTTTGGCCTTTCGCATAATATCATTAGAAAGAACTTTCAATAATTTAGCTTGTACCCTGCAGTTCTTTTTATGCTGATTTTGTTCACGTTCTGCGCTGCTCAAAACAGGTCTTTCAAACCGAAACTAAACCCAAAAAGGTCTTAAAATTGAGTCATTTTTGCAAAAAACGCAAACATTTTTTCGCGTTTTTTTCTGAGACCCCCGTGCAAAGTCACAAATTTTAACACCTCACCCATGCCCCCCCTTTGAAAATTTTTTATTAGATACATTGAACAGTGAACAAAAAATTTCTGTGGAAAAACCGGTCGACCGGGCCAGTCAGAAACCGGTCGACCGGCCGGTCAACCGGCGATGATTTTGAAATTTACCGGTCAGGTCGAGAAAATCCTGACTGGTTCCATCTCTGCTCTGTACAGTATTCAGGACTCTAAAATATTGCAAGGGGGAGGCTCAGAGATTTTGCTGCCGAAACTGCAGCTCCCACAATATGTGAATTTCAGTTACCCTTCATGTCCAATTTATCCAAGCTGCCTCAGCGTGTATTCCTTTAGCCCAATGTGATAAAACATGAACTTGTACGTCATATTTAGTTTCTCGCGTAACTGTGTTATCCCACTCTGTTTCTGCCATGACTTTTTCATTCGTACTAAATCTGGGACTAACTGCAGCTTCCTGTCTGATTTTCTATGCGATGCTGCCGTACACTGCCCTCGAGACAGATCAGTTGGTTTTAGAGAGTCAGTCAACCTTTTTACATAAGGTTTTGCAATGGTATTGATGAAAATTTTCAACACCATTTCTTCATAAATATTGGTTATTGTGTCACAGAAGCTTGCATCACGAATAGTATTACCCATAGGTGGGCACAAGTCTTTTAATCGTTAATCCGTTAATAACGAAGCTAACTTTTTCACTAACTCGTTAATCCGTTAAAAATTTTTTTCATGTTAACGGAATAAATTAACTTCCGTTAAGTTCTGTTAACTTCCGTTAAGGTTTTTATCATAAGTGGGCAAGTTAATGCAAAACGTTAGCTTCGTTAACCACTAGTCCGTTAACAAACTTCACTCCTCCGTTAACGTTAATCCGTTATTTTCAGCTTTAGTTAACGGAAGTTAATAAAGTCCGTTAATCCGTTAACATTTAGCGTGTATTTTACATTTCGTTTTATTCACTCGCTTCGAGAACACGTATTGACGCTGTTGAGCTGATTGTAAGGAAATATTTATTGCTATGGTGGTCCTTTTCTGTTTTGGAAGTTACATATTACAGTCTAATCTAATTTCAAGATAAAAACAAGTTCAAATGCACAACGAAGCTGCAATCGGAAAATGTTTGGAAATTGTGGTCAGCGATAATTAATAGACCTATGAGGCTGCAGGTTATTATTTGCCTCAAAAAAAGAACTCCTTTCTTCGCTTTTTTCTATAAAACTTGTGCTATTACGCAACCAGCGTTACCAGTGCAAACTGGTTTGTACCGGTCCGATGAATGAATGATGCAAGATATTAACGATAAAAACCTTAACGGAAGTTAACAGAACTTAACGGAAGTTACTTTAGTCCGTTAACAGCACTTAACGGAAGTTAATTTATTCCGTTAACATGAAAAAACTTTTTAACGGATTAACGAGTTAATGAAAAAGTTAGCTTCGTTATTAACGGATTAACGATTAACGGACTTGTGCCCACCTATGGTTTTTATCGTTAATATCTTGCAGCTTCGTTGTGCATTTGAACTTGTTTTTATCTTGAAACTAGATTAGACTGTAAAATGTAACTTCCAAAACACAAAAAGACCACCATAGCACTAAATATTTCCTTAAAATCAGCTCAACAACGTCAATACGTGTTCTAGAAGCCAGTGAATAAAACAAAACGTAAATTACACGAAAAATGTTAACGGATTAACGGACTTTATTAACTTCCGTTAATTAAAGCTGAAAATAATGGATTAACGTTAACGGAGGTGTGAAGTTTGTTAACGGACTAGTGGTTAACGAAGTTAACGTTTTGCATTAACTTGCCCATCAATGGTATTACCTTTTTAAAGTATTTATAACAATCGCGATATCTTTTATGACGAACTGGTGTTGATTTTTTTCATGAACACCATTGCAAAGCCTAATGTAAAAAGGTTGATTGTTATTTGTACAAATGTGTTATTCACCTGAACTAATTGGAACGACCGATGCTCGCGTCGCGTGTTCCTTTGTTTTTACTCGGCCATTTTCCGACTAACGAGTGCGAAATTTCAGACTTTTGCTTATAACTCGACAACAGTTAGGCCTAGCTACATTTTATTTCCTTTTTTTTCTTCCTAATTTTGTACGCTCTTCTTCTCTTAAACTACAAAACATCGAAATCTAATTTTTGTGTAAAGTTGTTGAGCTGCAAATGCAATTTTTTCTCCCGAAATTTTTTGGGACAACCCCATTGGGAACCCCCCCAAAATGGGGTCTCAAAAACTCCATTTTTTGAATGGCTCAAGCTAGAGTGCTAGTTTTTTTTTGCTATCTGTAGATATTTAACAGACAAATATTTTGACATAGTTTGGGGGTGCCACCCCCCTGGGGACCCCTCAAATGGACCCCCCAAAATCAATTTTTTGAGTGGCTCAACTTAGGGTGCCAGTCTGTTTTGATATCAGGAGGTGTTTAACTGAAAATTATTTTGACTGCACTTTTCTGGAGGTTCCATAATCAGATATTTTTGAATAATTGCTGATTTTACAGTAGACAAAAAGTACTTTTGAGCGTCACAGCATTAGCTTTGCGTTGGTCGTTCACTGGGTTTGCTGGCAAACTCCCATCTAGTTTGGGCGTACATTTAGCTGCAGATCAAAGTGCGTGCTAAAGCCTCTCTGTTGTAATTACACAATGCTAAAGTTTTCTTATAAACTTTTGATATATCAGAAGAGCTGACATTTTATGATTGTTTTGTACTATAAACTTATACCTGAGGCAGAATGCATATTCATTGTTAGTTTAACTAGTGTGTGTGCTGTGTGTTGGCATCTTTCTAAAATAAGTGCTAATTTTTATGTTTTTTACATTCTATTTGAACAAGACTAAGTTATTCTATTTGAATAAAATGAACAAAACTTGTTACAATTAAGCAGAGGTGGGCAAAGAACAATTAGAAGTGCAAAACGCAACTTCCGCAACCTCCGCAATGGCGTAAGTTGCGTTGCGCTTTACTTTTTTATTTTGAAACATAGCTGAAGTTGCATTGCGGGATGAAGCCTTCAAAATTTGTTGCGCTTTAATTGCGCTGCGCTTTCAAAATTTTTTTGGTTAAAAGCGCAATTCTATACATTGTACTTAATTTTGTTCAATTTCCATCGTAATATTGATAAATTTCGGACTTGTTTAGCAAATTATTCTTTCTTTTTCAGTCTAAAATTGCAAAAAACGCAGTATTTGCATTGTGCTGTGAAATTTCGATTGCGGAAGTTAGGTTGTGCTTTAACTTGGTACAAAAATACCGTTCCGCAATTGCGGAATTGTGTCGCGCTTCAACTGAATCAAAAAGTTCATTGCGGAAGTTGCACTGTGTTTCAGAAATAAAAAAATTAAATTGCGCCTTTTCAGCTGCTCTTTTACTGGTTGAAAAGATTGTTCCGCTTTGTTGCGTTGCGCTTTTGATATAATGTTGTTTGTGCCCACCTCTGCAATTAAGTTAATAAAATCGTAAGCTGTAGGTTGACTGAACGTTCATCAAAACCAGGAAAAGTACCAGTAGTAGCTGGAGTTAATGAGCCTTTATGATCTTTCAGTGAAATCGAAAGTGATAGTTTTACATCGTGGATCTGAATATAAAGTTAGTAGTGTCCTAATCTGGTTGATTCGCATTGACCGATCTCATTTACATCCACATATGTACACTAATAATGTGCGATAGTGGACTATACTGACGTGCACTAAAGATGAGCAATATAGTAGCTAACTGGCTATAGTGCACTAATGATGTGCAAGAAACGACTAAGCATAGGTGGGCACGGTAGGCTACTTTGGAAAAGTACCGCGGTACCGGTACTCGGTACTTTGCTAAAAGCAGTACCGCGGTACCGGTACCGGTACTTTCAAATTAAAAGTACCGCGGTAGTACCGCGGTACTTTTGCGGTACTTTTTTTAAAAAAATTAAAAGAAAAAAGATTGGACTGATTGAACTCGTTTACGGGATTGAAAATCATCACTTTTAGTTTTGGTTCGATTTCGCGACTAGTGCGAACTCCGTAGACCTACAGTTCGTTTTAGAAAAAGCTTGCAGGAGAATAGTAAGCAGTTTTCAGTATTAGTATTACTACTATAGTGAGTTCTGAGTACTAGCTAGTGATGGAATTGACCAGGCGCGTAGCCATAAATTCGCAATGAGGGGGGACTGTTTTGGGGATTTGGGGGCAAAGCCCCCAGCCGCCAGAGACACGGGGGTCTCGGGACGTATAGCCCCATCTTTCGAAAATTTTGCATTTTTTTGCAAAAATAACTTCATTTTAGGGCTATTTTGATTAAAAAATAATGCTTTTAAAACGTGGCTTAGAAATTGGCAGTGCAAACGTGATTAAATTGGTGGCATAAATGGGCTATTTGGGAGGTGGCTAATAGTAAAATGTTAGGTCTCTTGTTTACATGCTGGTAAATTATAAACTCGAATAGTTCAACAAAACTCACACGGAATAATCTATTTCGTAAACAGTTTATAGAAAAAAATAATTAGGGGGGGGCTAATGAAAAGAGATTTGAGAGAAATAATTGGTAATTAACTAATTCTAAATTGCCCCCCACCCCCCCTATTCCTTAGTTTATAGTATATTTGTTGATGAGGTTTATGTTTAGCATTTTTACACTTGCGATCAAATTTGATTGCTTATTTCTTACCATTTTTTAAAGTTCTGATTTATTTGTTAGTTTTATTTTTGGAAAATTAGCCCTCCCCTCTAAATATTTGTTTCAAAAGATGTTTTAAATCACTATTTAGTCCACTCCAGAGCATAAAACAGTCCCAAAAGTGCTAAAAACGTAGTGTTTTTCCCATTCTACATTTTGGTCAACATGCCAATTAATTTTGTCCCCCCCCCTCATGGCTACGCTACTGGAGTTGACTCGATAAAGTATTTTTAACTTATACGGACTACAGTCACCGGGCTACGTCTTGTACTAGAGTATTTTGTCACCAGTAATAACCAAATAGCAGTCATTCCTAAAGCATCACGTACGTAAGAAACTAGGGGATAAATTGCAATTTTGGCAAAATGGGCTGTTTTGATTTGTTTTTTGTTGATTTGTTGCTGCAGTTACTTTTTGACTTTCTTATTTAAAGCTAAATGGGAGCTTACCGGTCACCAGCCCCTTTGTTTCTCCGTAATGCAAACATTTTCAAAATTACTGCATTTTTTGTTGCTGTTGTATAGCATATTTATTGTCTTGTCACAGCACAGCGTTAGACGCTAATTATTGGACGATCCGCACGCAGGGCCTCAGAGAAAAATTTTTCCAGGGGTACAAAGATCGATGCCGGGCCCCCAAAAATAGGCGAGAGCAAAAAATAAAAAAAGGTCTTCTCTCAAATTTGGACCTATTTTTTGCCCAAAATTAGGTGAGGAGCAAAAAAAAAAGGTCTTCACTCAAATTTGATTCCTCACTCAAATTTTGTCCAAAACTCAACGCGGCAACCTCAACTCTTCCGGGCCCCCTAAGCCCGGGCCCCCTAGATCCGGGCCCGGGTACGATGTACCCCCTGAACCCCCCTCTCGTAGGCCCTGTCCGCGCACTTTTATTGTGATAATTACTTTGTGCTTGAAGGATTTTGCACCTGCTTAAAAGTTTCTAGTTTTCTAATGTCCCGTCAATTTCGATTTCTTGCCACTGAATTTGTTGCTTGTTCGAAGCCACAAGCAGAGATAATCATCGTAAAGCGCCCTATCCAAAGACGCAACAACGTAACCAGAATGTAGGCTGAACCCAGATTATGCAATTAAGGTTGTCACAAAAAAACCTTTGGCACTTTTGGCCACGATTTTGGGGTACTCTCAAAAAGATTCTTTGTCTCTTCTGCTTATAAAAAAAAATTAGCTTTTTAGCTAAAAGGTTCAATTTCGGGGGTTCTAAAAGAGGTCTAGTTTAATAAAATTGATTTGTGAGGTTTCCGAGGAGATGGTTCCCAAAAATTTCAGGAGAAAAAGCCGTGTTTTTAACTCGACAATTTTGCACAAAAACTAGATTGCGGTAATTTTCTTTTTAGAACTAACTAGAAGAGCGTAGAATGTTCAGGAAGAAAAAACCTCTTCGAGGCCAAAGCCAAAGTGGAGTTGGTGCAGATGAAAGGTTTTTTAGAGATAATTTTTCTGTATAGGTATTACCGGGTGAAATACTTTTGGCCGTATTATACACCGTTTGTGAACGAGAACATCTGCGTCAAACGTTCCAGGCATATTTAAAGCCAAAAGCTAATATAAATCGAGGCCGGCAGCAACGTGCAGTAAATTTTTCTTCACGCAAGCCCGTAGCCAAAAATCTGCAATGGGATGGGGGGGGGGCGTTGCTGGGGTCTGATCTCTAACCACCGGAGGCAAATGGGGTCTGGGGGCAAGGCCTCCAGCCACCGGAAACATAGGGTGTGGGGGCGGATCTTCAGCCTCAAAATTTTTTTATTTTTTTGGCAATAATAGCTTAATTTTAGGCCTATTTTGATAAAAATTAATGCTATTAATATGTGGCATAGGAATTAGCAGTGCAAAAAATGATTATACCGTAGTAGTACCACAAATGGGCTATGTGGGAAGTAGAAATCCTATTTCATAAAATCCTATTTCGGGAGTTTAGTAAACCTCTCATGGAGTAATCGTTTTCGGCTATATTTTGTAGTGAAAGATTTATATATAGGCCTATAGGGGGGCTAATTGAAGGAAGGTCGAGAGAAGTGGTTGGTAATTAGCTTATACTGAATAGCCCTCCCCTACGTATTTCTGAGCGTATATACATTTTTTTTTTTTTTGATAAAACCTAAAAGCGATCAAATCAGAACACCGGGATTGCTCGCTTCAGCGATTTCAGTTTTTTTGGTGGACAACAGAAGGGCTATTTTAGTCAACTGAAGTGTGTTTGTAGAGGTACTTGGTGTGCAGTGGAGCAGGTTAGCCTAAGCTAAGGCGGCAAGGCAAAACTGCCGTTTTTTTCGTGAGTTTAATTTTTCAAGGAAAAACATAAAGTTTAGAAGAGTTGCTTAGGTAATAAAAGCAACCCGTAAGGTATTGAACTAGGCTATATATAGCCTACTATTACTTGTTGAACAAGGCTACTGATTTCAATGGTTGTCCCATTTTTAATCCCCCTCAGATTAGAACAAGAAGAATCTAGCTTCGGAAAGTGATAGAGGCTCAGAGTTTGCTCTGATAATTGTTAGACAGTGGCTATTTTGCCTCGAGAGGCAAAATAGCCCCATGTTATTTTGCCATTTGGAGGCAAAATAGTCCGAATAGCTAGTATTTTGCTGCAAGTGCCAAAATAGCCCTAAACCTAATGCTAACCGAAACCCTTACCTTAACCCAAACTCTAACCCTAATCCCAACCCTAGCCCTAACCCAGACCCTAACCTTAACCCAAACTCTAACCCTTATCCTAACCCTAATCCCAACCCTAGCCCTAACCAGCTAACTGCCTAACCCAAACAGAGCAAAAACACTATTTTGCCTCTAGAGGAAAAATAGCCACTTCTTAATTGTTATAATATATATCTTCTGGAAAGATCCTTTTAATGGAATTAAAGCTATGGGATTAGCCTATTTTGAATTTGCAGTTTTTGCTGACAACTTTACTTAGGCCAGATTACTTTTTTATAACATAAAGTGAGGGCATTAGCCTATATAAATGGAAGTATTGGTTACCTGGGCTATGCTGTATATCATAAGCTTAGGGTATTACTATTAGTGAACGCAAAAATAACTTAGTCTAGTCAGTTTTCTTGAGAGGTGAGCAGTAAGCTGTTAGTTGCAGGTCAGGGATAGATAGAAACAGAAATGTCTTAGTCTGCATTGTGAAACATCTGCTAGCATTGTATAGTCACTATAAGGAACAGTAATACCTGCACACTGAAGTTTCATCTTTACATCCTTTGGCTACGAATAAATGTCCGATTTAAAAATTTTAGAAGAGAAGTAAAAATTACTAGAGTCTTAACTAGGAAAGAAACAGCGCAAAAACTATAATTTTAAGCAAATTGAAAAACACTCTTCACCAAATGACATTTATTTGCCAAGAGGTCACAACGGTATACCAAACAACAGTTATCTTTTGGCAAACAAACATATTGTTTTGAATTTACAAATATCAGTTGACCATGGTACTTAAACTCAAAGCACTTAAAAGGGCATTCAGGACGTTTTCGTTTAAAATTTTTTTCTGCAAAACCATAGTGAAACAACTTTGGCAATTTTTTAGAATTTCTTCGCACCAATTTTGATTCTTTTCGGCCAAGAAATCGTAAGATATTCGCAATTATTTTTCCCCTTAGACTAAAGAGAAACGCTTTCCGAACATTACCAAACTGAAAGGACGTAGGTCGAAATCGTTCCAAATGACTGACTACATTAGCAGCTGTGGAGAAATTGGCTTTATATAGGTAATCGCATAAAACTTACTGGACCACTAAAAACTAGAATCTTAGTCTCACATCTTGTCAGCTACAATGCCTTGGCCTTCAATAGGCAATAATTTTTTTGGATAAGCTATCTATACGAAGCAATAGTCACAATCTGCAATAGGCTACTACGCCTAAAGCGCTAAAGCCTTATCTTATTCCGACTACTAAGCTAGCTCTTGGCAGACAAAGCAGACTAGGAAAGCATCTAACCTCTTTGAATTCAAACAGTATCTGCTCCAATAATTTATTTACCTATACCTTCAGCACTCATCTAGTTCCATGAAGCCAGTACATAGCAAGATTCGGCAATAGAAGTTACAAACTGATTTATTGCCCAATCTACTTGAAACAAGATGGCCGAAATTTGGATTCTAAGGGAAAAGCATAAAATTTTTTCTCTAAGACTTTCTTAACCGGGTAAGTTGCAAAAATCGCAACGGGGTCATGTTGGTAAACATATTTTTAAAGATTTTTTTGCAATTTTTCAAAATTTGGGTTGAATGCCCTTTAAAAAACACAAAAGCTTCCGGCTGCGTAAAATAAATAGAAAAAAATCTTGACTATATCTGTTTCTTTATTTAATTCACATTACAGTATAGCCCACATAGTACACGTGCCACAGTATAGATGGGGACTATTGCAAAGATGTTTGTGAATATAACTTTCTAAGGGTGCGTGCCATTTTTTTCGGGAGGTGCAACAGTGCATTGGTTGATTCTTTTTAACTCATTCTTAGCAAAGCAGTTGAATATTGTTTGCAGTATCAACACAAAGTTATTGTGCCCTTGCGCACAGGTTTGTTCAGCCAAAACTACATACGTGTTGGATTCTTCAAATTTTGTCGCAGCAAAAATAAACGCCGCCCTCTGATTTTTTGCCGACAACAGCTTACTTCGTGCAGATTCGTTAGCAAGGATACAGTTGTGCAATTGCACTGCAAAGCAGCACACACCAAAAGTCCAAAACAATATTCTGTAGGTACTGATAAGCCTCCACGGTTAGCAGCTTGAATCATGTCATGTCATCCGGATGGCATGTCATCCAGAATCAATACCAATTCATCACTGTCTACCAGGAAATTCTTGCATGAAGAGCACTTTCTTCGACGTGAAATGCTGCAACCAGCATAGCCGCTTACATAATAGGTTACACTGGTATCAGAATCGGTCATGTCATCTATGGTGGAGCCAGATAAAAATTCGTGCAACCTAATACCTTCCGAAGAATTGTCTGAAACTGGATGTGAAGGGATATCACCAAAAGTTAGGTTAGCAATCTGATGTAAAGCATCTTGTTTTAACAAACTGATACATCGAATTTTTTTCTCTGGTTGATACAGCTGATTGACAGACATCTAGAAATTGCCTCCATTGGTTTGACAATATCACCCAAACCTTCCTTCAATTGGATTGGGTGAAAATTTGCCAGGTAAAATGTAGAGATAGGAGTGTTGCTTTGTCAAATAATGCACTAGATCTATCATCGCCTGCATTGATTGTATACAAGCCATGAAGGTTTCGTTGGTTAAACCAGCCTTTCCTGAAAGCTTCAATATTGTAAAAATATATACACTTTTTGGACATTATTTCACTGAATGGTGAAATTTCAGTGAGCAGCCATTATTGTGTCTCATATTAAACCCTTCGTCCAGTTTACATCGCCAGTTGGCTCATTGCATTAGAGCATTGTTACTTTCGACAATCATGATTGCAAGGTTTTTGCTTAACTTTTACCTGAGGTTTGTCAACCCAAAGTCATCTGACCGCGAACCAACGGTTACTAGTGATTTCGTCACAGTAATTTTATCACTAAGTGAGGGTTTGGGCAAGATGGCTCTGGGATGGTAGAATATTTTTATGATCGGCAATCGGCGTCAGCTGGTTTGCGGTCAGTTGTTGTTGGCTCTGACAGGTAGTAGTGTGCAAATTAATTGAGACAAAACTACATTTTTGCATTTTTTGAATTTTGCTTGTAGGTTAGTTTAGAGAATGTTTGATAGATAGTATTGTAATGATGATTAATAAGCTAAGTGAAGAACATGAACCACTATTAACTGCTTTTATGCTCCATTTTTTCGGATTAACAGATGTTTTATATTAAATTATAAAGTGAACTTACTCGTGGCCAAAAATTTTATTTTGATTTTTGCATATTACTATCTGCCGGCTGGCAATAAAATGGATATCACTCCAAAAAAGAGGGCACAAATTGTTACTCTACTACAACACTCAAATATGACCATAGGAAAAACAGGAAAAAAGCTGAATGTGTCAAAATCAAATGTGGGGCGAATTTTTTAAATGATGGATACTAATGGTGACGTCACCACAACTAAAAGACGGGATCAGTGTGAAAGAAAGCGTAAAACGACCTCTCGTGATGACAAAATGATATTGCAAAATACTTTTAGAGACCTTAGGAAAACTAGTAAGGACCTTCAAAGAGATTTACCAACTGCAAGAGTCAACAAGGATTCGTCAACCGTTAGAAAGCGACTTCTTGAAGCTGGAAGAAAAGCCAGAAGTCCCTGCAAGAAGCAATTGCTAACAGTTGCTATGAAAAAAAAACGCCTAAAATTGGGTAAAAATACAATAAAAGGGAAAAGAGGAATGGAGAAAAGTTGTTTTTCAGATGAGAGCCATTTTGAAGTGCATGGACGTAAATCTCAATATGTAAGATGAAGTGTTGAAGAATCCCTCAATACTTTTTATATTCTACAGGCCCCGAAACACCCCCCAAAGAAAATGTTTTGGGGTTGCTTCACTCTTAATGATACTGGTAGATTATGTACAAGCGAAGGAATGATAAAACGAACTAAATACGTGGAAATTTTGGAAAAAGACTTGGTTTCAACAATGCAAAAATCATTCTCAGATGGCAATGGTATTTTTCAGCAGAACAATGCACCATGCCATACTTCAAAAAAATGCAAGCATTTTTTTGAAAATCGAAATTAACTTTGCTTGACTGGCCTGGCTACTGCCCATACCTAAACCCCATCGAAAACTTGTGTGCTATCATAAAAAGGTGTCTTTAGACATGTGACTGCACAACTAAAACCAAACTCATAGAAGCCAAAATACGAATTTGATACCATGATGAAGAAATTAAAGATATTTGCTCAACCTTAGTTGATTTCATGCCTACACGAATTTCAATGCTCATAAAGGCAAAAGGAGGATATATCAACTATTGAACATGATAGAGTTGATATAATTAGGATTAAAGACGCGTTTTTGAGAATTTTCCTAATTTTACGACACTTTTCGTTTTGTCCCAATTAATTCGATTGCTACTGTATATAAATGCAAAAAAATCAATCAATTGCTTACAATTAGAAATAGTACACGACTTTCATTTGGAAAGTATTGCACATTTTTTATGTATTTTTCTGTCTATGGGTATCATAATGACGTCAGTGATGACGTCAGTGTTACGTTAAGTTTGTCATTATGTTAACTTTGGTTGAAAGCATTACACTTTGCGCAATAGTTGGTATGGCAATGCAATAAACAAAATTATCTAAGTAACCCTTCTGTTGTCCGCCCTAAAATTCAGCGAGCAATCCCGGTATTGTTGTTTCTTGTTGTTTCTATATATCCCTGGATCAAATTTAGTTACCAATTTTAGGCTGTTCTTTGAAGTCTTTTTTCTGATTTATAAGTTTTGTTTTTGACAAATTAGCCCCCTCCCCCCTTCAATAAACGTTTCAAAATATATGCTTTAAATAATTTTTGAATCTATTCTAGTGCAAAAGACAGTCGTAAAACTGCTAACAATGTGGTGTTTTTCTTAATCTGCATTTTGGTTGACAGGCCTGCTTTAGTCCCCCGCGCCCCCTGGCTACGCTACTGTATTCACGCCTGATGTGATGAGTATTCATTACGTAAGTTGTCTCTTACAAATTTTTCTTAGCGGTTTTACTTTTGTTTTGCTGGTGCATGAATACTGATTATGCATCATTTTGCCATTGCAAGAACACGTCAATTTTTCCAATGGGCCAGCAAACTGCTCATGCTAAGTCCCTGCGATGATAGTAGCGACTAGGGAGTAAGACCAACAGTTAAACCAGGTTAAACACTAAATTAAGGAAAAAGATTCGTTGTTTATCCGGTTTATTCGCAAGCATTTTTACAACGTTTCAAGTTTTTAATTAACTTTTTAAAATCCCTTCTAAAAAATAAAACAAAACTAAAGTACCGGTATCGCCAAAAAATAGCAAAGTACCGCAGTACCGGTACCAGCAAAGTACCGACGGTACCGGTACCAAAAAAGTACCGTGGTACTTTACTACCGCGGTACTGCCCACCTATGCGACTAAGGTGCAAGTGCTCACAAAAGGTCCAAAATTACACCTGAGCACGTTCCAAGTGCTCATGCTGAGCACGTCAGATGGGCACGTTTCAAAAGTACAAGTCAAAAGGGTAATGAAGAGTTCGTAACCTGCTAAAGAAAAAAATCGTTAAGCTTATGATAGTTAATAAAATAACTTTGCTGTATACTTCAAAATGATCTCTTTAAAAGTGCTCTTAATTGCTTTTTATTTTTGAAGCGTGCATGTCTACATTAGAACGTGCACATGTGCACTTTTTAAGTGCACATTAATGCACACGAGAAGTGCACCATCTGCCAAGTGTGCGAAAGATGTGCATTAAGGAAGTGCAATGTAAGATGCACAAATTGCACATAATAATGCACTTTTTGCGTTCAAATTCTAACTCAACCCTTTCTCTTTTCCACGCCGAACAATAAAACAATATATTCAATCTCGGCGGATAACACTACTGTAGTTGCCAAAATCCGGTAGTATTTTTGGTGTTACGGTTTCTGTACCAAAATTATCCAGAGTGCTGAGCGAAAACCGGTAGCATATTTTACGTTTGTGCTTGATGGGCCACTTGGTCCGGCGCATTATGCAAACTCGCAGTTGTTTTTGACTTGTATTGGTCCAATTCTGAATTCGTATTCACTATTACTGTATTACGCAGTAGGCCTACCTGTAATAGCCTATAACGCTAGCCTTTTATTTTAAATAACCTTACTACCAGCATGCTGTATGGTTGATTGCTAATTTGGAAAGTTGACGTTTGTTGCATGTTGTTAAATTTACAGATCAATAGTCGAGTGGATAGAGCGTCTGCTACTGAAACAGTAGACTCGGGTTCGATTCCTGATCGGGTCAAACCAAAGACTTTAAAAATTGGTATTCACAAGCTTCCCTGCTTGATGTTCAACAATTAAAGGGACAGTATGAAGCCTCCGCTGAGTGTGGTAGACAGGTGGGCAGGTGGCAGTTTGACTGGAAGATCAAATGGTCACTTTGCTGTCTCCTGGGCCTGGCCAAGGCAACTTAGTGAATAAAATGTAATGACAATTACACTGAATTCGTTTGGCTATTTGTATTCAATATTCATCAGCAACCGATATTCGGTACCATGGATGTAGGCTAGGCTACTAATATGTACAGTACCAATATTACCAGATTACCTGGGTACCGGTAATTAGCCAACTCAATGTAAACTGAAGTCAAATCTTTACAACTAAGTTATTTATACAGCACTGCTATCAAACTGGATTGCTGGTAGGCTTGCTCAGTGTTGGGAAGCTAAAAAGAGGATAAGGTGTACTGGTACACCTTGAAGTCCAAACCATGCATAGTGTAGTTCCTTCCGTTGAAGATTTGATCAATCCTTCTTCTAAAGCTGATGAAATTTGCACATATTGCAACAAGGTTTTCAAAGGATCTTCTGCATTGAAAAGACACTTGCGACGGTCACATCTGTCAAATATGGTAAGTTACCGGTACTGTATTTTTGCTTTGCTAGTGACTATTTCACCAAAAAGTTTCAAGTTTAACTTCAAGAGAATAAAACAAACATGAAAAATGTTTATCCACACTTTTTTCATTTGCTTTTTTAGGGGTTAAGATTAGGGTTTGGGTTAGGTTTGATTTGGGAATAGTTTTGGAATTGCCTTTAAGCCTTTGAGTTTGGATTAGATTTGAGTCAGAATCAACAAAAAACTGGATAAAAATTTTCGGTGAAGTAAAGCCTTACTTTTGTTTTTAGGCTGTGGCTGCTGTTACATTACGTACTTCACTTGTAGAATAATACCGTATATACTCGCGGATAGGTCGCAACTTTTTTCTCATATTTTTTAACAAAAAACACGGGTGCGACCTATCCGCGCGACATACCTTGAAAGTTTTCGGCTATTGCAAGTACCGTATTTTCCGGCTAATAAGTCGTTATAGACATGAATTGCGATTGTGCTCGCACATACCAATGCGAGACAGTTTCATGTGCGCACACGCACATGCGACCGCTCAGCGTGCGTAGGATTTTCCCGCTTTGTTAAGAAAAAATGGTTTTGCAATTTTAATGTTCGATTTTGAAGTTATTTGTTTTTAATTTATTTTAATTTTTGAAGTTTATTTTAATTTTCGCACAGATAGCTTCGAAAATTTATCTTAATTTTCGAAGTTATCTGTGCAAAAAAAATAGTGCGACTTATGTGCGAGTCAACGCTAAATTCAACTTTTTTAACACAAAGCTAATAGTGCGACCTATACGGTGGTGCGACCTATAGGCGAGTATATACGGTATTACATAATTTGTATTATTTCAGTGGTGAGATATATTTATGTGAATTTTGAACAACGGTATTGGCAGTATTAGAGTGTGTTTTTTTCCAAGATTTAAAAATAAGGGTAATTGGGTGGGGGTCAATCTCTGACTCAACTTGAGGATTACATTAATGCAATAATCTAGTAGCCTAGCTTACTACATGAGTTGTAACTCATCGACACTGTTTAATATTCTTCTGCTGTTTTTTTGTTTTTTTTTTCCTTCATCGTTTATGATATTAGTATGTCATGCTTATTATCTTCAGTTGTTAGCTAACCCTCACTCTGCAGTGTCTCTTTTTGTAGAATGCAACTTTTTGTTTGTTTTTTTTTGTTTTGCTTTGTTTGTGGTTAATATTTGGTTGGGTAATCTTACATTTGTAAGGAGTAGGGTAATCTTATTACTGTGGTTGTGTTAAGTTAGTTCGTGTCTGGGTTGAGTAAACCTTACTTGTGTGGTACCACATGCTAGCAATGCTGTGCTTCTGACTTGCCTGTTTTTGTCATGCGCTATTTGCTTGCTAAAATTTCTGTTCTGCCTTGTATGTTTGTTTGCTTTAATTTGTCCTGTTTGATCTTCAATGTTAACGAACTTTGAACATTAGGAACACGGCAAAGAGTTGATGCTGTTTGTACTAAAAGTACTTATATCTTAAAACATTAAGATAGAAACAAAGTAATGGTACAATATTCTCTATGGTTGATTTTTATATTGTATTTCGGCTTTTATCTGTGCACGTTCTTAGGCACACACTTCTTTTGTGACATTATATATATATATATGTGTGTGAATTTTGCCACTTAGCTCTTGCGATGTTTAGGCTTTGAAGGGACAAGACTGCAAGTGCAAGAGCATGTTGCATCGTAGAAGGGAGAAGCCGCAAGCATAATTATTATTTAGATAGTGTCTGCTGCACTGATCTGGTTTCCAACATCAAATCGCTGGAGCACTGGCAACGTATTACATTGCTTTTTTCTCATTGATTCAATTTAAATACAGCACTTTGACATCTCAAATGCGAAGCCCCAATAGTGTGGTGGTAAGCACGCTTGGCTGCCGAGCTGAGGGTTGGGGTATCAATTCGCACTGGACACGCTTGGTGAATATACCGCTAGAGAGCTATTTCGCCACATATTTCTTTTTTTTTCTCTAAAACCTTACAATTAGAGTTGGGGTTTGGGCAGCAATGCCAGCTTGAGAGATAATAAATTGAACACCAAAATAAAACAACGGGTGCCACCGGTGCAGCAGCGATTAGATTTTGGAAACCAGGCCGGTGCAGCAGACACTCCCTATTGTTTAAATTAATACTTATTTTAGGATGCATTAGGACTGTAGAACGGATTAGGACCCATCATAAGAAATCCATACTTCTTAGGACGCTATCAAAAATCAACTTAAATCTAGTTTATTTAATTAAAAATTTAATTGGAATTCAATTAAAATCAACTGAAATCTAGTTATGAACAGAAAATTGGATGCAAATTCATGCGGTAATAAACGCAGTATGAGTCCATACTAAAACATCTCCACCGTAAAAAAGTTTGAATTTAAGGCAATCAAAAGCTTTGTGTTTGCACTTGGATTTGTTATCTCGCAGGGTAGCATCACTGCCCAAACCCCAGCTCGAATGCAAGGTTCTGAAGTAAAAGGAAGAAAAGAGATCACCGCGAATAGTGATGGGCGATATAGATTACCAAATCTTTAAGATTTGAATCCTAAATTATCTGGAATAGTTAAAAAGATTCTGTTTCAATTTTGGGGTATCAATTTACTAGATCAAGATTTGTTTTGCGACTTAAAGCAGTTGCTTAACACTTTTATTGAAACTGTTTGTGCTTTTGGAATGATAATTGTTTGCGTAAACAGAGTTGAAGTGCCTGTGCGTCTTTCGTGATTCAATTTGTTTGCGTAACAAAGTTTTCTATATTGCAACAATGCTACTACTGGTAGCCGGAAGTTATTTTGCATGAACTAATCACATACTATTGTGCATGTGCAGTTGTGCAAGCTCATTCAGTATCAATTGCATGTGTAATACTTGAGGTCTAATTGTGCGCAAATGAGTGGAAATGGCGCGAGAGCAGAGCAAACGCAGTTTGTTAGGAAATCATTGTCAATCCGATACCATAGCATGGCACTTGCCAGTGTAAGCACTGAGCAGTGATGATGAGTCGATGATTGACCAGTCCAGGAACTGCGTAATATACTGTTTTTTTTTTCATTTCCACGCGAATACTTTGAAATCACACCCCGAACCTAACTTCAGCAGGGATGACTGTCAATGATAGAACACAGTTGAGCGGCGAACACTTGGAGGCATTAAATGTGTTGCATTGCAATCATGAATTGTTGAATGGTTGATGGATGAACCAGTTAACTTGTGATTTGTAAAATAAATGGCCTATGAGTATGCCTCATAATGTAAAGTCTGTTTATTCAATCAAACAAGCGTATTTGAAACCAGAATAGGATTCGATATTCTTGATTCGTTTCAACTATTTGGAATAATTCTACAATAGTCAACTATTCTGAAGTGCCCATCACTAACCGCAAATCTTCCTAATCGCATAACATGCCACCGCAATCGCAGCAAATCGAACCCGTACGCGAAAATCGAGAGCTGCATGCCCCTACCATTCGGTCCGCGACATCCTGACGCGATCGACCTGACGCGAGACAACTCACCCCGGGAATCCTGACGCCAGGGACATCCTGACGCTAGGGACATCCTGACGCTCGGGACATCCTGACGCCAAAAGCTCCAAACTTTTGCGCTCTGCTTTTTTTCTTTTTCGTCTTTTCGCTTTTCCGTGCTACGCCACAGCTACGCTTTTAACGATTAACGTTCGATTATTGTGACGTAAGTATAATATTTTCCGTTAATTGCAAACTTCATACGAATCTCTGTTTTGCAGAAACAACTCAAAAGCGAGGTGTATTTTTGCGACAAAAATCGTGATGAAATCAAAGTCGAGTTAGCGAATATGTAAAAACGCTGGCGATAAGTTTCAAACGATGACCGAATGCCGCAATTGAAAGTAATATATGTTTTGCTGTTATTAAACGACCACGTAGATATTTCATAAACAATAATATGTGTGATTCATTTACAAAGAAAAATGCTCTGAAAGGAATTGTATGTTAAAAGAAAATAGTAAAAATATAATTCAAAGTCAAGTACTGCAAATCGAAATTAATTAATGCGGCGATTAAAATTTAGTATTTTTGCCAATTGGATGACCACCTAGCAATTTTACACGCATTTCCATAAAAAAATTGTTAGTTTTTGGTCAGCAATAATTTATCGATAGCATTTCCATTAGCAGCTTGTTGTCATTTTTGTGATCTTACTCTTTAATGAACTGAAAATTTTGGAGCTTATCCAAATTAGCAACTTGTTATTGTTTGCATGCTTTGATTTTGCTAGCGGA